>JAVLVB010000768.1:3271853-3287798 GCA_032876305.1 Orestias chungarensis | reverse complement strand
TGATTCCAGAGGAGTGAATGCTGCAAGTCAATGACTCGATGCAATCTGCTGGGGTTCCTTAGATTGGAAACTTTTTCAAATTGATTTGTTAGAATGTATCCTTGATTTTAATTGATTTTTTGTAAAGTGCCTTGAGACGACACCTGTTGTAAATTGGCGCTATATAAATAAACTGATTCTTGATTCTTGATTCTTCTAGAATAGAAGTACTTTATTCATCCCCGCAGGGAAATTACTTTGCAGTTGCAGCATACAGACAAAGTGTAGTAATCTAATTAAAAATTAGATTTAAAAAAAATGCTGTAATATGTAAAAATGCTTTAAATTATATGTACAAAAAGCAAATGTGCAGCAGATGCAGTTGTGCAAGTTTAAGTGATAAAATACTCCCAAATAATGAATTATGTTTTATTGTACAGTGAAATGGCATGTGGCAGGAAAGATTTTCTGTATCTGTTCCTTCGATAGCAGAGCTGAAGCAGTCTATTTGGAAAGGTGCTCCGCTGTTTGTCCACTGTGTGGTGGAAAGGGTGCTCTTTGTTGTACATGATAGACAACAGCTTCTTCAGTGTCCTCCTCTCCACCACAGTTTCCAGGGATTCTAGTTTTAGTCCAGGTACAGAGCCAGCTTCATGGAGCCACTTTAATTCATTTCATACAATATGGTCAGGGCTGCTTCTGCATGTTAAGCCTCATCGCAGACAAATCAAAAAGTCATGTCTTTATCTCAAGTTGTCTCATATATTTTGTATTTTTTTATTTTTATCTGTTAGAAACACAGTAAAGGAAGAATGCAGTTTATTATGTGTGTCGGTAGTCTCCTTAGACAGGAATTTGGTTTAGCAGCAACGATTTTATTTCACAGCAGTCATAGTCCAGGCAGGCAAATCATGAGGACAATCTTGGCGCAGATGTAGAAATCCCTGTTGATCACCAGACTAAGCCTCTTTGAAAAGGCTCTGATAAATACAATACCATAACATGTAGTTCCTATAGAGTTTGATCATATGCACACACTGCTCCTCATCATGCAGGAATTATTATTATTATTATTATTAGCTATTTTTTACACTAAAAGAAATCCCGGTATGTTGAGGGTTGAAATTTAGAAGTGGCAGTACTGTGAACTGCTCCGTAGTGGCCCAGTTAAAATCTTGAATGCAGAGCAGACAGGAAATTCCTGCATGGTTGGATAGACAGGTGAGTGTGGAGCTCTACTTAGGTAAGTTGTGTCAGATATGTTGAGCCAAAGCTTAGCTCCACAGATGGTTTGGCGAATGAGGAAGCAGAACATGAGATCTAGGATTGAGGGAGGACTGAAATGGGTCCAGTCACACCATGGCCCTCATTTCCATTTTGGTGGCCATGCATTCATAAAGAGGTGAAGGAATGTGTCCAAGCTGTCCCATCTGTACCAGGAACAAAACCAGTTACCAACCTTCCATAGCTGTTCTTCAACCCATATCGACATACCCAGCGGTATACCCCATGGTCACACATTTACATTTACATTCATGCATGTAGCAGACGCTTTTACCCAAGGCGACTTACAAAAAGAGGGTTTAACATTGAACTATGACACAATTTACTCAGTTACCTGCAATATGCTAGGAGAGGATTTAACATTAATGATGACACTCATTTGCAGCATTTAGGTAAAAACAGAAGGCCCAAGTACCATACATTAAGTGCTAAATAATATGGGGGGGGGGGGGGTAACAAGTGCATTTAGATCTTTCAGGGCAATAGATACTCTCGGAAGAGCTGGGTCTTCAAGGATTTCTTGAAGTTGGAAAGATAATCTGATACTCTGATAGTGCATGTAAGGTCGTTCCCACAGCGAGGAACCACAAATAAGAAAAGTTTAGATTGACCTGTTGGTCGCGTTAGTTTGCGCTCCTTGGAGGAACGGAGCGGGCGGGCAGTGACGTAAGGCTTTAAAAGGGTGTTGGGGTAGATGGGCGCTGATCCATCAAACACTCTGTATGCCAGTATTAGTGATTTGAATTTGATGTGTGCAGCTAAGCAAAGCCAATGGAGTTCAGTGAAAAGGGATGTGACATGTCGCTTTGGCTGGTTGAAAAACCAAAGGAGCTGCAGCATTCTGGATCATCTGTAGTGGTCTCACAGCACAGGCTAGAAGACCTGTTAGAAGGGCGTTGCAGTAGTCAAGGCTGGAAATGATCAAGGACTGAACTAGGAGCTGTGTCGCGTGTTGAGTTAGATAGCGACACGATCGAGCGACAGAGGCAACCTGATCCGCGAAGGTCAGCTGATCATCGATCATGACGCCCAGGTTTCTAACAACCTTAGTGGGTGCCACAGATAGGGAGTCTAACCTGATGCTCATGTTGTGGTGAATAGTTTGCTTGACTGGGAAGACAAGCAGTTCAGTTTTGGAGAGGTTCAGTTGGAGGTGGTGATCTTTCAGCAATGCAGATATGTCAGAAAGACAGGCTGAGATTCGCATCGGTACCGAGAGGTCGTCTGGAGGAAGGACAGATAGAGCTGGGTATCATCTGCATAGCAGTGATAGGAGAAGCCATGCGAATGGATGATTTGGCCCAAAGAAGTAGTGTACATGGTAAAGAGGAGGGGGCCCAACACTGAGCCTTGGGGCACCCCTTTGGTTGCATAGGCATCTAATATGTCTCCAGATTGCTGACCTTACAAGCTTGACCACCATTCTTACAAAAATTGACAGTTTTAAAGTTAGTTAGTTAAAAGCCTGTCATTTCAACTTCCTAAGAAAACTCCCATGAACCCTCGAGACGTCTGCTTAAACACATTTCTGGCTTCACGGCCAACTTATAGGCATTCTGTCTGACAGAGGTCCCCAGTTCTTTTCCCAAGTATAGAACCATTTCTGTCCTGCTCTAGAAGCCAAATTAAATGTCTTTTCTGGTTACCACCCTCAGTCTAACAGTCAGAGCTTCTAAACCAGAAACTAGAGGTCACCCTCCCTAATCTAAACTCCATTGTCATGATCTACGTTTTTGGTTCTCTTTGTGTTAGTATTTTCCTTGTAATTAGACTTAACTATTTCCTTTTGGTGATTAGTTCTTCCTCTCCCCTTTTCTACTTTTATTCAGCACCTTCCTAGTATTATTTTGTTTGTTTTTCCTCCACATGTCTAGTATTTCTGTTTTCAGTATAAATGAATATTATTATTGTTGTTGGTATTTTGTCTAATTCTTCCCCATTGTCTGCACTTTCCTCCTTTTGTTTCTTCACCTGTCTCTGTGTTTCTTTCATTCTTGTCAGCCTTTCTCCCTTTAATAATTCTCAGCTGCATCCGTTTAGCAATTGGTTTTTCCCCATTGTTCCACCACTCACACTCTGAGTACTTAAGCCAAATTCTCCTGTTTGTTCCCCGTTATGCTGCTTACCTCATGTCTCCTTATTGCTCTCCTTGCTCCAAGTTGTTATCCATTTCCCTTCTGCCTTTACCGTCTCCATTCATCCTCTGTATACTCTCCTTCATGTCAGTTGCTTGTAAGTTTATATCCCTTGTTGTTTTCACCTGTCTCCTCTTTGCCACTTATTAATTGTACTCTATTAAATATCCGGATTCCTGTTTGTTGTCAAGTTTCCATCTCCTCAATAAATGTTTATCAATCCAACATCAACCATCTGAATTTGGATCCACATTCAACACCATTTTCCCGACACACTAACCCATACGAATGGAACCAGTATCTACCCTGGGTTGAGTATGCAAACATCCCCCTTACCTCACCTTAGGGGAAAAGGGGTAGTTTTTCCTCAAAAAGAGAAAAAAACAACCACCCTTAAGAAGGATGTCTTAGTAACCTCTGTTGTTTTACACACGCATTTTTGCTGTAACATCTGGAATAATATAATTGCTGCCCTCCATTGCACTGTTCCAAAAACAAGAGTTGTTGTACCAATGTCAAGAAATAGGGTTGTGTCTTGGTTTGTGTTATGGTTTAGTTCCACAGGTCTTTGAGTTGAGGGTGTTTCTGAGGTTTGTGGTTGGGTTGGGTACATCTGTTGCAGGTGTGTTCTCACACAAGTGCAGCTCATCTAATCTCCTGAGCTGTATAAATGGAGAGGGTTATGCATTACTCTTTGCTGAGTGTTAACCATCATAGTAATGTCGAACCCCTTCCGATCCTCCCTAGAAATGATTGTCCTGTCTGTAGTAGTTGTTCCCTGTGTGTTTCCTCCCATAACATTTTTTTATACTAACAATTTCCAAGCAAATAATTTTCTATGAGCCATCTCTAAGCACTACCGTTGTTTCCCAGAACTCAGCACAATGATTGGTAACTGCTTTCTCACGTCATCTTCACTATCCATGACCTGTTTACCCAAGAATCATTGCAGCAGCCTCCACTTCAAGCTCCTCAGCCTATTCTAGGCAAACCCACAATGAAATAATTTCTACAGTCTAGCTGCTTTCTTTTTCTGCAATTTTATCTGAAGGCCATGATTTTCATTATATTTCAAGATATGGTTTAGACCTTTTCAATAACTATGCTGTACAATAAATAATAAAATAATACAAAACTTTCTGAAATTAAATTCAGGGATGCTATATGGCAATATACCAAATATATGGCTATTTAATTGCACTTCCCAGGTGCCAAATATCAGCACCTAAGAAGAGAAATTATAAAAGTCTGTCAGGGGAAATTTACTGTTAAATGAGTCAGTTGGTGGATATCATGTGTAAATAATTCAGAATGCCTTTAGGGACAAACTATTAAAAAAAACTGGCAATAAAAATACCTTGTTTTTTTATGTATATATGTAATATTTAGATTTTTTTTCCACCTGCCCATCTGGGAGGACAGCGCCCCATCATCCTCGATGGAACAGCTGCTACCACTGTGCAATGGGAAATGCACAAACATACAATAACAGTTAATCATTAATCATTATCAAGTTGGACTAATAGATGTGACGTGTCCCAGTAAAGATGTTTCATGGGGCAATAAAAAATTTAGTTTGGCAAGGCCACCTGTGGAGCAGCTCCAAGAAGACCATGTTGGACACTGAGTCTAATATTTATATAAACTGTAATCCAGTAGATATAACTTAGATATGTGTTTGTTTGGTTTCACAAGCAAATGAAAGATGAGATCAAACACATAAAAAATGCTACATGATCTCTTCAAGTGAGGTGACCTCATTTGTTAAAATAAAGATAACTCCATTTATAGAGTTCAGAAAAAGAGATGTGCTGCCTTGCTGTCCTTCCATACCTCCAAACTCATAATGCAGAGGCCAGAGAAATGCAGCTGTCCCATTGTATGCCATGCATACAGAAAACATACTCCATACACTGTGGCTTCAGTCATTCCCGGTAGATAAAAATCACAAACCATAAAATATAGAATAATAAACAGTTGAAAAGGTTTTTTTGCAAACCACCTAACCTATGTTCACGTAGCATTCTTCAACAGTTCAAAGAGATGAGTCACTTCAACCCGTTACTTTCTTTGTGACATGAGGGTGACCCAAGTTAATGATTTACACACAATTCTTCCCATCAGTCCCTGACAAGCGCTCTTGCACCCCAGCTGCATAACATAACTTGGATGACTTACATTGTGAGCGCATGAGGTAATGAGAGCACCTCGGTAAGTTTACTACACGTGTGCAAAAAAAATCCAGCCTGGTTGAAAGCACAGTTGGTGATAAGTGCTGTTTATGTGCCTGATCGGGGGCACTAATAAAGACACTCACCTATATACCCTTTTTTCTGTATCTGGAAGGCCAATTAATCACTCTGGCTGGGTGTAGCACTTTGCATTCATAGTATCATGATAAAACTCATTAGGTCATTTTTACAGACAAACATGCAAACTTTAAAGTGTTTTTATGACCACCAAAAAGTAAAAATTATCTTTGAAATTACAGTTTTACCTGTCATATAAAATTTCACTGAATGCTGCAGAAAAGTAAAATCATGTAACAAAAGTGTGCAGGACGTTATGCTGAAGATTGAAACGACATAGAAATGTAGGCCCTCCTCTGAGGCACCTATTCCTTCAGTCGTGTCATAATCCTTCCTTAGCCACATTTGGAAAAGATCCCTCATGGTTACCTAATGCACTTTCTGACATCCTGACAAGGTTATCTACAACCCATGCATCACTCAAATGTGATGCTAAGCATTTCCAAGGAGGTTAACTGTATGTTTTGCAAATCCCCAGTCATCTTGGCATGATTGATGTCCTGAGCGGATTTACAGATGGGACTTGCAGTGAGAATCAACCAGAGATCAGATGCTCAGCGTCTGGTTTAACTAAACATAAAGTTGGTTGAATTTTAGGTCCATTAAAGACATAACCACAAAGGTTCAGAGCTGATTCAAGACACTTTTAGCAGCTAACTTTAGGAAGTGTTGGGGAGTTTACTTTTTGGAGTTTCTCCAACAACCAAAGCCACCTGCCAAAACTGCTGCGTCGACGTCCTCTGAGAGCTAAATGTGAACCAAATGAGTGCCTTTACTTCATTCTCGCACGGATGGCGGAGTTGCACCTCCCTGTGACCCTTACATGCTTCCTGATATGGACCATAAAAATAATGACTTTGCTAATAAATTCAACTTGACAGTCACCGCCATTTCAAAGAGTATATGTTTTCACTCCAGTGCCACTGCATGAGGCATGCTCAATTAAATATATACTCACCAACAGGAACAATTTCCCCTTAAAGTGCACCACGCTTGAAGTGTCACAATTAAAGTCGCATTGTTCAGCAAAGTGGAGGAAAGTGACCAAACTTAAAAAAATAAATAAATAAAAAACACCCTGCTAGGACAATTGGTGTTCGTTTGCTGAGGTGTTGAAAGATGAGTTAGTAGTGAATTGTGGTGAAGGTGGTGTCATTGTGAATGCATGCTCCCACCAATGCATTTGAAAAGTGACATCGACATCAACAGTGAAATTTGCTCAATGATGACCGGGGAGGGCGACCCTGTATATAAGGGAGAGACACCTCCCTCGCATGAAAGAGTGATCAACAAGTGTGACTTCTTCACCCAGATCGAAACGGACCTGGTTCTGAAAAAGCTGACATTATTTGTGAGGACGCAAAAGCTGGTAAGTGATGGCTTGAAGTGGATAAATCTTTGCATTAAAACAAAAAACATTCCACTATAAGTAGAATGAAATTCATTTTGTTCTTTCATCCATAAGGTTTATTTTTATTTGTTTCAGTAATACAAAATGTCTGCGTTAAGATACTTGGAAACATTAGTTCTGGTGCTCCTTTTTACACACATCCTTACGGGGGCAAACCCACTAAGGTAATTAGTTCTTTTTCTCTAAATTTTTCAGTTTTAGGAAAGTAATTTATTTTTTTACTAACTTTTGAAAGGAAAATTAGGTATTTAAAAACACTAATGAAGGCATATTTATGTTTAGTTGACAGAAATTATAAGTTTAAAGCAACAGTTTTGTTTCTGTTTCTGCAGAAAACGATCCATCAGTGAGGTGCAGTTTATGCACAATGTCCAGGAACACAAGCAAGTTGGAGAAAGACAGGACTGGCTTCAGGAAAAGCTAAAGAAAATTATAATTCCCAGCCCAATACCACAAAATGGCAAACAAGGAAATCCCAAAGGACTTCCATCAAAACATGTTTTCAGGCCAAACACATAAAGAAACTAAGCCAATTGTTGGCTTTCTGAATCTAATACCAATCAATAGCTTCTGTCAATTCGAATTTAAAAAAATCACTTTATTAATCCCAAAGGGATGCTTCATGTTCATTTATTTCTTTGTTTTTATTTATTTGTTTAGCTATATCTATTTTTATGCTAAGGTTTATTTTTATATTTTTAATTTAAAAAATGTTTTATTTATCCTATATAATTCTACTCACATTGACCATCAGTATGAATACAGCTGTATTTTGTGTAGCCATATAGGAGGGGGAATATTTTATGTTGTCATACGCCCTCGTCAAGCACTTATAATATTAAAGGACCAATAGCTTGTTTTACATATTCAGAATGTATGTTTTTCTCGTACATGGAAGGATCAGATCGTAAAGTGACATTTTAAAAAGCCATAATTAGACATACTCATTGTACTATGACAGATCTGTATAAACTTGTTGCTGTTTCTTTTCCTCAGGCTTCAATTTATTTTTTTTCTGGATTGTTTTCTGTTTATTTCTAATTTTATAAAATCTTTCCCTCAAAAACTAGTTCACCTTTAACTGCTCTGTTAAACCTTTCTAAAAGATAACTGACCTGCCTTGTAACACATAGATACACAATCTTTTTTTTAAATTAATATTTATTTTGTGAGATGTGTGGAAATAATGCTTAGTTCAACTTCTACACACAGCAACATCCATTAAAAGGTTTTATGCTCGTAAAGAATATGTCTGGATTGAATTAAAGTCTGCCTTAATCAATTATTTTTCTTTTATTAATTATGTACAAATTGTGTATCGTCTGAATTTTACAGTAAAATATTTTGATAAAATTAAACATCCAGAGAAATTAGATGTGAGACCTCCATTGAGTAAAACCTATAAAACTTGTCTTCCCAGAGTTTTCAAAGGAACATTGTTGATGTTTCTCTTTTAGATACCTTATGTATGGTTTTAAAAACCAACACAGGGAACAGAACTGATGAGAAAGGATCAATAAAACAAATAAATAAAATTGAAACACATTTTTTCTCTTGTGGCTGCAAGGAGTTATCCATTAGTTAATCATAATCTCTTCTCTGATAGCACTAGTATTGTTAGCCTCTGCACACTGAACTCCTGCTAAATAAATACTTGACTTTCGATTTGCCCTTCTAGTGCGTTTAGTAGTTTGTAGAGTAATGAATAAATAATGTAACCTAGTTCATAATACTTTTAGAAAAGTTATTCTTCCTTGCAAGTAGCACTAGAAATTATAATTGATTTTTTAAAATCTAGTTCTGATCATAAAACTTAAAAAAGAAACAAAAACAAAGCAAAAAAAAAAAAGCATTTAAAAAAATTCAACATATCATCAGATCAGTCTGTTCTTCTTCGTTCTAAATAGTTTTAAGGACACAGTTGAAATCTCTTAAGCACTTATAGAAAGCAGTAATTTAATTTAGCTCTTAATAAATTTTATGAGTCACTTGAATCATAAATATCTACACTAGACAAGCAGCAGAGACCTAATCTCACTATAGGTCAGAGTCGTGGCGGCGTTTGCGTCAGCACGTCAAGGCGTCAGCGGTTGTCACGTCGTACGTCACCCGAACGTGTGTTTTGAAAGGGATGGTTTGCTTTGAAGCTACTGGGAGCTGCAAATTCTAGCATACCAAAAATAAAAGGTAAGAAAAAAGTAGTTCCTTGGTGGAATGATGAATGTAGTAGAGCAGTTAAAGATCGCAACAAGGCATTTAAAATATTACAGAAAAATGTAACAACCAATAACCTTATTGTATATAAAAAGAAAAGAGCAATGGCTCGTAAAACTATTAAGGAAGCAAAAAAGAAAACATGGAGATAATATTGTTCCTCAATAGGATCAGAAATAAAATTACAGAATGTTTGGTCTATGTTTAGGAAAATGACTGGGAAAATAAATAATGTTAAAATAACATCCTTAGTTAGAGGTCAGGAGATATTAGTTTTAAATAAAGATAAGGCAGATTTATTAGGCGAGACATTTGCTGCAGTTCATAGTGGTGAACATCTTACAAACATTCATAGACGGCAGAAGATTCAAAAACTTGGAGAGAATAAAAATATATTGGAAAAATGTCAAAAATATATGTCAACACTAGATATGAATATAACCATGAAAGAAATGAAAGCAGTATTGAAAGGGACAGGATACTCAGCTCCAGGGGAAGATCAATTATGCTATGCTATGTTTCGACAGATTCCGGAAGTAACATTGAAATTAATATTAAAATTGTTTAATAAAATATGGGAAGAAGGTTTAATTCCAAATAGCTGGAAAAGGGCAACAATTATACCATTTAATAATCCAGGTAAAGACCCTATCAGTCCAGATAATTATAGACCAATAGCTTTAACTTCTCATTTAAGTAAATGGATGGAGAAAGTTATAGTCAATAGATTAGGATTTATTCTTGAACATAAGAAATTAATTAATGGATATCAGTGTGGCTTTAGAACAGGGAGAGCAACAATGGATGCACTAACTAGAGTCAGTAATGACATAGAGAAAGGTTTAAAAATGAAGGAGATAATGATTGTAGTATTTTTTGATATTGAAAAAGCATATGATTCATAATGGAGAGAAGGACTATTTATAAAGATTAAGCAGATGGGAATTGGTGGGAAGATGTATAATTGGATAGCAATTTTTTTGCTGGATAGGAAAATAAGAGTGAAGATTGGGAATGATTATTCAAAAGCATTTAATGTGGAAAATGGAATTCCTCAAGGTAGTGCAATTAGCCCAATCTTATTTAATATCATGATTAATGATATTTTTTCTGAAACTGATAAATGTATAAAATCTGCACTGTATGCAGATGATGGGGCCATATGGATGAGGGGAAAGAATATAAAACATGTAGTAGGAAATATTAAGAAAGTAATTAGTAAAGTAGAAAAATGGTCGTACGAATGGGGTTTTAAATTATCAGCAAGCAAGTCTTGTTTTATGTTTTTTACAAATAAGATAAATATTGATATAGGAACAATAACATTATATGGTCAGCTATGGGAAAGGGTAGCAGAATTTAAATATCTAGGGTTATGGTTGGATAGTTCTTATACGTGGAAAACACATATAGATAACCTGGAAACTAAATGTAAGAAAGTTATAAATCTACTAAAGGCTGTGGCTGGAAACAACTGGGGTGCAGAAAGGCAGTCATTATTAAACATATATAGGGCTCTCATGAGATCAATAATAGATTATGGCAGTTTTATATATGGAGCAGCAGCTAAAACAACACTACAAAAGATTAATACTTTACAGAGTATGGCTTTACGTATATGTACAGGCGCAGTGAAAACAACACCTATTAATGCTCTTTTAATAGATACTGGAGAGACTCCACTGGAAATGAGAAAAGTAAAATTAGCTCTAGTTTCTTGGATGAAAATTAAAACTAGTGTGGAAGAAAATGTAAATTCAACAATTTTGCAGAACTGCTGGGAATATTCAAAGTTTCAGAGTAATGGATTTGGATGGACTACAAATAAATTGATTAAAATGTATGGATTACAGGATAAGGAAATAGCTCAATTTAATCCCATTAGTGGTATTCCTCCATGGTTATTTCCTGAGGTAAATGTAGACATGAGACTTCTTATGATGAAAAATGATTGGAATTTAAATGAAATAGGGGGTAAAGAGTGATATACATTTAAGAAACTCATATTGTAATTACCTTAAAATATATTCAGATGGTTCTAAAAAATTTAAAGGATTAGTGGGAATAGGAATATATATACCAGAGTTTAAAATATACATTTCTAAAAGGATAACAGATCAACTATCTGTTTTCACAGCAGAAATGATGGCTGTTATACTTAGTTTACAGTGGGTAGAGAAGGTTGGACCAGACAGGGTGGTGATATGCACAGATTCCAAACAAGTTTTAGAAAGTATTTAGGGAGAAGGAAATGATAGGAAAGATTTAGTTTTAGAAATTCAGCCCAGTCTATTTAGATTACACAGGGGTGGCATTGATATTTGGTTCTGTTGGGTACCAGCACATAAAGGTGTTAAAGGCAATGAAAAGGCAGATAAGTTAGCAAAGAGGGCTTTAAACGGGGCAATAACAATTACAATTCCTTTTGGGAAAGGGGAAGGGAAATCACATATTAAAAGTGAAGAGATGGGAAAATGGCAAAAAAGGTGGAATGAAGATAAGAAGGGTTGAATATTGTATAGAGTTCAAAAGTCAGTATTGATTAGAAATATTAAAATGAGAAATCGACGGGAGGAAATAATAATGAGCAGATTGAGAGTAGGTCATACCTATTTAAATTATATTTTGTATATGATAGGGAGGAAAAGTAATGATAAATGTGAAGGATGTGGATAGAAAGAAGATGTAGAACATGTATTGATGAACTGTAAAAAATATGAACCTGAAAGGGAGAAATTGAGAAGAATGGTTGGAAGCACAGGTCAGGAATGGAGTCTAAAAGGAATTTTGGGAAATGAGGGAGAGATGCTGGATATTTGCAGATTAAGGAAAGCATTATTTATTTATCTTCAAAATAGCAAATTAAAAAATAGAATTTAATTGATGTAGAGAAATATTGCTACACAGTCATGTGCAGTAGGTGGCGGTATGCACCTTAAAGTTGCTTGCGATCCGCCATGATAGAAAAGAAGAAGAAGAAGAAGAAGAAGAAGAAGAAGAAGAAGAAGAAGAAGCTACTGGGATTATAGCGGACACCGCAGCAAAGTAGGTCTGTATTTTTATAACTGGGCCCTTTTGGGTTTGAGAATATTAATTCACGCATTTTAGTATCATCGTTTTAAGATTTCTTTCCGTTATTTTAGCGAAAAATAACGGACTAAAACGTTTATGTTCAACGGCTAACAAAGCAAGCTAACGTTAGCAAGCTAGGTATGCTAAGTGTTAAGCCCAGTCGGGGGCTGACTCAGCCAACAAAAATGTTCCCTACATTTTATTCTTAGGGTTGTAAATGTTTAATTAGATACGGCTATTGGATTTCTTTAGCAGAAAACGCCTGATCTTTTTAGAAAATCAGTTTATAATCCATAAATAGGTGACACTGACAGCTGATTTTAACTGACTTGTTGATTTTTTAATTTTTTTACGGGTGACCAGAGAATGAACAGTGAAAGATCCAGACCAGACTCTCCCCTGTTTGGGTTATAGCAGCAAGTCTGCAATCATATGACAGCAACTCTAGTGACACGGAAAACTGGGAGAGCACAACAACGAGCCGAACTCGCAAACTCCACAGGCATCAGAGGTGAGTCCAATCTGGTCATCTTCTAAAAACAAAGTATAAAAACATCTGTATCATCCTTTTAGAGATCAGGGAGTACCCTTCTCAATATTCTGAGAAAGAAACATGTAATTATGGTTTAGATTTATTAGATTGATTACGAACGTATTAATTACCCTTTCTTCTTAAAACCAACCAATTAAATCTGTTTTGTTGCATTTATTGTTTATACAAGTGCTCTAGAGCATCATTTATTTTTTCATGGGTATGTGTTTAATGTGTATTTATTTATTTATTTCAAAAATAAAAATTATTTTTAGTTTTAAAGTGCAGTTTTTTTGCATTAGACAAATGTCAGCACAGGATAATAAGATATTTTGTTTATTTTGTGGTGTCTGATTGGTATTTAACTTATTAGTGTTGTGCTTGTCTTAGCCCTGTAGTTCGGCCCAGTGATGGTCAGTGTATTTGAATTACTAAACACAGTCACTGTGCAGATGTCATTTTACCAATAATCATTTTAAATGGCTTTAATTTAGTCTTTGTTGTTCATTTAGGTGTGACATTTTGTTCATGAGTCAGATAAAGAAGTAGATGTGATAGGGGAAGTACTGGTTGGCCTTTTAGGTTTTTATCGTTTTGTTTTTGTTGCTATCTAATTTGAACAGTTCAGAATGTGGTCTGTCTAGTTATTCTGGGATTTCAGCTGCCTAATGTTTGTCATGTACAAAAAAAGAGCCATCTGCAATGCAATGTTTAAAAACAACCATATGTGAATTTGTACATGTACTTGTAACTGAGAACATCATGTATTTTCTATAATCTGTTAAACAATAGAGAAATCTACGTTTATTTATCAACTTTTTGTTAATGTATCAAAATCCGCTGTGTTTACAAGACTAAATTTATCCAAACCAAAAGGATTTGGAAATGGGTTGGGATTAGAAGTCTTCAGAAAACCATAAGACTGTTTGATTTATACATAATATATAGGATTTTTCAACACTTAATAAATTATAAACATACCTAACAAGAAAGTTTTAAACTGATATGTAAAGCTTAGGTATATACATAGGTGTGATTATAGATTATTCAGTTTGCACAATGGGGAAAAAATAGCTATGTATGTGTATGGAGCAGAAATAGCTGGATGTCTAGAGTCATCATATTGTGGCAGCCTCAGTATAATTTGTTATGTCTTCAAAAACAAAAGGGAATGAAAATTTAATATGTTTTTCTATTGTAAAGCAGCAGTCAGGCCAGAGCTTCTCGACTTGAGGCAGAACAGAGGAAGATGAGCTTGCATGGTGCCAGTGGGGGTTGTGACCGCTCACGTGACCGCCGTCGTTCCAGTGATCGCTCGAGGGACTCTTCACATGAGAGGGAAGGCCAACTAACCCCCTGCATTCGAAACCTCACCTCACCCACCCGCCAACACAACAGTGGTGAGTAGGGGGCCTGAGTAAAGGTCATGTGATGGTTCTCCTGTCTATTACTACCAACGGCTGACTGAGACCCAAAGCTTGGTTGTTGTTCATACATCTTACTTTGATTGTTTACAGACACATCTTTAAATTGTAACATTTATTTAAAATGTTAAGACCAGGAAACATAGTTGTTTTCAGCTTGGTCCCTACACTATAATTTATTCCCCAAGCAAAATACAATTGACATTTTTGTTGCTTTGTTTGTGCAGATCGCGAGCGAGATGGCCCATCGTCAAGGCCCGGCAGCCCAAGGCCTCAGAGAGTCTCGCCCAGTGGTTCCAGCAGCAGCGGAGTTGTGAGCAGTCGCAACAGTAGCTTGTCGAGTTCTGACGGCACCTTCAAAAGCTTGGGCATCGGAGAAATGGTTTTTGTCTATGACAATCCCAAGGAGGGTGGAGCAAATGCCCCCGTTGGAAATCGAAACATGAGGACCTCAGAGAGAGTCACTCTGATCGTTGACAACACACGCTTTGTTGTAGATCCTTCCATCTTCATCGCACAACCCAACACTATGTTGGGCAGGTAAACCACGCTTTGATGCTCTTTGTTGTCTTTCACTGAAATATGCTTGATAATCTGCGATCGAGTAGTTATGTCTAAGCTTTTGACTGATGGCGTTTAGTTTTTAACTTTCATTAAAAGTCATATGATCTACCTGCTTTGTTTAAAATGTAAACCCAAATTTCCTTGTTGCAGAATGTTTGGATCTGGAAGGGAACATAATTTCACAAGACCCAACGAGAAAGGAGAGTATGAAGTGGCCGAGGGCATCAGCTCAACAGTTTTCAGAGCAATTCTGGTCAGTTGCCATCCAATGTTTTCTTTGTTTACTTAAAAGCTAGTTGACTGAATTGTGTAGACAGTACACAATATAGCTTAGGTATGCATCGAAGTTACAACTGAGGAAAATTCAAATCCCATTTAAAAAAAAGAATATGTCATTAGAAAGGGATATATAACAGGGATTTTTTATTATAAAAGCATTAGTATAGGTTCATCAGAGCCTAAAATGTATATGAGAAATAATATAATCCAACTTTCACTGATAAAACATTAATATTGTTAAAAATACTGATCCTGGATGGAGGGCTTGTGAAACAAAAAACGAAAATGGGTGATAATAATTCTGTTCTGATGTCCAGCTGTAACTTCAGATTGTCCCATACTTTATTAATGATTAACAGTACGATGTTCTTTTCTGTGTAACTGGATCTTGTGTACAAAGAACCTGGTTACAGTTTAACAACCTTTAGTGAGAGTTTAAACGTTTGAATCATGGGGTGTGAAATACACAGCTAACGACAGAGACCGTATCAAAGTCGGTCACTCTGCCCCCTTGATTAAAAGCATACATGCTTTTTTACGAGCTAATGGTCTTCAGAGGATTTGAAATTACTTCCTTCTTTGTGATTTCGATCTTATTAACAGGATTACTACAAATCTGGGATAATCCGTTGTCCAGATGGGATCTCCATCCCTGAGTTGCGGGAGGCGTGTGACTATCTATGCATCTCCTTTGACTATAGCACCATCAAATGCAGAGACCTCAGTAAGACCCCCCCCCCCC
>JAVLVB010000768.1:3235714-3271753 GCA_032876305.1 Orestias chungarensis | reverse complement strand
CCAAGCTTTGGTGCCTTAAGTGTGTGTGAGAGCTGCTTTTGTTCAGCACTACTAAACAACAAAGGTTAATAGTTTTGACAGTTTCTGAGGAAACGCTGCTGACACAGAAGAAAGGCTGTTAATAGTTTCTAGTTTTGGGAAGACTTGGGTGTGTTATAGTCTGTTTGAACACATTTCTATTATTGCTGATATGGAATTTGTGACACAGCTTTGTTTCTATCATAGTCTGATTTATTGTCGTTCAAAGTGTTTATAAATGTGCATATTTGATTTTTTAAAAAACAAATTAACGGCATAGTAGTTTGACAATAAAAAATATCTGTTAAAGCAAGAAATATAATCCTTTTAGGCAAATGACGTTCGTTTAAAACTAATTTAGGCCTCTAAAAACACCTTTAAAACACATTAATAAATCCATATTCAGATACATTTGCTGTTATTTTCCAACAATCATAATGGCTATCATCAATACAAGTAAGCATTTGACCATAAAAACATTTATTCATTCCTTTTTTCTTAGAAAATGGGCTGTCAAGCAGTGTCTGTTTGAATGATCTGTGCATGCTTACTGCTCTGCTGCCCTGATTTATGTGCCAGATTACATTTCATTTCAAACTCATCCTTCTTTTCCAGGTGCCCTGATGCATGAGCTGTCCAATGATGGAGCTCGGCATCAGTTTGAATTTTACCTCGAAGAGATGGTTCTGCCATTAATGGTGGCCAGTGCTCAGAGTGGAGAGAGGGAATGTCACATCGTAGTTCTTACAGACGATGATGTAGTGGACTGGGACGAGGAGTATCCACCACAAATGGGCGAGGAGTATTCACAGAGTAAGTCCCTGCCTGCCTCTGCAGGAAACTAACTTGGATGAGGCCTTGCATTCTGTTTGTAAAACCCAAATGTTTAATGTGTTGCTTTAATTAACATTGCATCTGTTCTTGTTGCAGTTATTTACAGCACAAAACTATACAGATTTTTCAAGTATATCGAGAATCGAGACGTTGCCAAATCCGTTTTAAAAGAGAGGGGTCTGAAGAAAATAAGGCTGGGTATAGAAGGTATGCTGAACTCTCTAGAGGAACATGTTTTCCAAGTACATGAATTTTACATAAAAATGAAAGGGAAGTATTTGAAGAGTTGTAATCAAGATTGGCAAACCTGAAATGGCAAACTTGCGTCTTTTTTTCCAACAGGTTACCCCACGTACAAAGAGAAAGTGAAGAAGCGTCCTGGGGGGCGCCCCGAGGTGATCTACAACTATGTCCAGAGGCCCTTCATCCGCATGTCCTGGGAAAAGGAGGAGGGCAAAAGCCGACATGTGGACTTTCAGTGTGTGAAGTCCAAGTCCATCACCAACCTGGCAGCAGCTGCCGCAGACATCCCCCAGGACCAGCTGGTTGTGCTGCACCCTGGCCCACAGGTGGATGAACTGGACATCCTCCCCAATCACCCACCCAGTGGGATTCACTACAGCAACAACTACAGTAACGAGCCTGATCCTGATGTACCTTCACCTGCTGTCTGAGGACTCCGCTCCTCTCTCAATGCCTCTGCCCCCTCTCTGTTACTCCTCTGCTACTTCTCCCAGCATGCTGCAGCATGGAGCTCCTGGGGCACCATAACCATATTGCCTTGACACCTCCTTTGCAGCCTTAGAGCCTCAAAGAACTTGGATGATTGTAGAAAATGAAACTGAGACTGATACATAAGAGTTCACTGTTGTTTTCATTTTTTTACTTGACCAAAGGAATTTATTTTTGTTTGGAAACAAATCTGTAAAACACCCAGTATTAATATTATTATTATTGTTTACATTGTTCTTGTACTTTAATTTGAGGGTTTTGGATGAACAATGTTGTGGTGTTATTGTGTTGTTGTTTTTTTTTCAGGTTTTGGTTTTACATCCAATTTTTCGACTGGCCCCGATGTGCTTTGAAGGGAAGACTTGTGAAAGTAGAAAAATCAATCCCAACTGGTTAATGGAAAAAAAAACATTTGGTCTTATCTCCAGCTGAGCTCGCAGGTCCTAGCCATGGGAAATGTAGTCATGGGGTGGATTTGACATGTGATGTTTAAACTTCAGCCAAGATATTTAGCAGGGTTGTTGTGGTCAGCTTTTTGTTGCTGAGGTTTAATTTGTTATTTCAAACTTACACATGAAATCATGAAATAAAGGTGAAATATAAACATTTTATACATGTCTGAACCATTACTACAAAATGTCTTAAACATTTAACGTTTCATCAGGCTTTCACGTTAATGAGTGATCATTTCTAACCAAAACCGATCTGGGTGACAACATTGCTGTTATTCTAAGCACAGTTAATACAAGTACCATAAAAGCTAAACAAGATGTATCTTTAGATCATCAGAAGGTCTAGTCTGTTGGAAGTTGCTAAAGGAATTTTTTTTTATCGACGTACTGGAAAAGCTTGTAATCACTAACGGGTTTTTTTTTAAATTAAGGATTCTTGTTGCTTTAAAGTAACAAATATATTTTTCAGTTTTCCATTTATTATATAGTTTAAAAAAAATAAAAACTATTGATGAAAGGATAAGTAAATAGGATTTAACAAAAGATACAAATACAAGCTCTTTCCATACCTTTCGAGTGCAACAAAGCAGAGCATATATTGCAATTCAGCTTTTTGGGACATTTTGTTTAACAAAAACCTTAAAAACTGATGACCCTTTATTACAAAGTAGTTGATTTTTGTAAGTATATTACTGAGGGGTTTTGGCGGATGAAAAAAATCCACTTTATAAAATTAAAAATTGTTTCTGAGGTAGGCATGATCTGTGGGGTTCCCCAAGGATCAATCCTGGGCCCCCCTATTGTTTAGCCTGTACTTCATCTAAGACAGAGCTATAATCTTTCCTGATTGTATCCATCACTGACAGCAGAACATGGACCTGTAGATTTATTTTTTCACTGGATCAAACTGATCAGTGCCTAGATGCAAAAATGAAGAAAATCTTCAGTTAACCTTAGACAAATTTGAAATCACTGTGGCTAACAAAGAGGGTAATTAGTCACCCTTAGACTCTCTCTTATGAACCCAATAATAGGGTTAGAAATTTTGGGGTAATCCAGGACTCAGACCATAACTTTAATGGCCAGATTAAATTATTAACACCGGCAATATTTTACCATCCAAAAGAAATGTCCACAAATCAAAGGAATTTTCTCTAAACCAGATTTGGAGAGATTAATACCGGTACATGTGTTTGTCTAACCTACTGCAACAGCCTGTTCACTCGGTGCTCTCCAAACTGATTGTATGAAACCTGCAGAACATCCAGAATGCTGATAATCAAGTTCCTAACAGAAACAGGAAATACAACTATTAGTGCACATGTGTCTGCACCTACTTTTTGTCGCTCACAATAGACTGTTAAACAGCTTTACTTTTATACAAGTATGTTCATGATCTTGTGCTTATGTACATCTCTGTCAAGTTAGAACCGTATTTACAAGCTCTGACTCTGAGAAGCTCATGTTCTCTTCTGCTGGTTCTCAGAGTCGGGACCAAACAAGGTCAGGCTTCTAAAATCTGGAACATTCATGCTGAAGATCTGAGACAGGCGTCCACTGACAATGTTTAAATCGAGGCTGAAGACAGTTGGTCTGTTGGTTCATTTAGGCTTTTAAATTCCCGATTTTTAGTTATGCTTTATATCAATTTATGTAAATCACTACATTGAAAATATCCTTGCTTTGTTGAAGAGATATAGTCAACGTTGACATCACAGTAACTTCCATATCTATGAAGATAATCTACTATTCAAACACGTTTCAAAACGTCTCTGTTTGATAAGAAGGTCACTTTGAGATTATTTAGGCTTTGTGATCTGGTGCTCTACCCTGCTGGAAGTAGCCTCCAGAACCTGAGTACACTGTATTCATAAATCTATTTCATAACATTGTAAATCTTTAAAATCATAGAGGTTTCTGAAATGCTCTCTTCCAGCCAGCTGGAATCCTCTATTTTTCACACCCTCATGCCTGGTTTGAGCTATAGCAAATTAGAGATATGAGCAAATTATGATGATGATATTTAGAGGCTCAATTGCACTCATTTGCTGCGATGTGACTGGCTGATTTATTTGCGTTAGCGAACAGGAAACACTCAAAACTGTTGCATATTACATATTCAAAACAGAATATGTAAATTTTCCCTTTTTTCGACCGGAAGGTCTTACATTTCTAAAGATTTATTTTCATTACAACAAACTGAATTGAAAAAGCATTTTTTATACTATATTACGATAAGTTGGACGATTATGCAAAAACTCAAAAACTAATCAGTGCACAGAACTCTGAGACACTGTCCTATAAGATGTCTCCTTTAGTCAATTAGTACACACATTAATTTTTAAACTTTCAATCATTATAATGATAATTTTCTTCAAACAAAGTAAAAAAATAAAATTAAAATAAAAAAAAACTTGTAATTGCAAAATACATAGGTGCACTACATAGGTGCACTAACTATAGTGTTATATGAATTTGATTTGAAGTAAAATATTTTAAGCAACGTTTTAAATAAGTAATTATATCTGCATTACGAAAGAATTAGACAAAATTACCCTGACAGTTTCTAATAACTTTACACACTTAAACATTGTGTTAACCACAGTTTGCAGCAGCATCAGTAGATCCTTATGTTGATGCGTACTGTGATTATTAGTAGTAATGAAATACCCAATACAGCATAACAAGTACACAAAAATCTAATTTTACAGCAAAAAAACAGAGCCATAGCTTATTGTCACCACGTGTGGGCAGTAGAGGACAACTGGTTTATTTTAAAATGCCACGTACAACATACACATTTTTACCAACAATACTGGAACTTTAACCAAAATCTTATCTGTAGACTTTCTAAATTAAGCTAATTAAAATAGTAAAAACTCCATGAAAGAAATAATACTTAACCTTTAATATATTTTTGTGTCTGCTTTTTGAATTACTAGGAATCACATTTTTTTGTTTGTTGAAGGTTTAGAAACATCTATGAACAGAATACATTAATCTATTTTCTTAATGCAACACCCATTTTTGTGGAAAAGGAGAATAAGTATGTTTAGACTAATTTTCTCTGTTTGCCGAACCTGTTTCCATTGTGTTACCAGACAGAGTTTAGTTAAATATAGTCTCTGCATTAGGATCACTTTTCAGATACTTTGCTGTTTTTTTTTTTGTTTTTTTCAGCCATTTGTTATTTAAAAGATGAATATTTAAACCACACTTATAATTTTTGGGTGTCTGAAGGCTTTGTTGCTTTGGATGCAAATAAATTACCAAGCACCAAATATAACGCTCACTCTATTAACAGCTGGGTAAGGACAGAATCTGGTGTCTTCTAATTTAATCAAATTCAGCCAAAGAAATGTGAATATGGAACATTAGACTGTGTTTGTCTCTGACCATCTGCTTTTATGCAGGATTAGATGTCGATAAGGAGTATTCACCACTTGTGTGAGATTTAATTCAAGACACTGTGGGTGGTTCTAAAAGGGTGTTAAAATAACAATGTAAATTTCATCAACAAGGATTAAATCCGGCATGGTGTCCATGAGTATTTGCTGCATCTGTGATTAACCTTTTTATCACTATTCAAAGAACTTAAAAAAACAGTCCATAGGAGACACAGATTCATAAAGGGAAAACGACAATGCATGCACAACGACTCCAAGTAACAAATTAGTGTACTACTAACCTAACTGCCTTTCTTTTGGACTGTGGAAAGAAGTTGGCAGAAGGAGTACCCAGAGAGAATGCAAGTATTGATGAGTAAATTATGCAAACTTTAATCAACTAAGAATTCAGGCTAAAGTTGCACAACAGCTCTGCTAACTACTCCCAATGAAACAATGAAACAGCACAAAAAAAGATATCTAGATGTTTTTCTTCATGTCAAACTAATGCCATCTAAAAACTTTCTACGTAGCCGAAGTTTTCAGAGAAATTCCAATATTTTTTTTACTGCTAAAATATGTTGTAAGCTAAAAACATGTTGTAAGCTATTATAGGTTATTACTTTGTCTTTCATGATAAGGATTAATGGAATACTACGTTATCTTAATAACCTTTCATGCACCTTTGTTACATTTGGTGTGCATACTTGAGAAAATGTGGAAAGAGCAAAAACAATGAAGCAGTACAATGTTAAACTTGTGAAGGAAACAACACGGAGGGTCAAGCGTCCCACAGAACTAAATAAAGTGATGTACAAAAAAGCATCTTTGTTTACTTTAAACCAACAGTATTAAAAATAATCCAGCTGATTTTGCCTCAGCTTTCATGATATATCTGGTCAGAAATGCTATTGGGGATATTTAAAACCAAAAGAACTACTTTAAAATTCTTGCACTTGTTTAAGTTTGGATGTTTGGGTTTTACAGTTTCCTCCCATGATGGCCAAACAGAATTTTCTATTGTAAGGCAGCTGAACCACAAAGAAGAAAATATAATTTATCTGATCAGAAAGTAGTCATAGCAAACCTGATGACTGAGTCTTCTTCTGTCTCTGCAGTTGCTCGTTGTCTTTTCAGTTCTTTTTTCTTGTTATGGTTTTCACACATTTCCTCTTTTCTTCCTTCACAAGGCTTAATCTATGCTGTTGTTTTGCATTAAATGAAATAAAATTAAATGGGATGTGCTTCACTGGTATTTTAAAGCATGATTATTTCCATATAATCTGTAGATTTATGCTTTCAAGACATGTTTAGTAACAAATCTAAATCAGGTTTTTTACTCATTCAAAACAGAATATGTAAATTTTCCCTTTTTTCAACAAAATGGTTTTGGTATACATTCAGATGCTGTAATTACAGTATTTTTTTTCTTGACATAAGTATATTTTATAATCTATCCTAATGCCAAAATGCATTTCTGAATAATCTGGAAGATTCCAACACTGATAGAAAACATAAAATAGCATATAATTGTGTCCTTTAATAAAGTGTAGTCTTTCAAGCACCAGATTCCTAACATGGATTAAGATTCCTTATAGTGTCTGGTTTCCCACACTGGCTGGTCCCAGATGACTGGTTTCCACAACAACACTCCATAATAAGACCCACTTTCTACACGAGAGACTTCCACTTAAGCGTGATGAGTGCTCTCCTGCTCCCACCCTGATTATTTCTCATTCTTTGTTTCTTCTTCTGATAGAAAGCTGGATCTCAGCATTTCTTTGGCCTTCGTCTCTAAACCAATATGTGTAAGCAAAACATGATTCTACAATGAAAAATGACCAATTTGATCACTTTTACAAAATCAAGAAGTGCCTGAATGTGCTGTGATGTGCGAATGAGAGTGTAACAGTTAGGATTCGTTACGATTTCTGGGGATATGTTTCTGCACAGCGTTCCAAAAGTCCTGCTACTTGCACAATTGTAAACCATAGTCGGGCTCAGCAGAGGCCTTTTTCTGGCAATCTCTCTAAACGTGCTCAACTGCTTCAATTGTTTTCTTAGTTGTACTGTGATGAACATTAGACCTTGAAGTGCAGCTCGTGTTTTTATTTTGTTTCATCTTGTGCTGTCTCTTAGCATTGCACAGTCTGCCCCTATGGTGTCTCTGCTTGAAAGTTTCATTTTGTAAATATATTTGGATCCCTTTAGTTTTGGGGACATTTTGCTCTCCACTGATCTGGGAGAGTACGCTTGACCCAATATGTCCTGCAACAGAATCTGTAACTGTTTAACACGACACCAAACGTTGGCATTTGACAACAACAAGAAAACAGAGAGGCAAGGACGGCTCAGTGATTGTTCCCTAGAAAGGGTCTGGTGATTTTGGCCTGCAGCAACCCTTCATTGAATTTTTATATAGAAAAAAGCAGATACACTTTAGATACACCCAGAGCGCCTCAGTTTTTTTTTTTTTTTGTAACCGATATACGTACTGCTCACACCCATGTAATCATATGCACTAAATAATGAAAGACTGTGGTGAGCGTTACTGTTTCCAACTCTTAACAAAGAAAAGGTAAAATGAAAGATTTCTTATTTGGGACCTGATATGCTTGATAGATTGAAGTGTTTGCAGTTCTATGGGAATAGAAGAGTGAAGGTAGGCAAAATACTTTCCTTACTATTTCCTCTCTAGCAGCTCTAAATTATGAAGTTATTGGAAAGTAACGAGGATGTTGCTGACAAAGTTGCTTTGATGAGAGGTTACAGGCATTGAGTGGCTCGCAAAGAGACCATACAGTATCCCAGAGGCGAGGTCACCGCCCAGCCTTACAGGATTAACACACCTGCCACCGTCACAATAAGGTCTAATGAGAGCGCACTGGTGGCCTCGCTCTGTTAGCAGCAGGCCGACTGCTCTTGGAATGGCTTTCACCTCAGCTCCAGCATTAAGGTCCTGACTCTCAAGTCAAAACCTTCATTAGTTACTTCTTGCCGGATCTCTTGGTGATTCTGAACAAAGGCCAACAGGAACACAAAGTGACACATTCCAGGGATTAGGGAACACTGACAACTTGGTGCCATTAAGAGACGGTCATTTCTTCTCCTGAATGCTAGGAATTTGCTTTCAGAGCACAAAATATAACACGTTTCAGTGTAATCAATTTAGACAGGGCGATTCCTCTTCCTTTGTAATATTTATGATAAAGTTTAAGGTAGTGTTGAAGTTTGGGGTCAATGTGACACTGATAACCCGCATAAATCTATTTAAATATGTGTTTAAAAAAATTTTCTGCACGTCTTAATTAGCTTTTACTTTTTTTCCAGTTATAATTGTTTAAAATCTGTTCACTTAGTTTTTGTTTGTTTTTTTAAAACATTTTTTCAGAAAAAAAACTCTTTATCCCATAATTTAACCTTAAGCTATAATGTCATGGTTTGATATTTTATATTTCTAAACAAAACGTGAAAATCAACATGCACAATATGATGCAAAATTGGACATACACCTTTTTGGTTGCATAATCAATATGCCTGCATGATTAGAAAATACTCTACAAATACGAAAACACCAAGTAACTATTTACGTCCTTTAAGGCAATTATAAATTTTCTCTGGAAAAAGCTTTAAAGAAGAATATTTCAGATTCCTGATGTTGCTTTGTTTTTGTTTTTTTGTTTTTTTTGTTTTGTATCTTCAGAACCTTTGGGGAAACTCCACACTATCAAAACCAACCACATGCATTTTGTCCCTGAAGTGGTATGCAATTGTTTTCCTCTCAGAACACAGCCGCCAATGTCACATCCCTCCTTGTGAGATGACAGGTTTCTTCTGTCAGGTCAAATCAATTTCAAGTCCCTCAGACCAACATAGTGAAAAGTGAGAAGACAGTCAAGCACAGAGCAGACGTTCTTTTTTTTCTTTTTTTCTTTTTTTTAACAAACAAGAAAGCCGTCCCTCCCATAACATGTAATGCGACACCGACCTCTTTTTGGTAGTGATGTCGCCCTAAATTTATAGAACAAATACACTAAATATATCCTGTGTGTACATGTGTGCACATGAAATTTTTTTGAAAAATCATACTTCAGTCCAAGCATTTGTTTATTCCTGTGCAGCAACACTAATGTATGTGTGTGAATGAAAGTGTTTATTCATTCATCTGTGTCTCATTTGGAAAAACGCTACAATTTTCCCTTTTCTACTTTTTTCCCTTTTTCTACTAAAAAAATCATATACAGTATATGTATATATACATAAAAATCTTGACAGCTGAAAGCTTTAGATGGGAGAGACGATCCCTAAAACACTTTATTTCAGAATGCTAGATTTAAATCAGACAGGGAAGAACAACGATCCTAATGATTAATAGATAAATGTGAGATAGGTGTGTTTGTTTTATAGATTCAATTAAAATAATTAAGGATAAACACATGAAGATAAACATTTTAAAAAAGCTGTGTAAAAAACTGCACTTCTACGGCCTCATTCTAATTATTAGTCTTGGTTAAGATTTAAAGATTTCAGTAAACAACCCAAAGCTGTTGAGGAGATGTACTGTCTTAAGGACTAAGCAGAAATCCCAGTGGCTGGATGTGCTTTTAAGATTTTAAGACGTCACCAAAGAGACTTCCTGTTCCAGATGTTACAAAACACCATAAAAAAAATGCTGATCTCAGGGAGATAAATACTTTTACACACTGGGTTTAATTTGGATGGATGTGCTGTGAAGGCAAACATTAACATGAATAATTTCATCAATTATATGACATATTCTTATCTTTATCTTAATTTAAAATCACTCCATTTTGTTAAACTGAACTAGAGGTTATTGGTAACAAACAAACCTGATCTGGAATCAGTTTATCATGGTATTGGGTGTCAGGTTTTGTTTTCTTCTGGTGTTTTTGTTTGTTTTTTAGGCAATTTTTGACTTTGAAGATAGAATAATAATCAATCTATTATTTATCATTACCTTTTATGACACACACATATTCGTACATATAGTTTAAATTTCCACACTTAACTTCCATACGTCTTCAGTTATGCCTACAATTAATCCCCAAATTATGAACCAGCTTTTTAAAAAAAGATGTGCAAACAGCACAATAGTGAAAATAACATACTATGTAAAATGTATGCAAATAACTAATTAACTGACACAAATTTGGATTTTTCATAAAATTATCCCACAATACCTAAAACTACATCACTAAATACTAACTTAAAAAAATAATATGCTGTCAAACAATATCATGTATACACCATTATAAAAGCTAATGTGATACCATAATTTGTTCCTCTAGTTCTAAATATAACAGTTTCATATTTTCCCCTTTCTGTGAATAAGTCACTGTATCTGCTGAGAAAACATTATGCTCATCTTCTGTTCCCTCTGTGGTTTAGTATGTTTCAATACACCTATTAAGTACCATAAGTATAGAACTCCAGGGACGTAGGAAGTATTGTATCATGTGGTGTTTTTTATGCTGTCATTGTGTCTTCAGTCACAAAGAGGCACATGGGTGGGTTCATCAGGGGCGGAAACTCAATACAGGTCTCATGCTCTTTATTTTCTGAGATGTTTAAGTGTTTAAAGTCTGTTCTGTTTTAAAAGTTCAGTTTGGCGGGGGGGAATGTGATGCTCCAACAAACACATCTTAACATGAGCCTGATTACCAAATGTGAAATGTCGTATCGATTTATTGGCAAATATACAATTATAGCAAAGTAGAAATAGAGAAAAGCATACTTTAGATTTACACACAAGAGGATGATGTGATCACCATATTTACCTCATTCTACCTCAGTTACAGTGTTTCACAGAATAAGTGGAAAATGTATCCTGATTTGTTGTTCTAAGTCTTGCTATCATCTCTTTACTCTGACAAGCAATTCAGTTTAATTTCCTATCATAATTTTGCTGAATTTCTCAAGGGCACGTGGAAACACGTCGGTATGAAGTGAGCAAAACGTATCCATGAGAGATAACAAAGTCTGGAAAATCTAGCAGGACTGTCATGTTTGTGTTGTTTGCCCGCTGCCTCATTCTATTAAAACTCATCTGCCCTGAGATAATTTACAATTACATCCCTAAAAGACCCAAAGGAAACATGAATACAAGAACATAAAACGTAAAACTTTATTTCATTAAAGCTGTTCCCTCATGAATACCATGATCTTAACTGAAAATATGGATATTATTTGTGGGTTTTATGTCCTTAAGCTCTCTTAGAGAGATGATGATGTCCTCATATTTACTTTTTAAGAAAGTAAATATAAGGCCTTGGATTTAGTGGCAGTTAGTGGATGAAATATAAAGTCTTTTCGGTCGTGTACCAATTTTGTGGTTAGATGTGTTCAGCGTTGATGAAAGTGCAAAACATGTGCTCAGTTGTAATCTGCCAGGATGTGGACGTGACCTCCTGTTAAAGCTTAGTGGATCTGTTTTGGTTTAAGAGCTTATTATGACTTTAGGTTTCAAAGCAAGTAGAAACTTAATGAACAAACCTGAGACGCTGTTTATTTCCCTATGGTGTATTGAAGCAGACTTTTTTTGGAAATCTGCTTTAAATGCACACTATTTGTGTCATTTTTAATGCCATTCTTTCACACAAACTAATGCATGATGGAAAGTAAATAAACTCGAAAATGTAAAGCTTTAAAATCCGTTTTTATTTCTGTACCAAAACAACAAATTGTGTTTTTTTTTCAGTAAAACAACCAAATCTAAACAAACATTGTGGAGTCTGTCTCTGTCAGAACTTTAGTCGTCTTGCAACCAGGCAGATTTCAGGTTCAACTCCAGCTGCCCTCTGTCACATGGCAATGTGCCCTTGGGCAAGGCACTTAACCCCAAGTTACCTGACAATGCATGTATCGGGGGTGAATGTGGCTATAGTGTAAAGCGCTTTGAGTTGTCAGTTTGATTAGAAAAGCGCTTTATAAGTGAAGCCCTTTGTACCATATCTCACTAATGTAAAAAAAAAAGTTCAGTGATTTTTTTTACATGAACACAAGTCTCTATGAGACGTTTTTCTGGTGAAATCTCAAACCAGTGATTCCCACACAGTGAGGCTGTCTGAGTCCTGACTGTGCAGAGAGCTTAAGCCTGTATCCGAGTCATCATCTTTCACATGTTCAGGTTTAGACAAGTCTCTGGCCCACTCACTTCCCTCTTCCGGGCTCTCCTTCTCGTCTCTCCTGTGGCTGCGCGTCTTTTCATCCTCCTCATCCTCCTCCATCTCCATACGACTCACCTCCTCCAGCAAATCCCTCATTTCCTTCTCTCTGGCAGCGCCAGCTTGTAGGGACAGCTCCAAATCGCCCTTAATGGCCTCTAAATCCGCGTTG
This sequence comes from Orestias chungarensis, assembly GCA_032876305.1. NCBI lineage: Eukaryota > Metazoa > Chordata > Actinopteri > Cyprinodontiformes > Cyprinodontidae > Orestias > Orestias chungarensis. The sequence goes on along the minus strand of JAVLVB010000768.1, from coordinate 3,258,975 downwards.
AGTCGCAGGCCGATGTATAAACTCGCATCCAGCTGCGTTTTGATCCTCTCCTCCTCCATAAACTGCTCGCTGTTGGATGCTGAGTCCGCCTGGATGCTGCGCGCCTCATCCTTCCTGCGCTGCATCCAGCTTAGATTAAGCTCCTCCTGAATGAGGGCAGCGATGGTCTCAACGAGAGCCTCCTGCTCACAAATCTCCTGTTGAAGCTGCAGAACTTGCTCGCACAGCCGAAAGTACTCCTCAGGTTGCGCACAAATGTCTTTGCAGTGAAGTCCCTTTTGTTCCTGCGCCGCGACCTCCGCTGCGCCCACCAAGTAGATGTTCTGCACGTAGTTGAGCCCATGCCTCTTGGTCCTGTCCAGGTGGACTTCTGCCTCCCGCATGTCGATGTGCGCGTCCAGCTCCGCGATCCTCTCCAGCTGCTGGCGGATCGTGAGGTCCTGGGACACCACCAGGTGAACCAAGGTCTCCATCCTCTCCGCCCCGGACGCGTCCCTGTGCGCCGCCCGCGCCCTTCTTCTGTTCATCTTCTCCAGCTTCCTGAAAGCTTTCCTGACGACCCGACGCCGTTTCTCAGTTGAGATGCAGCCCGCGTCGGACCTCGGAGAGCCTCCAGATAGGAGCGCGCTCGCCACGACGCGTGCCTCTGCGCTGCGCGCCCTGTGGTTCTCCATGGAGGCGTCCGCCCTCACCAGCATGAACCTCACGTTTTTCCGCTCGTCGCCCCACGCATTCCACAGCTTTAAAATCTTTGTTTTGTTCGGCAAAATCCTCTCAAAGCCCCTCCATTTCTCCACGATGCAGTAGGACTGCGCCGCGGAGAGGCCGGGCTGCGGACGCTGCTCCTGCAGCAGCACCTTCACCACATCCCCGCAGGTGTTGCGCTTCGACAACCCCAGGACCAGCTTCTCCTCTCTGCACACCCAAACTGAGACTTTTCTCTCCTCTGCGTCCGAGGCAGACCCCATGGTGGATAATGCCAAGCACTTTGGTTTAAGAAGACAAAAAGAAAAATGTGCATCAGTTTCCGGCTGAAAGCCTTATGTGTTCTCCAGGGAAACACTTTAGTGCATGGTTAAGAGTGTTGGCTGCTTCTGCTGGGTTCGTATGACCCCATGTCAGCTAAACTGCTCCATAGGTTAACTGTGTTACTTTGTGGTGCTGATCCAAGAGGAGGAGCCAAGCAGATCCTTGTAGGAATCCTGCTTTCATTACACGAATCTTTTTATGTAGTGAATCTGTGGTGGAATCAAACTTTTATTTTGTTTTTGCATAACACTCACACATTATTAAGGAATTTCTTGCTATTAATACGAGGAAATTGTTCTACTGAATAGTAACTTCTCCCAGGATTTATCCTGAACAATAAAATCCTCTTATCTACTGACTGTAAACAAACCTTGAAAAAACATTTATCTTTTGCTATTTAAGATGTGCATTTTAACACACACATATATTATGTTTCACTCTCCTTGCAGGGGCTTTTTATTGACTTCCATTCATTTTTCATGGATTTCTATAGCTAGAATAACCCTAAATCGAACCATTACTCAATTCATACCATTGTCGTACAACTTACCTCTGACTACAAAAACAGCCTTTGTACCCAACATACACACACACACACACACACACATACACACACACACATATATATATATATATATAAAATGTTTCACCCTGCACTAATTTACAAGGAAGTATTCCTAATCCCTTTTGTTGGGTTCCTTACAAGATCTTTGATCAACTCTGAACTTTTTTGTGTTATATTAATAACACAATAATGTGCAGCTTTGACTGTATAATGCAATAAGCTTTAAGAATCCTTTTTTTATTATTATTTCCAAAAGATCCTACACAGGGTAGGACTGTTTTTAAAGGCGGGGCCCGTGTTGAATTTGTTACTAAAGTAGAATCTACTTTGAGAACCCATCTGTGACAACAGACATGTTTTATAGTAAACACTTGCTGGATAATGCTTTGGAAAGTTAAAGCTGTAAATATATGCTTTGTAAATTCATTAATTTGCTCTTGCAGCCATATCATGTGTACAGTATTCTTGACGAATACAAAATAAATTAGGTAAATGCTTAAAATAACTACCAAACTATACAAACTAACTCTGTATCCTCACACCTAGTGCGTGAGTTCTAAAAAGGTTTCAATGTTATACTGTATAAAAAAACAACAAAACAATAAAAAAATTAAAAAAGTGATTTAGTGAAATTCAAATTCCATTCTTTATACAGTGATAACAAATAACAAAATAGTAAGTTCGCTTGTGCTTGTCGCCAGCTCTACATGAACCAGTCAGTGATTGTACTGTATGCTGGCATTTACAGAAGTATACAAAATCAGAGTATTTTGAATGCCTTTAAATGTTAGTTTGTAATCACACCCCACTGGAACAATAACAGGAAACATACAAATATTCATCCATACAAAATAACAATAATCATTCTAAAGATGTGGCTTCATAATGATGTTCATTTGCATAGTACAAGCTAAACATAAAGTAATAGCCCAGTGTGGTTCTCATTAAAAAAAGTATCTGTAGGTGAGGATTTATTTAAGAAAGATGCATAAAAAATAATTTCCTACTGACATGTGGCCATCATTTTAACTTTATTTATGATCTATTAGTAACTAAAGACTGAGGGATTCATCCTTTTAAATCTTCCCAGCAGTTGCATAAATACTCTCTTTCCCTTGTTTATATTAGTTATTAATCTTGTTTGACTGATATTTATCACCTATTTAACTACATTGATCATTTTAATCCAAAATATTAGTTTTCAAAACTGTTCTATCCCCCTCTGGTGGTGATATCGGTTACTGCGTTTGTAAGAGGTTCACGTACCTTTTAGGTAAAGCAGTAATACTGACCTCTGGTGTTGACACGTAGTTAAAATACACATTTCCCCAAGACAAAACTTTAGGAATGAAACTTCCAAATCTTCTATAGTATTTTAGATCATTTCAGTAGTTAGATCCTAAGTAAAAAAAACTGAAAGAGACACAAAATATGACCCAGCTTACCATCAATAGCTGACATGCAGCCCTTTCAACATAACATTTTAGCATTAAGCTTTGGATTACTCCCCTTGTGGGTGGTTTTATTGACATCCGGTGGACTGCTTTGTCACTTACATGTCAAAACCTGATATATCTTTTACAAAGTAACACATGTAATATTCCTTTTTCTATAAAACGTTTAAAAAAAGATGGGGTTTGCAGTTGCCAGTGTGTGATGAATCTACATGAGACAATGAAATGCATCTGAGATATTTTCCTTAATCTTTTATTAATCTTTCTACAGAATTCTACACACAAATAACCTATAAAATGTGAAAAATATTTTTTTATTTCAAATGTATTCAAAATAGAAGAAAGTATTCACAGCCTTTCATATGAAGGTCAAAATTCATCCTCAAGATGGTTCCAAAGCTGATATCCTTTCCAGCTAGGGGCTGTGCAGTCCACCTGTGGTATATTAAGTTAATTGGACTTAATTTAGAAAGGGACACACTTATCTAAATAAGGCACGAGGTGCAGAACCCAAACACCACAAGCATGAAATCAAAGGAATAGTAGACCTGAGACAGGATTGTTTTGAGGCACAAATCTGGGGAAGGATACAAAAACATCGCTGCCTTTATGATCCCAATGAGCAAACAGGACCCCATAATTCATAAATGGAAGAAGTTTGGAACCAGCAAAACTCTTCCTGGAACCGACTAGCCATCTAAACCTTAACCAGGTAGGTGACCAAATGCCCGATGGTCACTCTAAGACCTCCAGGGCTCCTTAGTGGAAATTGGAGTAACTCCTAGGACAAATATGTCTGCAGCGATTCATCAATCAGGCCTGTGCGGTCAGACAACAGGCACTCCTTCAAAAAAGATGCATGCCAGCATCTCTGGAGTTTGCCAAAAAGCATCTTTGAAGGATTCAGACAAAGAGAGGTTAAATTCCCTAGTATGATTAGACCAAGATTGAACTCTGGTGTGAAGGCTAGACGTCATGTTGGGAGGAAAACAAAAGGGCCGGCTCATCATCAGGTCAAAACGTGGTCGCCTCGACCAAATTTTTCTTTCTTCAAAACTATGTAAATGGAGCTCTCCGGTTTGTTTACCCCCAATATATCGTGACCCAATATAGCGGCGCCACTTAGCGTATCTGCAAAAACGAGTAATACCTAGAGTGAATCATGGTCGTGACAGCATCATGCTTGCGGGGGGTTTGTCAGTAGCAGGAATTGGCAGGCTAGTCATGAGAGAGGAGAATATGAATACAGTAATGTACAGATATCTTAGAATAAAACCTGCTACTCAGCCTTCTGGTCGTCAGACTGAGTCTATGGTTCATTTTCAGCAGAACGACGACCCACAAAGCAAATGGCCAAGATCTCTAAGTGGATCTTCAGAATCCATCTGGGAATGTCCTGGAGTGGCAAAGCAAAGCAAGAGTTTAGGCTTGAATCCTATCGAACATCTCTGGAGACATGTGAAATTGGGCACAGATGCATCTTACAACCAAACTGGCGGGTCTCGAGAAGTACTGCAAAGAAAATTGGGCAAAACTGCAAAAAGAGAGGTGAGCTTTTTTTTTGACATCTTCATAATGGTGTACATGGGTGTAAATTTTTAAAGTAAGAAATTAAATACAATTTGCAATAAGTTTGTAACATGATGATAAACATTCAACACTATGTGTTTTGATATACCTAGATGTTCTGGTATCAAAGGTAAAAACGACCAGTCAGTGTTTCTTTTGGATTTATTCAACTTCAATGTTGCATACATAGAAATTATCTAGAAAGCTACAAAATATATAGAGTTGTCAAGAAGGCATCATGATGTCACGGAGCAAAGACAAGACCATGAGCAGAACACGTAAAACCGCACAGCTTTTCTCTCAATTGCTCCGACACTTTACTTTCATGAGTATGAAAAGATATCACACATCTGTATCAAGAAAAGGCTAAGATATATTTATACAAACACCTTTATACAAAAAAACAAAAACAACAAAGATCCGCACACAGAACTAAACTGAGTGAACAAGTGAGCTATTTCAAAAAAAACACTTTAAAGCCATCATCATCATCAGAGATGATCATAAAACAGAAAGGTACCAGTACCCAGTCTGAAAATCAAAATTACAAATAACAAGAGCTAAACTGCTGATATGTTCGTAGCGTGATTGAATATAGCTCTTTAGGTTTTTTTGTCCATTTTCCCTTTAAAAGGTCCAGCAGACTGTGGTGCCACCGGTGGTTATTTAGTGTTTACGTGTCAGCAGTGTCCCCCAATGATAACAGTGATAACATTACCATCAGAATGGGCCTCAGTATTTAGACAATGTCAACACAGGACAACGTGTACGGGTACAATAAGAAAAAAACACTTCACTACAGCGTGTAATCAAAAGCTGTGAACAGATATACAGAGTAAACATAGAAACAAAGGCTGTTATAGCTCCACAGTGTCCACAGGACCGTGGAAAAAATACTGAACCGAATAACTTTATCCTCCAGATATGGTCTGTAATTATTTCATAATTCTTCAATTAAACATCTTCAATCTAATAAAATCTCCTTAAGAAATAGTAAAAACATTAAAGATCCTTACAGTCTAAGTATAAGCTTCAGTGCCCACAAGTTTGGAGACAAATCCCAAATTAACTAAAGACAAATCTACATGTGATTACAGATTAAATTAATAACTTATTTTTAAAATTCCCACAGGTGTGAAAAGCACGAGACCCATTTGTATTTATTGATTTTTATATGTTTTTACATACGTTCCCTGTGTCTGAGTGAGCAGTCACCCCAACAAGAAAAAAGTAGTTTTTTTCTAACAATCTGCTTGCAAACACTTGAACCTGCAAGTGTGCACAAACCATACCACCTCAGCGTTTTTGTGTCCTGCTTGCAGTCAGCGGAGTTTTAAAAGGAAAGTCTGAAGGGAGAAGAACAATCACAAACATTTTTTACAACTTTTCAGTAGCCTAATTAGGAATGATTTGCTAGTTTACTATGTTTCTCCTGTAAATCAGTCTTCAGTCCTTTAAAAAAAAAAGGCAAGTGGTGATTGGTGTCACCTGTGTTCTGTTTTTTTGGTTTACCAACATTTTTTTAATGTGTGTTTAATCTTCTTGAAGCTGGAAATTTGAAACTAAAGGCACTTCCTCGCTACCACACAGAACTCTACAAGAGATTCTCCCCAATTGTTTTTTTGGTATTTTGCAACAGGAAAGTCAGTTGTTAGTGTTTATTTTACACTCATAGAAAATCATTAGAAACTCTTCTCCTAGCTTACAAATCTATCCAAACATACAGTAAGTGTACCGCGTCTTAAAAAAAAAAAAAAATATTGAAACTGGAGTTTTAGGTGTTTACCAATTTGTCGAATGGTAATTTAAATGTTTAGAGCTAAAGAGAGCTATTGAGTACATTCTAAGGCACTGTACACTTACACTTTGGCTGATTGTGCTGGATACACACTGCAAACAAAACAAGCCTAATGTAGTGAGAGTTCACAGTTTTTATGGCATCTATAGGTTTTCACAAACGCTTTATTAGTTTTAAGGCTTAGCATAAGAGCAGGCAACAGAAACATGTGGACTCGTGTGGACATGTGGGTTTTATCACATCCTGATCGCGGGGCGTGTCAACTCGGCGCGACCTGTAGTAGCGTGATCATTTAACCTGTGGTTTGAAAAGCTGCAGCATCCCTAAGGCGAACAATGGGAGGAGAACAAAGTGCTTCTGGACCAGACTTGTCCAACATTGTTTACTTTAGTTACGTTAGAATGTGAAAGTTCTTATATCAGTTGTAACGCAGGAGATATTTGTTTGCAAAAACAACAATTGTAGGCAGGCGGGTGTCTCATCAATGGTTTATGCAGTTCCTTGGAAAGTATACGGCTTAAACCTTTTACATTCTCTTACATGGAATCAAAAGTGTTGTCCCTTACAAACTGATCATCTAAAAAAAATCTTGTCTTAGTGTTTTCTTCAGTAGTTTAATCGGTCTCTAATTTGATTTCAGTATTTAAAAAAAGAACATTGTGAAACCTTGCTCCATATTTACCTTCACAAACAGTGCTTTTAAGGACAGCATTACTCATTAAAAGGAGTGAAGAGGTTCATTATTACTCCGAAGGAGCTTCAGAGATTCCAACCTCAACTATACAAAAATCTACTGACAGAAAACAATCAGCAGATCTCTGGCCTTTATAAAAATGTGGCAAGAAGAAAGTCATGGCTGAAAGACTCTCAAAAGACAAGTTGTTTAAAGTTTGCCACAGCAAACATCTAGAAAAAGGGTTCAGGTAGGATGAGACCATGTTTAAACTAAGTCTAAATGCTTTGTGTTGAAGTAAAACTCACAGGGCACATCTTGCTGTCAACATACTGGTGGCAGCATCATGATGTGTAAATAATCAGTGGGGGATAAAGGGAAGCTGGTTGAAATTGATGGGAAAATGAATGGGACTAAACAGGGGACAGCCGAAAACAACATCGCAAAACCTAAAGTCAGAGCTACAACATCATGAAGCCAATGGCCCAATCAAAATCCAAAATGTAGAGCCTGGTGAGAATATGTGGAAACATTTGTTAAGTGATGACAGATGTTCAAAATGCAAACGGTCTAGTGTTTTGTAATGATTAAAGCCGTAAGTGGTAACAGGTTGGGCTGATAATAAAGTTGTTTCTCAAGTGTTTGCAAGACTTCTCGCCTTAGCGGATAAATAACAATAATAACATTGCCGTCCAATCCCTTAAAGACTTCGAGGAGTAAATGTAACAAAAAAGCAGTAAAAAAAATTGACTCAGGAGGGGAGAAATTAAATTTATCTTTTTAGATTTTAAACTAATTTTAAAACCAAGAATCCATTTCCCTAAACTACACTCTTATGTACTTCTTCATCTTGTAGTTTTCATATAAAAAAATGTAAAAAAGGTTCAAGGGGGCTGAATACTTTTGCAAGACACTGCATGCATGCTAGATCGATAGGCTAGATAGATGTTTTTTTAACTTTCACAGTGTGTTTTCTTGTTGGTGTTTGAGATGTGGAGTGCTTCAACAGGCATATATATATATATATATATATATATATATATATATATATATATATATATATATATACAAATTTTTACGACCAGATGCTTTAAGCCACTGTGTTTATATATTTGGAGTGTTATTTGTTTTTCTTTGGGAGTCTTTTTTGCTGCTGAAACATGTTTTTTTTTATATTATGTACTCTGACAAGTTATGAAGAACAGATCATACAAAACATCCTCAACACAAACTGAACAGGCCGTCACGGTTCTTTTTTCACCTTAGTCCACATTACAAAGCAAAAAAACGACACATTTCCCATTTAACAAAAAAAAAAAAAAATCAGTTATTTTGAAACTGACTTAACATTGAAAAAGTGAAAAATTCCATAAAACTATTTCAAACATGAAAACAACTGTACCCCTATTTCACAGCCGTGGTCCAACAACAAACACGTCAAACTTATGACAAACAGATTTCACCTCATTCCTCAAACAAAGCGATTGAAAGGCTGACTTTCACGCAGAGGCACTGCAACTTGTTTTGAGGTCGATACGTCCATGAAGAAATAAAAGCGAGTAGGTCGGAGGGAGCTTTCATTCCTTTACCAGTCTGTAGATATGATGCTGGGCACCGTGCTCGCTGTTCGACACTTCAAACACACACGCCATACATAGCAGCATCTCCTGGGTGTCCCTATTTGACACCACCTGCAACAGAAAACGTACAGAGTTCTCCACTGGTATAGGTGGTATAGCTGTGAAAAGATGTAATGAGAACCAAATGTTGCAAATGAGAAACTGTGGCCAAGTTAGTTTTTTTCTGTGAATATTTCCGAAATCCTAAAACATGAATGTTACATCACAAATGCAAATCTGCATTTAATTTATGCTAATATTCCCAAATATAACCTGTTAGCAGTTCTTTAAATGTTTTTAATTAGGGAAAATTCCAGATAATGTCCAAATCAAGACATTTATTGATCTTAAAAGCAGGTCAATTAATTCAACCTGCTTTTTGTGTATTATCTGACTTAACATTTGAAATAACATAAAATTATTTAGTCATTGTATGTGCAACCAGTTTTTAAAAGCACCTTAATTGTTTCTGAGGGCAACAAAACCAGTGGACCATATTCAATTTATTGAATGAATATGGGTTTGTTTTGCACCCTTTTGTTTAAGGTAACATCTTGTGACAGTAGGAACAGGAATGTTTTCTGTATGTTTTGTCTAGACACATTTACCAGTACTGGACTAAAATATGCGCCTAGCTTTAGGGTGTTACTGCAACCAGTCTCTGAAACTTCTGCTTGTGCAGCTCCACAATCAGTATCTTTTGTCTTTGGAATATTCTTAAACACAAAAAGCTTTTTGGCAGGTAAATCAGGAGTTAATAACAGGTGGGAATATGTGATATAAATAACAGAAAAGCCAGATTTCTGTTTATATTTATGTGTACACTTTTTTTAAAGATATATCTTATCATCATAACCTGGTTAGATCCTACAATCCAAATTATTTATTTCTCAAAAATATGACCAATAGTGTAATTGCAAATACAAATTTAATCTTCAACCAGTGATACAACAATTTAGCATCTAAAGAGAAGATAAATGATAGAATAAAAAATCTAAAATGTAGTAAATTAAAGATCCAACTGGTGTTGGCTGAGCATTTTCTGACAAGAAAAAACAAAATACTGCCTTTTGGCCTTAGGTGGCACTGTGCTGTTTCACTAACAGGGATGCATCAACACACCATAAAAACAAGTTAACATGTGCAGCAAACGCATTGACCAGATTACTCAGACGAGCTGCAAGATATCAGCTTACAGACTTTTCCTCTTTATCTATTTATCAGCGTTTCACAACTATTTGCTTTTTTGCCAATTTTAATTAAGTCTTGGTTTTTCTAATATACTTTTTACGTTTTAATATGAGGATGGGGATAAGTGAAAAAAGAAACTTTTAAACAGCTTTGGAGTCACTAATCACTTTAGATCTTGTGTTTAGTAAATGTAAAACATTATTCTCTTTTGCATCTTTCCTGTGTCCTAAACTTCACTATCTTTACCGCCTTGTTGGGAGACAGGCTAATTATTATTCTAAACCTATTTCTGATTCCTCATGAGATCCTGCTTTTGGGATCACTCATAAAATATTCTTGAAAAAGAGACCCTAGCTAATGGTTTTAATATACACGCAAACACAAAGACAAAAATATCGACCTACGTCTGTCTTTTAATTACTTTTTCGCTTTAATTATTTCATTGTGGTTAATGACACTTAAGACCCCATGTGATGTCTAATAACAGGAGTTCCTCCCCTCTCTTATCCTCCCTTTTTCTTTCAGATAATGAGGCTCCTGGGACGGAGTTTCATCCTCTGTGGAATGGGAGGAATGTCAGAGTGGCAAAAAACGACAGCTGGAGCCACCGACAACGCATCCTGACAGAGAAAAGAGGAAGAATGGGAGTCCGTGGGAGGGTCAGGGAGGCGCTTACCAATAGGATAGTGAAGTTTTCCAGGACGCTGTTCATCATGTATTTCTCTGGGAGATGTTTTAGCTTGTGGATGAAGTTGATCATGTATTCACACATGGGAGACCGGCTTATCCGGTAGACAAAGCGTCCATTCTCAAACCGTGCATATTCAGTCTGTGGACAGGAATAGAGAGTTTATAGCTGGGATAAATAAGTAAACTGAAAAATATTTTTAAAAAGTCCACAGCAGCAACTACGATTCTACACAAATATTTTGATTCTAAGTGAAGTGAAGTTCATACCTCTACTTTCTCAACAACTTGCTTGCCGAAGGAGCAAACCTTTGTTGAGCATGTTATGGTCATGTTTTCTGAACTCTCATACTGGCTGGTCACTCCATAGAAGCATCCAGTATCATCTTGAATGTTGCAGTTTAGATCAGCCTGGGAAAAAAAAAAGCACATTAAAACTGGGCTCTATGCTAACATTAAACTATGAGTGGCACAGAATCAATAAAACATTGGTCTTTCCAGCACAAATGCAGAAAGATAATAAATAAATATATTACTGTTTTTTGTGGAGAAGTCAAGTTACCAATTGGCAAAAAAAGAAGGTAAAAGAAAATCATTGTTACATCCAGCATCTATCAACATTTTTCTTTACAATTCTATATATTGTTTTTAGGGTTAGCCAATCATCTAGTCCTTAAAAACAGTCACAGTAATTCCCTTTACCTTTTGAGAAAAATGTCTACCCTTTACTGTTATAGAGTAATAATGTGCTAGAAAGGTCAGCAGACAGAAAAATGGGTAATTGGTTAAAAAAGTAAGAGTTCCTATTTCAGGCTCATTATTACACTACTTTACAGAATAACTGAAATTTATTCACAGAGGTTATCCAGATTCTGCATAAGGTTTACAAAATATTGTATGAGATTCAGACACTGGAATGCTCCCCAATCCATTGCACATAATATATACAGTACAGTATGTTTTCGACTGTTGCAGTGATCTGGTTTTCATCAGCATCTTTCACACTTACATTGACAAATATTTTAAATATTGTGTACTTAATTTCTGTTACTGTATAAAACATAGCTATTTCAATCTATGCAAAAGCATCTAGCAAAAATGAATTCAAAAACACAACAGGGATTAATAAATATCATTGGATTTGAAGTTTTTAAAGTCATATTAGCATAAACATGTAAATGCAGCCATATAGAGGAAGACGACCTCTAAAAAGAACTAAATGAAGTTACATTAGGAGACTGATTTCCGAGGATGAACAGGCCAGAGCCTGGAAGGCAGCCTTTCTGTGCCCCCAACATCCTGTTCATTATGGGCACAAAAAGAGGAGACATTCTCCCAGCAACATTCTCCTCCTTCATTAAGCAAAGCAGTTACACATTCATTATTTTGCAGATTCTGTCGTTCATTTGAAATTCAGATTTGCCGGTCACTTCAAAAGGAATTTGAGCGGACTTAGTCCAAGTGCACACGGGGGCCACTTTGTTGGCCGCCGCTTGTTAGCATTTTGAAAATACATACAATGTTTAAACAGCCATTAGGAGTGCAACCAGGTCACTCCATTGTTAGGAAATATTACACTGAATTAGTGAGTGCTTTGATCAAAAGGCTCTCCTGCTATGCGAGTCCAAATATAGCCCAGTGCATTCTGCAAACATTAAGGCAGCAATCTTCTCAGTGAAGCCTGATTACTCTAAATCACCTAATACAAACCCGAACAAAGTGATACAACACAGGATCCTGTTTGTTTTATTTTATTTACATTAATAATTATAATAATATGAATGACAATAATATATGCATGATTTTTAATTACATGTAAATAGCTTTAAAAATGTGAATTGGATTTTTTAAACTTACCCAGAATTTGATAAGAAAAAAGGAATCCTGAGGACCTTTTCCATACAGCTCCTTCAACCCTCCTTTCTTTTCTGGAAATTTATCATAAATCTGGCGAATGTCCACCGATTCCAGTAAGGCGTCGCTGTAGGAATGATTTGTCTGCCCGATGTGTACAAAAAGGTGCTTGTTGTACTAGAAGAGCAAATTAAACATATTTAAATCATTCGAAAGCATTAACTGTACTAACTTTTAAGTTAGGAAGTATAAAAAAATCAAATACATAGATTTAGCCATTCTACAACCTTTAAAATGTATTTTCCCTTACAGTTAACTCTATGAGATAACACAAAGATAGCCTATAAATACAAAATAATAATTGCACCTTAAACCTAATAATTGGCTAAGCCATTCTTGGTAACAATGACTGCCATTGAGCATCTGTATTAACTTGAAACCAGGTTTTTACATTGCTGCGGACAAATGTTGGTCCCTCATTTCCTGAAGTTTTTAAACTTAGTCAAACTACTTTCTTTAGCATGAAAAGCTGATGCTTCTGCCAATTATGGCAAGTCATCTAGTGTCCATAATTAATAAAGCAGTCTCAGACCAACACAATTTCCATTTTCCTCTGGTAAATTGAGAGCATGCTTGTCAGGTCTAAGTGAGCATCATGATAATCAGATAAGGTCCAGGCAATGGATAGTGAATCTAAGTTTTAAATCTGCTGCCTTAAAAAAATCACGATTTAAAGAAGTAGAATGGTCTAACATCCCTTTTTATTGCTGCAAACTAGACTGGACCCTACTCAGACTGCACACAGCTGAACGTTTGTCTGGGAAAATGTTTTCTGCAGCCACAAAGCAAAGCTAGCTGATAGCTGAGGAAAACAACGATGCAAGTACTGGGGTATTTGGCTCTCCTTACAGAGTCCCGGTCTCTCTGTTGCTCTAAGAGGGCTGAAAACTCCACCAGTCGGAGTTTGGATGTGCCGATGGAGCGACCCTGCCATGCTGGAGCAGTGGGAGCTGGAGCAGCAGCCGGTTCGTAACCTGGAAATACAGAAGAACAGCCAGAGTTTCATCTAATAATTGAAGTGTTTTCAAGTTAATTCTAAACATATTAATAAAAGAAAATACATTGTCTATATTTTAAAAATAAAAGCAAATTAATAAAAATTCTTCAGGTAATTAACCACTCAAAAAACCTGCTATGTGCTTGGATCCTGGTTTATGGTACCACAAATTTTAGGCATACATGTCATCCTAAATTTGAACAGATCTTTCAGTTTAAACCACTGTTCCAAATTATGTTTTTAATTTAAATAGGGATAGGTTGAAGAGGTACAGCATTATAACTCCTCCAAAATACATATTAGTTGGCATTTTTGTTTGTCACTTTTTACTTTTTTAATTATTGAGCTGACTATAGAAATTGCCTGATATAGGAAAATGTTTTTTTTTGTTTTTTGTCATGCACCTTAATTAAAAGGTAAGTTTGAAAACCATTAAAAGGATCCTTGTGTAACTTCATGTTTATTACAATACAAATATTAAGTGACACCTTGTTGAGGAGGCTTAGCTTTTTGCAGCAAGATGCTACACATTGTCTTTAAATCTAATGTGGAGAGTGTAATCATACTGCCCTCTTCTGTTGGGGCAGCAGCATCAAAGCCAGGGACTTAAAGAAACAACATGATAAAGAAGGCTGTGTCTGTTCTGGGGATTATTGTGGAAGATCATGGGTTATGAAATCAAGAAATTTATGAACCTGAGCATCAAGGACAGCTTCAGAACAACACAGTGTCTTCAATCATGAGTACTTAGAACAATTTATTACTGACCAATGTGTTATAGCACATCCTTCATTTCCACAGCCTTCAGCATCAACTACAACTCTTTAGAGAACTTTGGATAATATTATTTGCAACAACTTTGAATCTCCCATCAGGACTAAAAACACATTTTGTTTGAAAAATAAATTCACTGAAATTGAAACATATACAGTATTTACAGAAAAGAAGATAAATATAAAGTTTTAACCGCATTTATTGAACACCAGTGGGAACCATTACAGAATATTTAACACTATGCAATTTAATAAATGAGCTCAGAGTTAAGATGAAGCAGTCTTTATTGATGTAATCCCAGTTTGCTCGTACAACAGAAGTATAACCATTATTTTTAGAAAGGATTCTCACTTGAAATGGCTGCTGTTACTGCTGGCTGGATGGGATATGGTTGCTGGGTGAAAGGCTTAATACTGAAAAAGAAAAAAACACAACTTTTAGTGAAAAGGGCTGAATGGAGACATAAAATACACTACAGTGGATATAATGCGGTTGTGCATTTATATATATATATATATATATATATATATATATATATATATATATATATATATATATATGAGACTTACTCTTGTGAGGATCCGGCCTGCCCGGCTGATATCATACCCTGCCATAACTAGAAAATGAAAAAGCAAAATTTATCAAACAAAGTCTAACTTTGAGCATTTATTACAAACAACATTTAAAAAAGGGTAATCATTTTTACTGATTACAGTTATCTGAAAAAAAACTCCCTCTGATCGTTTGTTTGTCAGATCGGGACAGTTGCTTTAAAATGTGTAATGTGACATGGCCCGAACGTTTTATGCGGTTGGCCCCGCTCCCGCGTTGGGTGAAGTACGAAAGAATGGATCAATAACGGGGTGCTGGTGAGGTTCTTACCCCAGCTCCTGGAAAGGCGGGCCGTGGGATGCCTGGCAGGCCAAGTTTGTTGTGAATCGCAGTGGCAGAGACGATCTGAGCCGAGGACATGGAGGCCATGCTCTGGAGTGCTTTGTCCTTCACAGCTTGGTCCTTAAACAGCAGTCACAAAAGGCTTAGCACTTGCACAGGAGGGACTGGGGGGAACAGGGGGGCATGTTGCTGAGGTAGCAACAGCCCAGGTCTAAACTGCACATTGAAAGCACCAGTGACCTCTCTCAAAGCAGTAAACAGCAAGCACATTAAAAGAAGAGCCATCAACATTGCCATTTTAAGGACAAACCTCTATTTTCATGTTATGTGCTAAACAATAGCTTTTAAATTCCAATATCTGGCGGAATGAGGCGGTATGCAGTGGAAAAAACCTTTCTTAATGACTAATCTTCCACAAAAATACTTTTAAAATGTTCATTCAGAAGCACTCTTTTCAAGGTTGCATTTGTCTGAAGTAAAGATGGAGGTCATCAACTCCACTTCATTAAGATTAATAGAGACTAAAGACTTAAGTTTGCTCTTATTATTTGATCTGTGATCTTTAGGTTTGGAAGTAATTGATGTAGACTAAATGCTTAATTAAAGTGAAAACTATACCAAACTTACGTTCAAACAAAATATACAATATTTATAAAAGAAACTGCTGAAGCAGCATGTTAATGTGAAAAGCCGTTTGCAGACCTATTGGGTGCAGAAGCTTCAGGCAAGCATGCTGGTAGTGGATGTCAGTGATGCAACACACAAGCACCAACAAATAAAGAAAACAGCGCAGAAGCTCATGTGTCACTAAGGCTGCAGCAAAGACGCAAAATTAGCAACAGCACACAAGCAGCACTGAAACAAAGACGAGTCTGCATCCCAAAAATGAAAATAAATACTCACCATACTGGTAACCTAGATGCAAAAAAAAAAAAAGTTTAATTCTAAACTTATAAAAAAAACAAATTTTTATCATTAAAGTTTTAGCAATGAAAAAAAACCACAACAATAATTATTACATTATTAATACATTTGGCTGTTTTATAAATTATGTTTAACTACAAAACGTCACATGTGCAAAAATGCACGTAAGAGTCATGAACACTTTGGAACAAACGTGTAATGAAATTTCTATTTACAAATTAGCCTTAGCCTTTGTGGTTAAAGTCTTGCTGTATAATTTACTGATCAGCAGTCATCACTCAAGACAAAACAGAGCAGTAACATAATGACTGTAATTTCACTGAAATGCAACAGAAATAGCAGAGGCAGCAGGTTTTGATGCTGGCCAAATGAAGGGTACACATGGATTTCTCTTCGCTACAGAACACTAATTTGCTTTAAATGAGAAAAGACAGGGATTCGTACAAAAGCTGTCTGTTTTTCCTCATGCAGCGCCTGTGCCCCTGAAAGGCCAGCAACTGATGTGGCCAGCGGCTCACTTTTCTCTCACACACACACACACACACACGCACGCACACACAGATTAATGAGGGGTCATTAATTCATGTTGAATACTGGGAGAGGAGCAAAGATGTGAAAGTCAAAATGTATAGTCCCAACAAAAAGGTAGAAATGGCACACGGGTAGAGTGCCCTTTCATATAAAAAATACCTTAAATACCGGTCGGTATTATTCAAGATTACTTATTTCACAATGTGCCTCCCTCACTTTATTCTGCCTTTCAGAAAAGGCTTTCTTCGTGACTTCAACAGATTTCACCATTTCTAAAATAACTGATGAGAATGCTCTGAAATGATGACATCTGAACTGAGAGGTAGGAAAGCGGCTGACAGCCATGCCATTGTGAAAACCTGGAGTTATCAACAGACTGGGGACAAAAAAGGACAAGAACAAATATAAAAAAAGGGCACTTCAGAAAGAGGCAGCTTCACAGCTACTCTCCGTGCTCACTGCGCGCCGATGAGACTCCAAACAGCCAGGAAAAGTTGGGGGTACTCTTTGAAAGGAAGAAGAGGAATAAGGTTTTCCTTTTATTACTAAACACATATGCTTCCTCCTTTTCTGTGCCCCGGCTTTTTTAATGAAGTCTGGTTAGAAAGAAATGTATGCAGGCGGTTTTCTGTACAAAGTCAGCATTCAGCCACTCACCGACAGCCACTGCCAGCATGCTTCGCGACACATTCACTAAACACAGTTAGATTAAAAGTTAAGAGCCCAATACTGTTACGGAAAGGTATTTAAACCATAAACCAATTAATTAGCTTGAGCATACATTGATGTTTTCTTTATTTATTAGTGATTTCACTGAACTGATTTGTTTCACTTAAAGAGACATTTGTTATCAGCAGGACACCTTTAATTTTTAACATAAAACTTTGTCTTTTCATAAAAATCCTGTAAATCTAATGTCATTCTGTTTTTTTATTTATTTGACTTTATTTCGCTTCTTGTTTTGAGTTTAAAAAAAATCTTAGATTTTAAATATCTAAGACGTTAATACCCAATTACCAAAAGATTTCTCAAATACTTTAATATTTGAATAAATTTACTTTACTAAAGAAACTCTTAAGTGTACTGTTATCACAGTATTAATAGCTGAACAATCTATATTCTTAGGAATATTATCTGATTAAATAATTACTATTGCAGTATTACATTCGCAGATACTTGGTTTTTAATGCTGCAGGTTTAGGGAGCAATTAAGACAATTTACTATGAGGCAGTACGAAACTACAGATAAGCAGGAAATAAGAAATGTTTACAGATGCAATATTTTAAATAAATCCTGCTGTTGAAATAGAATTAATAAATGTATTTTTTTCCCCTGGAGCTGAATTGTTTATTAGGATTCGCTGTTAACAAGAACCTGGAGCAGAAATACATTAACACTGTTTTGTTAAGTATCTCTTTACATATCAATGACTCGATGCAATCTGCTGGGGTTCCTTAGATTGGAAACTTTTTTCAAATTGATTTGTTTATGATGTATCTTTGATTTTATTTGATTTTGTTGTAAAGTGCCTTGAGACGACACCTGTTGTAAATATATAAATAAACTGATTCTTGATTCTTGATATAACAAGTCATATTGTTTACCTACTTATCAAATATTGCATCTTTTTCCCAACTAGTGTACAGTCCTAACCTGTATTTAGAATGTGAATGATAGTCAGCTGAAGGTGATTTAACCTTATAAATTCACTATGTTATTTACTCTTGTAGCTAGTCTATATAAGTTTAGCTTAAAAAGAGTAATGTGTGGTACTCAAAAAACAAAATTATTACTGCCTGTATTTTCCAAAAGCAACACATTGTCAATGCTGCCTTTTTTTTATTTTTAAAGTTACAGCTGTGTCTAACTGCGCGTAAGTTTAAAGTTCAGAGACAGCTTTAAAGAGAAGTTAAATTCTTTTAAAAATAAGTTTTTCAGATCAAAAAAGCAAACTGAACTTATAGTGGATGTTGCATTAAACAAAACAAAAAACTGTTAATTCGTACCACATAAACCTTAAAGTTTTTTCTTATTTTCAGGTTTTCATATATAATGATAAACTAAACATTTTCAATTGGTGTGCTGCTGCTGTGAATGCAACCGAACCATAAAGTTAAACAAACACATAAAAGCCGCACAGAGTCAACGGTGACATGACCAGGTGAGAAGACGAGTAAAAAGATGAACTGATGTTAGAAAAGACTTAACAGGTTAACAACGATTAGAGGCAACCAGAGGACCAGGCATTCACTCTGTCACCACAGGAACAGGAAGTTTAAGAACACAGCATCCAACAAGCCCAAAAGCAGAGAAGCGCATACCTTTAGCTTGGAATGAAACTCACGAGATTTTCTTCTGGCAAGAACCTGAATGTGACTAGACACCTGTGGGGTTGGGGAGGGGAGGAAAACAAAGGAAGAGCCTGTAACCATGGCAATGAAAGCCCCCTGCAACTGGGCAAAGCCAGACGTACCTTAATGGCAGCTTGGATTTCTCGAATTTTCTTTCTTGCTAAGACCTGTATGTGACTAGACACCTCCATTGGAAAACAAGAGAAAAGGTACAATAAAAAAACAAGAAAAACCCCCAAAAAGAGGTTTCAAAGTGGATCACAGATTCTGTCTTTGTTTTAATTACTCCAAGGAGCGTAAGTGAGACATTCTGAAACCACACACCAAGCTAACAACCAATAAAGGCAATGTACAGTGTGTTGTCGTGACTTAAGTGAGCCGATTAGGGAAGATGCAGGCTCCTTTTGCACACATTAAGAGCACGCAGATGTGATCCACTGTGTGCTGAATGAGAATTTGGTGGTCTAATATCTGTCTGGTGCCGAGCAAGGCCTTTCCTTCAGCCAGGTTTACCTTAGCTGCTCACACAATTCAAAATGAAGCTGTACTCATAGATTACAGTGGAGACGCACTTTAATTAAATGCATTGTGCATCAATGAGAGCATCGCAAGGGGGTCTGTGTAGATTCCAATTGCACAAATCCCACTTAAATTAAATAGTGTAACAGGGTTGGAGGGATTTATCAGAAAAGCATCCACAGGTGCTGCATATTTGCTCAACATGTAAAAAAAATAAAATATGAATGCAATTTATACAAATATCAAAATATACCTACCTTAATTTGGTGATTATAAATTATCTTAGTCTGACCAGTGTTAATAGGATCTGAGATCATGCAAGTTTTGGTTTTACCTTATTTGAAGTAAGATTTTAAATGCAGTTAAAAAAATCACACAGTTGCTTCAGATTGCTTTCCCAAAAATATTTACTGTAAAGTCATAAATAAAGGTAAAGGTAAAACCTACATATATGAACACCTGTGCATCACACTTATTTATTGTGCTTTGTAATAAATGAACCAGTATGCATTAACCATTCGTAGAAACAAAAGGAAAAGATGTGTTTCTTGTTACGGCTCTGTGTAAACAACTCCCTCTGAGCCTAGTTTACATCCCAGAGCAGCAAACCATGCAGCCTTTCCGGTCCAGACTGATCAATACACACCCAGTGTTGGAGTGTTACTGGAGACACCACCTTGTTTATCATTGCCATTCATGACTGTGTTCTCAGAAGCGTTTCCATGTTTAAAGACAATAAAATGCTTAGATAATTTTCTGAAATGTCCTTAAGGATATGTTATGATTGGGTCTCTTTAATCAAAAAATCATTTAAGATTTTATGGACTTATAATATAAGTCAACATAAGACAAATACTGTAAAATATTCATAAATATCTGATAAATATGTCACACAATTGTTTTCAATAATCACCTTAAATAAATGGATTCAAAGTTATAAAAAGAAGAAAAAAAGATTGACAACGGGCTTTTCTATGAAAGGATAGAATCTCCTCATTTAGGAGAATCCATTAGGAGGTGTTGAATATGGCAGAGTGTGTAAAAAAGTATTTACTTCATACAAAAAACAATTCTTTTTAATTATTTTCTTATTTGTTATATTTTAATTTAATTTAATGGTGTAATTTTTATGTCTTGTTGTTGTGAAGCATTATGTGAGGTCTTATTTAAAAAGATTAGTGTTATTTTAGAAACTCCCAGTTCTGTTTTCCAATTCTAAGAAAATTAGTAGAAACAACAATACAGTCACTTAAACTTTGTTCAAACACACATGATTAAGCTTGTATTATGGCACCAAAACATCAGTAATCAAAAATAAAACAGCTGTTTTTATAGCACTAAAAGTTGGTCTGAAACCTTTAGTGCTACTTGTAATGAGTTATTGACAGAATACAAAAAATAGGGAGAAACAATTCAGTTAGTAAGTTTTACTTTGCAATAGATAAAAATATTGTCATAATATTAATAGATCACACTGTACAGAGCTGAAGTTATTATCACTGCTGCCTTTTAACAAGACATTTTGAAAACAACTGATGATACCTGGAAAGACTATAATATTAAGATGATGGACGTCTTATAATCTCAAAGACTTGGAGCATATAATGAATGAAAAAGTCTCAAAAAAGTTAAAACACTAAAAAAGGTGGTCAGTGAAGAAGGCTTTCATTGCTTTAAGGACAAAAACGATTGCTACCCTGATTATTGCTGAATTGGAAAGATGTGGATGTTTTACAAATTTAAATTATTCATAAATGGAAAAAAATCTATTCAATAAATCAATATACAAATTTCCTAGATTGTTTTATCATCTCTAAAGAAAAACTCTTTAACCCTAACTCTAGATCTAACTTTTGCTCTTTGCCTATCAAAAAAACTGTCTTAGTTGAATAAAAACAGTATGTAAAATCATTTTGGATGTAACTACAGGTATCAAACCCCCAAAGCCCGTCAAAGAGAAGGCAACAACAGATAGTGTACGGACTGATAACATCTATCAGCTCAGTACATTTTGGAAACAGACTTGGCAACAATGGGAGATTGTAGTGTAAAGGCTGTTCATCCTTTGGTTGGCATAAACAGAATTACTTAAAGAGTAAATATAGTAGCCCAGAGGTAAATCCCTTAATTACAATTGCATAATTTACTGTTTTTACCATTTATTTTAAAATGGTGTATTTTTAATTTAACTTAAATAAAAAACTTTAAGGCTTGAAGCTGTTCCCGTTGAGTAATCACAAAAATTCTGCGTTTAGATACTTAAGAGATAGGGTACATAAATCAAATGGGACTGACACCTTCTCTCCTTTTTCAATCTAATTTACAAATCGATTTAGAAAACTAAACTAAACAAAAATTACCAATCTATACTCCAAAGGCTTCTGATGGTCAATGTAATTGTCGATTGTAACTGTGATGGATTCTAAACATCTTGATCGATGCACCTTAATGAAGCCTAGAAGTGTTTCCACTAAACTTTGTTTAGCTTTCCTGTTTGCTTTAATGATGCTGCTTTTCAAGAGAAGCATCTCGTTACTTGTCTTACCTGCTTGCGAGTTCTTGTCTTTCCTGTCCGAAGCTTGATGTATCTGGCTATCAACTCATTTCGACCTGTAACAACAGGAATGTATTAAAATATTTGAAAAATAAAAATAAATACACAGATGTACCGAATAATGACAAAGGCAAAATATGGAACAGGCATGTTTTCCATTTATTGGCTCTGACAAGTCAGCTGTCTGGTCCTACAATTTCCGTTTAATAAACCAAAGGTTTTATACTTGTATGCACTTTGTAATTAATTAAATATTAAATAAAAGTTTAGCATATATGCTTGGTATGCATATATCTCTAATTTTCTTTACTT
Organism: Orestias chungarensis; assembly: GCA_032876305.1. Lineage (NCBI taxonomy): Eukaryota > Metazoa > Chordata > Actinopteri > Cyprinodontiformes > Cyprinodontidae > Orestias > Orestias chungarensis. Next base: position 3,236,619 of record JAVLVB010000768.1, on the reverse strand, counting down.
TATTTTATTTTATATTGAAATGGATGATACCTTTACCAAAGAATAGATATACTTAATGGTTGTGTTTCTTAATAAGTATGCCCAAAACCTACATTTCAGAATATATCACAATATGTGCTTTCAGATAATAACATTTTCTCATGCCATGCTTATGTTTTAAATAGTTTTCTCAGTGCTGCCAGAAACAAGCAGTATTTTTTTCTTGCTTGCATGAAACCACACAAATTCCAATGTGTATGATGTAATGCTAACAATTCAAGCAAACAAGCTTTTTAATTTCATTTTACTGGTATGCATAATTCAGTTAATTGGTCTTAAAGTATGTAAAAACTAAGGACCAAAATATTCTGTCTATACTTTGAGTGTTTAAATAATTCCCTCACAATTACTAGCTGACTTAACGTAACAAAAAATGTATCAGTTTTTATCAAGAAAGCTGACAAATGAAACATACATTATATAAAAACAGTTTAAAACAAATAATCTGGTATACAGTGTATTGCACTTTCTGATTCCTCACAATGCATATGTACCTTTGCTGTAACCGCACTGTAACTCAGAGCTTTTAAAATTAATCTAGTTCCACCTCAGGCTGTTTAAAACAGTGCAGCCCTGACTCAATTATAATTAAAGCAAAGCTTTGTAGAAATTTCCAATTAACAACCACCCAAAACATTCTTCTGCCCTCAGCTCCACTCTAATTGCTGTAGCAATGCACTGACCCTGCTTAGCCCTTTTATATGGTAATAACACACTGCCAACCAAAACTATTACACAAATTATTGATAGGGAGGCACTCTAATTATGTGTCCAGCTGTAGCCAGCCAGTGCCATGGCACTGCAGTACTCATGCTCCATTAAATTTGCCAAACCCAACCGGAATGAAGCCCCCCCCCCCCCCCCAA
>JAVLVB010000768.1:3210177-3235614 GCA_032876305.1 Orestias chungarensis | reverse complement strand
AAACGTCTGATATATGTGTTCAAGAAGATACCTTTAGTCGTATAATGGAAACACTCAGTAAGGCTTGAGACCTCCTCTTGAGAGGCGGTCACTTAAGAGCTCTGAATTAAACGAGTAATGTTTTCATCCATTGTGTCTATTAAGACTCCAAAGACATCCTATGATGTTAGCATACTTAGTCATTTAGCTGCTGGAAGATTGTCAGAAAATGTAAACACTTACACAAACTTATAGGGCCAATTTGTGTGTGTAGATGGGACCTGAGCAAACTTCAGATTGAGTACGTAAATATGTAAAACCGCAAAATTTAAAGTGACATCTCTTTTTTTGTTATTTTTTCTCACCATCTTGGCAAATTTGATTTACTTTCTATTGATTGAGGGTTTATATCAAGTATAAAAAATATGAAAATAAACCTACTGAAAATGGGTCTTCTAAAGTCAGAATAGAGATTTAGAAAATGAAAGTAAAAAGGCAGAGGCAGTTTTTATTTGCCAATTTAATGATTAAATATACAAATCATATTGTACTAAATATTCAATATGATTATATGAGTGATACCTGTCACACTACAGTAACAGGAAGGTTGGAATTTTACTTTAAGCTGTAGTTGGTTGGTTGACCATGACATTTATTATTTATTTTTTTGGCTGCACATTTACCCAAGGACAGTCTCAACCTCATCATATGACATTACACATTAAAAACACAACATCTGGGGACTTACACTTGCTACAGAGTTTGGCAGACATAGCAGGGATCAGCATCATTTTCAGTAATTCATACATGACAGACACGCAACATGACAATACAGGCATTCATGCAAAGTCCTGATTCTGACATCAAAGCGCACAAATGGGAGGCTGAAAGCTTGCCTACTCCTGAATAATTCATTCTTTTCACCAGGCTGGAGAAAAAAGCCCAGTGGGTCCAAGCAAGCCTGAATGTTTTCCCCTCTTCACTGCAAAACAATTGCAGTTGTGGAAAAATTGAAGTAAACACAATAAACACAAAAATATATTTTACCCCCCATCTGCTAGTCAGAAATATGCACCTACTAAAAGATAACAAGGGAAAAGTTTTGAATTACAACAGACCTTAGTAAAAAAAAAAAGTTTTAGAACTCAAAGTTATTCTCTTTAAATTTTTTTATATTAACTGAAATGCTATTCAGGGTAACTATACCTGTTTATTTGCAAAAACTGCTACAAAAATAAGAACGGATTTATGCAGTTTTGTAATATTATACTGAATTTTTATCTTCATTTTTTAGGTTGTAAGGTTATTACGTGATAAATGCAATATTGCTGAACCCTGAAAAACCATTGTGACAGCTGAACAATTGTGTTCCTATTAAACCCGGTTAAAGAGTAGCTTTGCCAAATAAAACTTGTTAAATAAAAGAACAAAAATGTTTCCAACAATATAACTGTATATGATTTTGAGCATTTCCTAGTTTTGCAGCAGAATAATGCACAAAGCTGTGTGAAAAAAAGAGCATGCTGTAACAGCCTGTGTGCTTATTTCATATCTGGACATTTAGACATTTTCAACCAAAATCTGGATGTAGTTGAGATTTGGAAGAAACCTTCACTTGAACTTTCCAAAGCTAAAAGCCAGATGTGAGGAAAGCCTACCTGAGTTTGATATTCAGCATCTCTCTGAAGCTATGTCAACCATGGGGGGCAATAATGGTTGTTATGTGTCGGCAGAAGTGCCCCAGTTCAGTCCTACAGAGTTACTATCCTGCAACTTTGACATTCTTGTACTAACACTCTTGAATCAAATGGCTGACTTCCCTAATCAGCAATCATTCAGCTCTGCAGGTTCATCTTAATGAGGCATTCATTTGATTTAGGTGTGTTGGAGAAATGATTCATCTACAAGTTGCTGAATAATTGCTCTTAAGGACCGGACCTAGGGTGTGCTAACTTCCTCGTCAGAGAGAAAATGTATTACTTTTCCTTTGTTGTTTAATGACCAAAATAAAAATGTTTGCTGAAAGAATGTTCTTTCTTTTTTGGAATTATTATTAGTATCAACTGAACATTTAACAGGGTATCATATTATTTTCAAAACCATGTATATTTGAGAAGATTTAAAAAATGTACAATATATAATATATACAAATATGTAACAACATGATTATTCTCTTATTATCTTTTAAATAGAGTTGTTTCTTTGTTTAAAGTATTTTTTATTATACGTTTTAAAAGTCTAGAGCAAATTTCCGCAATTGAAGGTTTTAAAGAACAGAGAAAATTTACTGGTTATATGATTTTCCTATCAGTCCAGACAGCAGAAAAAGGATTAAATATTTATATTGGCACTCCTGAGATGATGTGTTCTGTTGAGCAGGAACCCTCCAACCTGGTCCGACTGAACTTTCTCCCTGAATTGAATTTACTCTGGAGGATCCATCACATATGAATGGGACTCCTGCAGCATCTCCACAAAAGGGATGGTAGCTCAACTTTTGCAAATAAGTCCTCATTAATCTCACCCCCCATCCCCAGGAATCCAACGTATTCCTCAGCATGAAAATAAAGCAGGAAAAGGAAAATTTTTGAGAATACCAATGCAACTAAATAATCTAAAATTACTTTATACTGTAAGTACAATCATAACTTATCAGGTATTCCTTCATAGTTTTAATTACATAGCCAATAAAATAAGATGAATTCTTCTACTGTTTTTTATATTTAGAAATATGATACAAATCCTAAAAAATAAAGGCCTAAAATTGTAGTTTTCTGTACAGAAAATTTAAAGACGCCTCAGAAAGAAACAAAAAAACTGGTCTCCTAGTGGTAACACACTTAAAGAAGATAGATCCAGCAAAGGTAAGAACGAAGATTTTTGGTTTGATATTACATTATATCATCATTCATTTTCTGGCTAAAGTAAATAATAAAAGAAAACAAAAATAAAAAAATTTTTTTATTTAAACTAGTCATTGATAGATTGTCATTGAATGTCAGTGTTCTGTTGCTATTACAAAAGATGTATGGATAACTCTTTCGCTGAGCTCATTGATAGTTAAAGCTTCTTTTACAACAGAAGTATTGTGAAGAAAACAAACTGTGATTTTCCATTAAACATAAACAGTTACAAGGTTTTACACTGAAAATGCACTTTTGCTTCCTGATCTACACAACAGAGTTAAAGCTCTTATACACCTTTTCTACACTGGCCTTTATTCCTATTATCACTTCACATAATCCAACATCAGCAAAATATTCTCAGATTAAGAGCCCCCTTTTGTCTCATTTTCCCTAATTAAGCCCCCCGTCAACAATTTTAAAAGTATCAGATGCTAAAAATGGGCATAATAAAAAAAAAAAAAAAGGTTTTATTTCTTTAATCACTGTTAAATAATCCTTTAGTTAGTCAGGGAGAATGGTGGAAACAATTACTGAAAATTAATCAAATAAACATTTCTAACCAAATAAATTGTTTGAATTGGTAATAATTGGTAGTAATAAAATAAAACCAAGACTTAAGTTTCTTGATTTTTTTATAATTAATAACATTTTCATAGAATAACATTTAATTGACAGAAATTGCTGAACTGGGTGAGCTTTTGCTACATTTTTATTGTTACTTTTTTCATAATGGTCCTTATTATTATTCCTGCATGATATAAAAAGTGGAGGTATTTTAAGTAAAACATATTAAATCAACAACCAAAAAAGAAAAGAAAAAAGAAAGAAAACTGACTTGGTTTTGTTTTTTGAGCAGGTTCCTGCTCTGATTCCCCCTTTTCCTCTTTCCTCCTTTTAAAAGCACCAATTTGCTTTAAAAGCCTTTTATTTCCTTCTAATGCAGGCACAACCACAGTCACATCTGTGTCAGCTCTCTGCCATGAGAGAGAGCCCGGTCTGGCCCACAATCAACCAACAGATCGCCTGCATAGATGTGGCTTTAGATTGACTTTCTGTGTTTGGATTTTGATTCTGCAATGAAACAGAACAAAGCGGGACGATGTATAAATACATATGGAGATTTTAATAAACTGTAATCAACTAAAAAGCGCGTTTCTAAACCAGTCATGTTTTTCAAGTTAACTAGTGGCTGATCATCGGATTTTTGTTTGGTATTTGTTGCGAAACAAATGTTAAAACTGGTTCTTCAACATAATGCCTTGCCACTTATTCTAGTCCATTTAAACATGGCAAGATAAAGTTTATTAAATTTACATTAAAAAGATTCAAATAACAGCTCTGTCATAATTATGTAACATACTTGTTTTAAAATTAGCTGTACATATCAAAAAACCCGGGTTTTCAGCATTTAGAAAGCTATTCAATGAATTAAGGTTGTCTGTGTAAGACACTTGTCATTAGAGTAAAAGACTTTGTGTCGTAAAATGTTGTGAGTAGTCCTAATTTGAAAGCCAGACACAGGAAAATCACATGTTCTCTAAACCTCTCAACAAAAACTTATGACTTTAAGAACAACAGGGAGAACAAAATAGATTTTTTTCCACCAAAGAAAACTGAACAAAGTGTGGATAATGAATATTGTTTTATTATTATCAACATTTTATGATATGTTTTTACTATTAAAGTACACTCAGGCTTTAAAAAGTTCAGGTTTATAATCTGGCAAACATTTTCATTATATACCATTTCTTCAGGTTAAACATCTTTTAAATAGATCCAAAAGAAAGTATTTAAGTGACCAGAGTATTACCTGGGTATTTGGTGCATAAGGGAACATACTACTGGATCTCTCTTATCTGCTGCTGTGCACAATAAGTCAAATACCTCAGAAGAGCTGCTACTTTTCCACCTTAGCCGACAAAGACATGACCAGCTGTTTGGAAAGGAATCTGTTTATACAAAACAAAGAAGGTAATGCGCAAATTCAAGAATTTCTATTCATCAACCTCATTAAGTTAACACCATTTTAAATCCACAGTTGGTTAGACACAGCTGGCATGCCTGTTAAGCAGCTAACACATTAGTCCAGTGCTCAAGTCTCTGCACTGGCTTCCTGTCACTCAAAGAATAGACTTTAAAACAGCCTTGCTTGTGTACAAATCTCTTCACGGTTTAGCCCCAAAGTATATATCTGACATGTTAGAGCCATATGAACCAGCCAGGACTCTGAGAACCTCAGGTAGTTGCCTCCTGCTGATGCCCAGAGTCAGGACCAAACAAGGGGAGGCTTCATTCCAGTTTTATGCTCCTAAGATCTGGAACAGTCTTCCTGAAGAGGTGAAACTGGTTTCAACTCGGCCATTGTTTAAATACAGGCTGAAAACAGCCTTATTTGGTAGCTCAACTTTTGCAAATAAGTCCTCTAGAATCTGAGAACATTATTATTATTATTTTATTTTTATTTTATTTATTTTAAATTCAAAGCTGATTTTATTGTTTCATGTTCTGCTCTTTTTGTTCCTATGTAAAGCACTCTGAATTGTCTTGTACACAAATATGTGCTATACAAATAAACTTGTCTTGCCTTGTTACCTTAGCACCTAAAAAAATTACCCAGTTCAGTACTTGTATATGCATTACTCTGTAAACTAATACTCATCTTAGTTTCTTTTTAATATTATTTTAAAGAAGATAATTGGGTATTTAGTTGGATTAATTCCGTGAATCAAAATTATCATCATTATTGTTATATTTAAGGTACTTTAGCATCAACAGAAAAAAAAACTTTAGTTTTAAATAAAAGCAATCAGCATTTGGATCTTTTTTTTTTCTATAAAACTTAGATATATTTAGCTAAGGTTATGCTTCTATAAGAATCTGACGGCAACACAAGGCTGCTGTGATATTCTTTAGGTTTCTTTGCGTCATAAAGGCGTTGATGTTTTTTTTTTTTTTAGATAAGGATTATAAATAGAATGAACTGATGATGTTTTTGTATTTATTTCTCCTGATTTAGGATATTTTTCCACATAACATATCTTCCTTTGTCCTATACAAACTAATTACACTGAGCAGCGGATCAGAGTGATTTTTCCTACTGACTACATTACAGCAAAGCAAAGGTTAATGGCTCAAAGACAGCTAACTGTTACTTTTGTGCATAAAGGGCCCCGTATCATTGTGCCGAAGCCAAACTAGTGACATGCTTGATTTTGTATGCAGGCACTCTTTAAAGTCTGCAAGACACTACGTGCCGAACCACAGAGAAACCTCTCTCGCTGCAAGATATGTTGTGATCTTTTGAAAAGTATCTATCGTCAATCTAAATAAGGACTGACAAGCTAGAAAGTCTCATTTTATGTTTCTTTATGAGAAGCTAAATGTAAATGAATAAACAGCCGATCAGAGGGAGTCAGTGGGCCTCCCACCTGTTGCAGAGCCAAGCAGGGGGAGTTTTTCTTTTGTTTAAACAGACGGGGCAGATGGAGAGCGAGATACATTTTATTTAGTTTCGAAGTCGTACACATATATGTAATTCCTCGCAACACATCAACACTATCCAAATCTCCAGCCACACAGAAAAAACAGCCTCTGGAAGTTGAGCATATTATGTTGTCCGGACCCTATATACAAACATGCCCGCAACCAATCACCTTATGGTACACATATGGAGGGGCTGAAAACAAGGCGAGGGGGTTGTGAAAAAAAGGGATAGACACCAAGACCCTGGGAATAAAATGACATGCAGTTGCTACGATGAGAACTCTCTCTGGCATCTCGGCCCTACCTGATTGGATGTAATCTTCAGTGAGACTATAGTCATGACATAACGCCGCCTGTTGATCTATCCAGTCCATTTGATCACCAAAGAACTGGCCAATTGGTGTGCCCAAAGTGAAAAGCCCCTTCCCTGGACCAACGTTGCCCTGCTAACCTCTGAAAATATTGAAAATATTGCTGGGGTTTATTTTCACAAATGTGCTGTGTTCATTTTGACTTGGTGGAAAATCCAAAAAATGGTTGTATGCTGTGAGTGGGTATAAAGGAGGTCTGACAGCCGTTGCCAAATGTGTGCAGAGGACAGAATACGATTCATTCCATTTCCTAAACCAAACTAGACTCTGGAAAAATGTAAAAGATGGATTAAGGCCAGCTGTCGGTGTCATGATCAGCTGATCGACGGTAATGTCCGTTTACATGAAGTCAACTCAAGCAAATCTCCAGTTTTCTGTATGTTAATGCATGCAACATAGACTAACAAACTCAACTAGTTGTTCCTGGATTTTAGTTTACAGGTTAAATTTCTTTGTAAAGCATTAGCTTTAGCAGGACGCTGTTAAGATATTCATACACACCATGACATACATGATCAAAACATAGCTCAAGATTTTCAAAAGCTTGTTTATTTACTGTTAAGTAATTACTAACCCGCTCTCCTAATGTCAGCTAATAAGGCAAAGACAGTTTGACTTTTACTACTGCTATCATTACAGCCATGTTTATTTCTTATGGCTACAGATAGACAAACTACATGTGAGTGGTGAGTACAGCATTTCTCTATTAAGAAGGCTCTTCAATGAGGTTGAATGTCCCTATTTCCTCTACCTGAGATATGCTGTGTTGTGTCAGAGATCATTGGGACTGTAGGGGATAGCGCCTTGAAAAACTACTATGTGAGTTGCATTGGAGGAGGTTTCTCTGATTTTGAAAAGGCTGCTGACACATGGGGGATTTCAATTTAAACAGTGGAACACTACACCCAAACCCTGTTAAGGTTTTCTTTTCTTTTCGTTTTTCAATAGCTGTATTTAAATGTGTGCCTGTGTAAATGGTTCTGCACAGTTGGGCCGGGCTGCAGGAATCAATTCTAGCTTATCACCATCTAAGTTGCCCAGTCAACTTCTAGAAGCCAGTTTTTCAGCATCTGGAGTCGCAATGTTCCGAGGCCATGAGGAAGTACATATATCTGTATCTCTCAGAAAGTAGATGAAGTCTCACTTTCCTTTTGCCTCATCTGTTGGATCAAAGCATTGAACTTCTCCTGCTCGGTTTTGCTCCAATGCCGTGGACGAGTGTCCCCCCCAATAGATTCTCATCTGTTATGAATGTATTTATTACTAGCTTTAACGGAAAAAAAAACAAAAAACTTTCCAGCTTGTTTTTAATTTGCTGTTCCTTTCTGCCACAATGAGTGTAAAGATCATCTACATATGTCAGAACAGCATAACATACACTGCAGTGGGAGGGGTTACACAGGACTGTGTGCCTTCTGGACCTTTAAGGGTGTGTGCGAAAAAAACGACCCGCAACCACGTGACAGCTTCGCAGGTCGAACATGCTGGCCTCTAAAGCAGTTGACTGTCTCAATGCCCCAGCTTTCTTGTCATCCATGATAGATGACTCAGTGGTCTCAGACAGACATTAGCATCATAAAGGACTAAGCCAACAATACGAAAGCATTCGCTCCAGGTTTTAAGAATAGGAAAAAGGGGAAGCAAGCCATTTACTTTAAAATATTGCCAGGAAACCAATGCTCGCCAGGCAAACAAGAGCCCCTAACTTCAGGCTTTAAAAGATAACCTGACAGTCCCTTTTATAAGGAAAAATCCACATGCTATCCATTCACAGCATTATGTCAGCCGTGTCTTGTAAGTTAGCTGCAAATTACTGAGGCTATTGATGACTGTTCTCACGAAAATAAATCATGTGCATCTCTTTCCTTTTTTTTGTTACTCTAATGTCAGAAAATTTGAGATCTCTGCTCATTATAAGATTTGTCGGCTGTTTTTTAAGAGGGCTTTAAATCCTACATTGTTGAGCTCTCGTGCTAACGAGTGGCATCCCGTAAGAAAGACTTCAAGGCCAAACGATGCATGTGTGATGCCACAACGACAACAAAAACCTGCATTATTCTCTTCCAAACAACAGAAATCCTTGCTCTTCTCGACAACACTCTCAAACTACAGAAAACCATCTCAATGCCTGTGGGGAAAGCACAAAGCTTTAAGCTTCGCCCGTTCCTAATGTGGTATGTGTGTCTCAGATTTAGTATTTACTTATACACACATAATAACTGGGAAGGAAACAGCGTGGAAATAAATAAAACCTTTCACAGTTTTTTTTTGTTTAATAATACTTTGGCTTTCAGATTGTTGTTATTTTACACGGGGAGGTGATTATTATAACAGTCCCATAGCATGATGTAATTTATAAATAGCAGTTTTACAACATCCCAGAGACTCGTTTTCTTGTTTCACAGAAATGTAGGATCTACTTCTATTTATTGAAATTGGATCTATTCAAAGCTCATCTAGTAAGCAGAAACAAGAAACCACAGACTTATGACCATTCCTTTACTTCAAGCAAAGATTTTCCAACCCCTTCAGTACAAAAGCATCTACAATTCTTCATAAATTATTCTTTATATTAAAATCTCTCATACAAAAAAGTCCAGATAATCTATTTGGTTTCCTATGATGATATTATCTACACGAACAGCTAACGACCTTTGGTTTAATATTAGATTCTGCCTAAAAAAACATTTATAGTAGTTTCAAATTTTTCACTCCAAAAAAGTTGTAAAAGATCAATTAAAGCAAATTGGCATATCTTAATCTATACCAAAATAGAGGTTTTGGATTAGGTAGGTTCTGGTATACTTTAAATATTTTTAAATAATTTACAACAGAATCCCAATTTGTGAACAGCTTTGAGTTGTAAAATTAAAAAAGAAAGTTTTTTGGGTAAATCAAATTTTTATACATTTAATAACTAGGGAACATTAATCAAACCTATCTTGTTAAATGGAGTAAATCCTGATAAATACATTAAATTATTCCTAACTGGATTACAACAGCTCAACCCAGATTGGAGGAAAATCTGTTTGAATTGTGAAAATGTAATAAGAGTATTTCTTTTATCATTATTTTCTTTTTTGCTTACACATCACTTACTTAAGAAATAAAACTATTTGACTTGTAAATTATGCAAGTGAATTCAATTTGGTCAACTGACATCTGCTCAAGATGTTTGTTTGTTTTTCGTTAAACATTAATTTATAAAGCACTTAGAAGGAGCTGGTTTTGAAGATATTACTGATTCTTCAGAGCAGTTTTTTTTTAATGTACTAAAATTAAAAATGTACATAATATTTAAAACCTATAAAGTTCTGCTTCCTATCACAAGGCCCCGTTTAGATCACAGTTTGTTATGAACTTCCAAATGCAGTCGCTCTGTTCAGCGTCACTTAATCATTCACATCACACAAGATAACATCCAGTGGAATCATGAGCGGTTAGCTGAAATCAGCTAAAAGGTCCTAACACAGAACGGGGGATTTTCCCTCTGAACCATCTTTGAAGTTACAATCAGGTTAACACTATGAGCTTTAAGTGTAAGACAGGAATGCAGAACAATTGTGACAAAAATGAAAGCATATATAGCAGCAGCATCAACGACTAGCCGAGCATAGACCATAGATGATCCTTCAGTGTTCATTTAATGTCAGAAATATGTTGATTAACAAAAGCATTGTATCGACACACATTTTACGCCCCTTCGTCATGCACACATTGCATAAGTTTGCTAACAAAAGTAATGTGCGGTGGATCAGAGTAATAATCGCAGGTCAGTTTAACTTTAATTTCAATTTGCAAGGCTTTTAGTCACAGAGGTGTGCAGAAACAAAAGTGTCATCTGGAAATGGCAAGTGTTAAAAGTGGGAGTTTAATTAACATAAATTAAATTACTATAAAATTGGTGCACCACAAATATAAGAAAACATACCGTAGCAACATTCTTGCAAAATAGAGTTACAAACATAATGATTTCACCCATTTCAGAAACCTCTGGCAATTTTAATTCAGTAAATCATTTATCATGTGTAGACATTAAAACTTCCTCCACTTGAACAAATATATTACTGGCATGGAGAATTACATAACACTGAAATATAATAACACAAAAAGCTGCATAAAAGCATCCTTTTGTGGTGCTAGTATTGTATTGACAGCATTGATGGATTTTTTGGTTAGTTCTATATAAAATCTTAATTTAGATGCACTTCCTTCAGGATTTGTTTTGGATATAGTTTATGCTATTCTTAATCTATTTAAGTAGAATGTTATTTTGACCATTTGTGTAGATCGGGGTGCCAAATACGTCTATCGCGAGAGGATTGCGAGTCGATTGCACAGCATTAAAGGAAATAGATGCCCGCATCCATCCTTCCCTCTGTCTTTTGACAAGCAAACACACGCTAACTCTGAGTTAGCTGTGCGTAAGGTACCTTACCAAACTATGGTGTCGCGTAGTGAGTCTCCCAGTCTCTCTTGGCAGAGGCGGAGCTAAAGAAGTTAGAGACCCTTGTAGCACCAAACCCCCCGTTTCTACATATACTGTATATATGTACACACAGTCCACAGTGGGTTAATGCTGTCATGCAAGAAAAAGTCATATGTGTTATAGATTACATTTAAATTTAATTTAAATATACTTCATGAAATGGGGGGTTTGGAGGTAGATCCTGCTGGTCATGTCTTAAGTAGCCCGCAAGCTCGAAAAGTGTGGGCAACCCTGGTGTAGATTCTCATTAACCCAAAGGCCATTTTGTAACTGTTTGCTAAATTCTGTCAATTTGAACATTTATCCTCTCTGTGCAAATGTTTCATATATGCTCCTGAGTTTCAGGAGCACCAGTCATAGAAATTAATTTCTCAATATAGCAGAGAGCAAGTGTAATTAACAGCTCTTTAAAAATCTATTTTTCTCTGAAGAGCAAAAGAAATCAATACTTAACTTCAAATGACCTTATTGAGCTAGATAAAAGGCTTTATTGCTGAAGCTGGGTCAAGAGTGGTTGAGCTAATGTGTTAGCTGAGCAGTGGGTGATTAAAGGTGAGGCGCTCTCTGAAAATCTTACGAGACATCACAAACCAGCAGGTCACTAACCTGAGCCTTCCTGGAGACACTGAGGGGATTACAGAAGCCAACCTCTGCCGAACTGTGCCTGTACACAGTCGTAAAGACAGCCCCTTTATCACTCAGCGGGTCCGAGCCTGTAGTATTTCCTCTCAGGCTCCCCCCGGCTCTGTTCCTCTCAAACAAGGCTCAAGCTGAAACCTACTATGGTCCCAACTCTATGCAATATACTCACAGGGGACCAATTTGCGCCGCTAGGACTTTTCTGAATCACTCTATCAATTAGGAGCTGCTGTGTTTATCATCACATACATTAACTGGAGCGCCTGCCATGGTCGCTGTGTTGAGTTCTACCTCTCATGAGAGGCAAATAGGATGAAATATATGGCCACAGTTGGGCTGGCCACTGGACTAATCTGAAAGGACTGGTGTAATTATGAGTCTCCTGAGAAACTGGCGGTTTGGCAGGTCCAACGTGTGAACACAGCGCTAACAGTCAGGAAGGTTGGCCTGGCCTCCTTCTCCACAACAAAGTATGACACTGAGTCGAATCAATATTTTCAATCTTTCAGGATCAATTCGGCATCTGAGCACAAAGAGAGACATGCTGGCTGCGGCCAATGTGTATAAACAAAAAGTCAAACTATGTGGTCATGACAGGTTTTCATGTCCTATATGTTGTTTTGTAATTATGGACATGAATGGAGGCTTACATTTGAGGCATCATTTGATTAAAGTCCATTTGAAAATTGGCCTCTTGATAGACACTGAAGCGATCTATACAGTCAAGACAAATGAAAAGCCTTATGAGTTTTTATACATTTTAATCCTCTGTTTAAATTTACAGCATAACACAATGGAAAACAGGAAAGCTTTGCAAAACAGTTTCTCTCCTTTTTCATTTGCAAAACGCTTTAGTCTACTTACAGTAGTTTTAATATTTTTGCATAAAATAATGTTATTATATTTAGTTTTTTTTAGTGCTGCACTCTCCTGTATGATCTGAAAGGTAAGTCTAAGTTAACTTTGACTTGATTAAGAAAAGGATATGGTTTCAGCATTGCATCATAAAACAGCCCTGTTATGATAGAATTACAGAGACTGCTACTACAGACCTTCTTTGTTTACATGGGTGCACTTCAGTGTTAAAAGACTTTTTCTTCACACCAGTACAGAGAGAGATGAAAGACTGTTTCAGCAACTGATATTGGTCCCCATGTTCTTAAGAGAGTATAACCATTAAATTAAAAATCCATTCATATTTTTGATTAAACAAAATTGCGGCATCAATTTTAGACCGTCTTATCAGAATGTATGTACATTTATCCGTGAGTTATTGAGCAGTCATAATAAACCTGCAAAGTTTTCGTAAACAAAGCACCAAAAGTGACACTGCATCTTTAAGAAACTCGAGTCCGACCGTGTGTTTGTCAAACAAAAGCAGCCAATTGGGAACATGCAATCTGAAACCAGAATCCTGGCACAGAGGGCCTCACACAGACCTCAGAGAGCAGGGACACACCTCAAATACTCCTGATTCATACCGTCATGGAGCCAAAGCCTGCTATCTAACCATTCACTGCAAGCACATCTGCAAAGAAGCGAAAGCAGTCTTCAATGCAGTCTGAAGGATCTGTTTGCTGATTACATACTTTAAAAACACAGGAAAACTACGATACACTGAGACCATGCACTTTGTTCTTGATCATGTCACCTTAAACTAGTGACATCTTGAGAATTCAAATGGATGATAAACTAAAGATGGAGTAATAAATACGTTGACATTAACCAAAGCTTAGAATTGCTGATAAATATTTTCTAAAAAGGCGCATCAGTAGTGAGTACTTTTGATCTTTTTAAGCATCTAATGTGCTGCAAACCAACAGCGCATTAAAACATCGACAAAAGGTTTGTTGAAAGAAGGATAAAAAAAACAGACATGAAAAACACGTACACTAAATAATGCAACAGTTTCTTTCCACTGTTGAGATATAGCTGTGTACTGTTGTGGTCTTTAAAACCGTATTACGCTTTAAATGCTAGCTTGAGCTTTGATGTGCATTAAGGTAGTACAGTATGTTCTCCCCATAAATGAATACGTTCTAAACAGTCTTTAGGAGTATGCTGCCTGTATAACACTTAATGTTTCCAATAAAAACAACGTACATTTGAACAGTATTTCGTCCTTTCGTTTTAATAAACCTTTATCAAAAGAAGGTACATTTGTATTTTAGGATATTTATGTGTAAGTTGTTTGTAGTAGCTCTACGACAACATTAAATTACAACTGTTATTTGTTATGATGTAGGTATATAAATTTTACATTTCTGTTCACATAAATATTTATAAACAAGAAGTGAGAGCTGAGGTGACGTGAAATCACCTGTCCATGACTCAACACTGACAAAAGACAGCTGGACAAATAACTTATCGTAGTTTGATTAATACCATTTGCACTTTCAAAACTTACTACTTTTAGGAAAGACATAAAATAATTGGACTTTTTTCACCACCATGGTGTGTGAAAACACAGTAGTTCTTTACTGACAATAGCAGGCCAGCAAATGAGGGATTATTCCTGAGGTGTGTGATGCCTTTCCCGCAATGAAGTTCCTCACACTCTATTCTGAGTGAATGCAGGTGACTCGGAGAGCCTGAGCTGATCCCAAAATTCCTCATTATCTACCCAGCAGGGGGGATCAGGTCCGCTCGCTCCGTCTCGGAGCATGCTTGGCCCGATGTGACGAGCCCCAGAGGAGCACAGTACTGGCCCATCGGGGCAAGCCAGGTCTGCTGATTATATCTAACTCATCCTTGGCATCTCTGCAAACCAAGTGCCACTTAGTTCCCGCAGGAGGGGTCTGAGCTGGACCTCTGATGAGATGGCAGAGCAAACAGCAGAATGAGGATAGGAAAAGCTTTACATAAAAAAACACGCGGACGGAGACAAACATCTAAACGTCAAACCACATAAAATGTTGACTGGGTCCTTTTTATAGTAAGTCAATTTAAAATGAAATGACAATTTAGATTAGTGTCTGGCAACTTTTTATTAGAAAACATTGGGAGAACTAAGCACTGTTTACAACGACTAATCTTCCCTAATCTCTGGGGTAAAACTATCACTATACAAAAAAAGGCACTGCGTGTTTATTGGTCTATAGATGGAATAAAATCTGGTTTGCCTCAGCTCAATAGTAACTGATAGAAATTTGACAATGATATTTAGCTTGCTGGGTAGAGCAAATACATAACTCAATGAATAAACATACAATTTGAGTGGAGCGTGTTGTGTCACTTATCACCTCTATTTCTAGGATAAATGAATGCAGTTGCGCACAGCAGGTAAATTATGCAAGTGCTGCATCTTGGGCCTTTGGCTAGGCGGCGGTGTCCTGCATTTTGCATTTTTTTTTGTATTCTCCTAAGTAAACTGCGGTCCTGGTGAAGCAGTCTAAGCAGATGTAGTGTCTTCCTGTGCCGACACAATTAGCCCCAGACAAAGGGCGCAGTGCCAACCAACACTGGTCTCCGCACATTTGAAGCCCTTCAGGTAAACACCACAATAGGCTAAGAAGCAGAAATTAGAAATTGTTTTGTATTGCAACACGGTTGCTATAGTGACTGTTGCTAATTAACTGCACTCTACCCCAGGATAACAAAGGGCTTAAGGGCACTCAGGGCAGCTCTTGTGATGAGCTCTGTGTATGGAACACTATGCCATCCCCAGAGTCTCTAAACTATAAAATACCTGTCTTCTTGTCGCCACATTTTACTTCGGATGCCATGAGAGGTTTTCTTTAGCACTTGGTGTGATTTGAGGGCTACATGCATCATGATTACAAAAAAATCCTTCAACAGCAATGGGACAACTTGTAAATTTTATTTTTGAGACATACAAATTTTACCAGACTGAAAGATAAATTCACTCGTACTGACAAGTTAAAATCAAATGAGTAAAAACATTTCCACACGTTAATGCCTGTGCTTTTGACTAACAGATTAATTAACAAGCTCCCTAATTTGTCTTTCCCGAAGCAATGGTAAAGATATTTGCTTTATTTCTTTCTGGTAGGCAACAGCATTCAGCAACAGGTTGTTAAAAAATGCTTTAAACCAACCCACTTAAGGTTTGGTTTAAACTAATTGAATCATTTCCGAATAGGTAGCAAAATTACACTGTGCAATTTTTTCTTACAGCTGCATCAGCAAACAAACTATAAAACGACCCGTATTACTGCTGAGGTTTCTGACTGCCTCCAGATTGTCATTTATCACACAAAACATCCAAATTGATCATCTCGAGCATAAAAATACACGGAATAATAAGTAATGGATTCCTTCTCAAACCCTTTTGTATCGAGACGTATTCTCCATTAAATATTAAATGCAGCCCACAACAACATTGACTAATTTTCAGCTGGTACAAATTAAAATTAGGGCCCTTTTCATAAAGTCTTACCAAAGTACTGCCTGTCAGCCAGATCAGGCGACAAAAAAAGAATCAAATCTAAAATCGACACCTATCGTTGTTTCATAGGAGAACGAGAACGTGGTTCAAAATGTCCAAACTCTAATTTAAACAAAATTCAAAAAAAAGGTAATTTACCTGAGCACTATGATTCAAATCTATCAGCTTCATTTGCCTGTCTTCATACCCGTTCTGATCTAAAAGGCTAAATGACAAATTTCATATTGTAATCTTTCAGCAACACTTACCTTGAGTAAAATAGTGCTATCAATAAAATAAAAGTTCAAAAGCATTCCTATTATTTTTTTTATTAGGGTGTGATTTTTATTTTCTTCTTCTCTGTCTCTTCACTCATCAATATATAAAAGACACTTGGGTCTCTTATGGTTCTTATGTTGTACTAAAGAACGCAGCCTGAGGCCACTGCTACTGGCGGGAAATCTGTAACCAGATCCAGAGCACATCTGGTAGGACAAGCCTCTTAGCAACAACACAGATGTCTCCTCGGCACGCACCACACACACACACACACACACACACACACACACACACACACACACACACACACACACACACACACACACACACACACACACACACACACACACTCTAAATTAACCTGCTTTATTCCACAGTAGAGAGCCTGCTTCTTGGTCAGCCACACACAGTTTGGGTTGGACGAACTGCAGGAAAGGACTGCGAGGGAGGTGTTGTCTGAGCTCACATCTTTGTAGTGGCCACTGAAAGGTCTCAATGCAACTCGTGAAATTTACATTTTGTTTGGCTGGAGGGGTCGCATGACAGCTGCGAGCTAATGCTCGGTGGGATTTTCTGCTTTCACTTCACACTGACAGACTAAAACGGCACAAAAAGAAATATCCCCTTTCCATGACATCACCCAGCCAGAAATGGGGAAGGGGGAGCGAGGAGGTTAAATAAAGAGAGAGGGTACAGCTGGTGGTAGCCCTGGTACCATCTGCTTCTGGCTAATAGTTTGTGTTGCGTCACTCGTAAACTTGCACTCGTGTGAACCAGGGATGGTGGCTGAATGGTCACCATAGCGGTGTTATACTTTACTGAAAAAGCACAGCGCAGGATCTAAGACAAGTATTTTTGGAAAAATGTGTGTATTTATTTTTTGGATATGGAAATGTTGGTCTAAACAACCACACATATTAGGTTTAATTATACTGCAAGTGCACCCAAAAAAAAAACTACAACAGTCCTGAACTCCCTGAAAAATCTCAATGTGATTTCATTATTACTTCTTTGCAAGGAAATGAAGCAAAACCTTACACAATATAACCAGCAGATATTGTGCCCATCTAATGGAGCCCATGCCAATTCATTCTTACTGCTTAAGCTTATCATGTTTTTGCCTGTAGATTGTTTCATTGATATTCTTGACCAGATTGCCAGAAAAAAAAAAGATAGTCCAAAACGCCAAGCCCACTTTCTTAGATTAGGGAGAAACAGATAACCTAAAGCTTACACACACACATCTGTACTTACCATACATCTTTCCCTCATCTGACAGGATGATCTTCCTGCGCCCACATGGTGGATAGATGGCCAGGGCCTCCTGGAAGCTCTGCTCTATGTCAGGACTCCAGACCCCTTCGGCATCGTTGTCCACAGGCTTGTCCGCCGAATCACTCATCAGTTCCATGTCCTCGGCAGGGCTCTCGCTGCCGCTCCAGCTGCTTGGATCAATCTTGCCGGTTTGGTTCTCCAAGCTTAAGCCTGGAGCAGACTAGGGAGAGACCTGGAATTCCCAAACAAATACGGAAAACGACAATCAAACAAAAGACAAGAGTTTGCAACAATGCACAATACTAAAGTGTTGGCTTCTGGGGAAGGTACAGAAGAGCATGGACAGGGAATGGCATTGATATGTTTCAGAGTGGATAGTGCCGTTTTGGGTCCCAACATGTATTTATAATATTAAACAACAGGGATAGGCAGAAATCTTGTGTTCAAGGCAGGCAACTTTCACTGTACAACAATAAAAAATATTTAGAACAGCAAAAGATCAGATATTAAGGTGCTGTTAACATTGCAATCTGGAACAGTCATGAAGTGGTTAATGGCATTAAAGTCCAACTAAAAGTGTGATACAGTATTTCTATTAACATGTGAGCCTCATATCAAGATCCGTAATGATTTACACAATACACTATCCAATAGTATGATTGATTTGTAACATGATTTTATCTTTATACTTTTATTAAAAGCTAAAAATACTATGTTTATAAAACAGTTTTCCAGAATATCTCACATTGTTTATTATTTCTTAGGTTTTAAGTTAACCTAAGAGCTGTGGTCCTTCGACAGTAGTGACAGGATGTTATTATCGGTTAAAATGTATAGACAAATGTGAATAAACTAAATAACTATGGAACAAGTGATTACAGGTAGATCAACAGCAACCATACCAACATATCGTAGCAAATAATGAATAATCATTTTATGTTTTTTACCATTACTAAAATAATCTGTAGTCAACAATATTTTTTAAATCCGGAAACAAATTTTAGACCAATATTTCTAGATTTTCCTTGAACTTTTTAAAAATGTTTTAACATTCAAATACTAAAAAACACATTTACCTCTTTGTGTTATTTATTTGCTATACAAGCCATAAAACAAGATAATGGTAAAGTTGCATTTTGGTGCAGAGAAGTGAAGCTGAAGCAAGCTCCAGCAGAAATAGATGTGAGGATGAGGGTAAAGAATATCTCAGGCTTGAAGCAGGACAAGGATGGGCCTGGTGGATATCTGGACAGAACCAATGAGCTGGAATCATTTTTCAATAGGTTCAGTTGAGGGATAAGCTCAGCGTCCAGCTCTCCTGCCCCCTGGCCAAAAAGACTTTCAACTCTCATTGAAACGACAGGATTTCTGTTACACCTCAGATGTTTTATCTACAGCCTCAGTCATGTAACTTTCCTAATTGTTTCTCTTCAACCAAATAAGGAGATAGTGCTGCTTTGTTTGCCTCTCTCTCCACCTGTCTGTCTGTAGAAGTCAGGAGATGAGGCAGCTGGATAGACTGAATTGGAACAAGACTGCAGGTCCAGATGGAGTAAGCCCCAGACACATAACAGCATGTGCAGAGTAGCTCTGTGGCTTTTTCCAGCACCTCTTTAACCATAGACTCACTCAGGAGAAGCCTCCAATGTAACAGAAGATATCCTGCCTCGCTCCGGACTAAGGGAATCTCACCCATCTGTTCTCAATGACTATGGACATGTTTCTCGGACATCCCACAACAGAAAGGTCCCAAAGACACTTCTGTGGAACCATCCTAGTAAGCAAACAAGCCCATTTTAGGACTGCCTGCACTTTGCTTTTTTCTGTGGAGTTGGGGCAGAAGATGCTATTACACAAAGTCGATGTGATCTGGACAAAGCACTATTGAGGTCACAATTTTTACTTCTCCAGTACAAGCAGCCTAACTTTCAATTTATAAACTCTAGCAATTGCCTGAATCAATAACTATCTGACGAACAGACTGCAGTTTGTGAGGCGGACCACACAAGTACCACAGGGCACTGTACTCTGACCATTTCTGTTCTCTTTGTACACCTCAAACATCCAGCAGAAGAACACCAGTATGAGTCCTTTGATCTACAGAAATACTCAGGCTCTTGGTCTACATTTGATTTTTAGCAGGTCACTAATAATCAATTAACTTTTGCCTACTGGTATAATGTGAACATAAAGGAACATTCAAAGAACCTCCACTTCAGAAACGAATGCTTCAGACTAGGCTGGATGGATAATCTATGAATAAATAAATGGTACTAAAGATGTACAAAATACAGGATTTTTGCATAAATAACAGAAAATATAACGCACGTTTTCAACAGTAACTCAAGGTAGCAATTGCTTAGACATCAATAAATTTGTTTAATTCTACATTACCAACCAATCTGGAGGGACTACTGGTTGCATTATTCACACTTGTTACCACGGCAATTTTCTGATCAATGTAGTCCATACGTACTATGCAAACCAAAATGTTTTTTAGCCTTTTCCCCCGTCCAAAACTTACAACAGAGGAGATTACATACTAAGGTGTGACTTCTGTTAAACATCAAAATGTACAGCTTAGAGACTGAATGATGTAGGTATTTCCTTTTTTTTTTTAAACATACAAGTTAATAGAATGAATTTGATTTTATCATCACAAATTGTACCCTGTATTAGAAAGACTCTTAATTAAAAATGTTACTGTTCCAGCTGTCAAACTGTAACTGCCTTTATGTTTGAAATCAGTACAAATACTTGGATATCAGTCCACTGGACTCAGTTTCTGTTCTTAGTTTCTCATGTTTTCCAGACAACTGCTTCCTCCAAGATCCCATTTAAGCAGCACAAACTGTCAGGAACCAGAAATAGTAGCATATGTTTCTTCCAACATGTCAAATGATGAGGGTGAAGGGGAGATGGGAGCAAGCTGTTGGGGAGAAGAAGAAAAAAAAAACTCCCAGAGAGCAGAGGGAGCTTTTACTGAATTCTGTTTTTGTGAGCTGTCTGCTGACACTGCAGAACCAACAAACTGATGAGGGAGGGGAAACATTCCCATTTCAACCACTAAAACCATGGGACTTTTTCTAGATCTGTGCTCCTAATCACATCCAGCTTCCAGTTTAACGCAAAGTCTGAATCCAAAGAAGAGGTTTGTATATGCAGAAGTCCAATATGTAATATGATTTAGGTTCTGAGAAAAAGTTTTAGAGAAAAAGTTTAAAAAAGAAATTTTTGGGAGTAATAATAACAAAACAAGAAAACTACAATTTACATAGTATGTAATCATTAAAGTTAACTTCCTGTCCTGTTATTCTCATATGAAAAAATCTTTACCTTCATCAACAAAAAGAAAGATAGATAGGGCGAGGGTGAAATTCAGACTTCAGAACCAGAAACACTTGGAATGCATTCCAGATTGTCCTGTTTACTCCAAATTTGTAAATCTTTCAAAAGTCTTTTGACTATGTTTTGAATATCTTCACCTATAGCAATTGATGCAATGTAATGTTTTCCTAAAAATGTGATCAGCTTTCTGGGAGCTGCTCAGAAAAATCTCAAACTCTTCACAGAATGTTGCAATCATCAAAAGCTTTACTTTAACGAGTAGAATAAGATCTGTATTTTGTAACAATGATAATTATAAATTCTAATTTGTAAGAACCAAGTTTTAAATTGTTCTTATAAATGTTGATCTTTCATTTATTTCAAATAAAAGAAAATAGCATATTTAAAGTATAGTTGTCACTGATCTTTGTCATTTCATAAATAAAAATATAAGAAATCTAAGACAGATTCTTTAACAACGATGACTCTGTCCTGGGCAGATTTTGTATTGTATTAAAACTGCAGAAACTATAAATATTGGGGTAAAAGTGGCTTTTTTTCTGGTTTTACCAGCTTCTCTGAGAGCAGCTTCTATTTTTAACTTTTTCTAGGTTGGTAAAAAGGTTTCCTATAGACTTAACACTTAAATAATTCACAAACATTCGCTGCAGTAGCATTAGAAAACCAAAAACTCAACATGACTCTCAAAAAGATCTGAATTTAAAGAGTTCTTAAATTTAGAATAGTTTCAAATAATTAATCAGCACCAACAGATTTTGTATCGTCTTCTCCTTTCCAATAACTTAATTTGAAGAATATGCATCAACAAGATGCTTCTGCTGTGTTAAACATTGGAATAACCTAGCAATTTCAATAGGAACGGTCTCTTAGTGCTGCAGAATCTGCAGGCTAATTACATCTGTCAAAGGAAGGTATGAATGTCACCCATAGAAACACTTGTGGCTTACAAAAATAATTGCATACTTCTGTCTTTGCAGGCTGCGCACCATAGAAATGGCCTTATTTGTAAGACGTGGTGGTTAAAGACAGCACGCAATGTGAGAACTGAATGCGGTAGCTAAGCAGAGTAGTAGGTGTGACATGGAATTATAGGAAATTACACTTACTGTGAGATTACATAAACCATTCACCCAAGCAGGAATCCAGCTCCTTAAATTAAGAGAAGCCATTTCACCCATCAGACAGAGAAGGGTAATGAAATAGCAGATGAGAGGTCTCAAATGTAATTTTCCATGTGGAGTTCTTTTGTGCCGTTATCTCAGAGGGTGCAATAATGATTCTGTGAATGACTTTTGTGCACCCCATAATGGCCCACACAAGCTAAGGCCACAATGTGCAAAACTGTAATTACCGTGTGATTTCAAAACTCGACATTTTTAACATGTAAAGACATATCCTGGCCCCCACATAATTATGACAGCAATGTCAAAATTATTCTCTTTTCATGCAAGTTACAAACTATGAGCATCAACAGTGACAAAGTGTTAAAATTCCAATTTTTGTCACCGAACAAAAAAAAAGAAGAAATTACCTTAATAATCCCATGTTTATGGAATGCAACCTTTTTTACAGTAGATATCCGAGGACCTTCAGATGCGGTTCATTGGACAAATTCTCTGAATTCATGTAAAATGACGGTTGAGGCAACAACTGTTTTAATTATAAGCAAGAAAACCTTTTCAAATAGGTTTTTGAAAATCATAAACGATCCTAGTTAAGACTAGGCAAACATTTCAAGGCAAACACCTTCATCTATAAGCGAGCTACCGTAATGTTTCGTAGAAAAGAATATTCTTTCCCAACAATGTCAAAAAGTCCAGTGGACTTTAGAAAGCTGACCTGGGCCGCCTTTGTTATTGACAACAGCTTTGTGCTTATTTCATGCCTCTTTGAACTGGCAGGCGTAAGTGCCACAGGTCTGTCTGAAATCCTCTCTCTCAAACAAGAGGCCTGTATCCAACTACCCAGCAACCATCAGGCCACTGGAGGATCAATCTTTGTCTTAAATTGATTTACAGGTTCTGTCAAAGCAGCCGTCTCTACCTGCCTCAGCCTGAAAGACAGTAACGAGATCTAGACAACAGAGAGACACCAGCAGTCCAGTAAACTGGCACGGCTAAAGGTCTTTGACTGTGAACAAGAAGGGAAAAGTTGACGATAAATCTGCATTACAAAATCTTTCCATTTGTAAACACATCCCTGCTCTGCCTGTAATCATGGACAAAAAAAAAAATAGACAATTCATCATACAAACATAAATGGAATGATAGCTCGGGGGAGCGTTTGCCTATCAAAAATGTGTTCAGTACATTCCAGGCGGAGCGAGTCCGTGTCACGGCGGCTTGGAGTGTGAGCGGAACACATAAAGCTCAGGAAATTAAAGCTGTAAATAAAGGTCTGTCAGATAAAGGATCTCCTGACAGTTATGAGAGCAGAGCAGGCCCAGGGCTAGCTGCCGGCTCGTTCAGGACGCGTGCGGATGGCCACGACAAAAACAAATCACATTGATGAGCGTGAAGGCCACCATTTGCATATGTTGCTGCCAGTGTCCAATTACGTTCGTCTCTTTGCTTCTGCTTCTCTAGACATCATTTATCTTCTTGTACCTTCTTGTTTTCTTATTGTTTTCTTTAAGCCACGTTGTTGTTGTTTTTTTTACAGGAAGATCCTCCACACTATAAACTGTTCTGCCACAGTTCTGTCATAAAGCTTTTGATTTGCATCGGTTTATGTGCAAAACAAATTCTTATTATGTGACTGAGACAGGGGTATCTGAGGGTGCACTAAAATATCATCTCATTCAATTATTTTCCAAACATCATCAGTAGTAATAGAGATGTGGATATAGATCCAGCAATCATTTGGCTAAAGATTGGAATCTGATCATTTTCTCCTAATTAGCTCTGATTGTATTTGATAAGTTAAACCCTGCAAACCTTTGTTTTCTTTTCAAGTCATTGATTCTATCAAAACCTAAAGCTCCCAATATTTCCATTATGATGTATAAAGGCCAACTAACAAGTGTTTTATTGCACATGCTGGGCACATATACTAAAATGTTTTATTGGGGATAATCTTTTACTTTCCGATAATATTAAAACTACTAGTACATATCCAATAAGGAGTATAACGTTTTAATAAAAAATGTGTTAAAAGTCCTGAGAAAACCAGCTGGAATTGGTGAATGTTATAATCAACAGATAAGGCCAAAAAGACAAATAGGTAATAACTGCTAAAAACCAGATCAGTACTACTCTATCTAGGAGCTGATTCTGCAAGTAAACATGATCAAACCTGTATACCTCAGGTTATGCGAATGTGTATCCCGGTTTTGCAAGATTGAACAGTATTTGACTCTGCATGAGAGAACAGAAGAGAAAGGTTCCTTAAATTTAATGACCTAAAAAAGCCTGGCTTTAATCTAACAACCTGATATTATAGCGTATCTGTGACAGAACACAACAAAGTGGTATACTTAAAATTTTGAACTTTAGTACTTTTAAGACTACATATCTGCCCAACATGTTATACAAGAGTTATATCTGTAGGATGCTGCTAATATAAATCTAAGATTCTTGTTTAAATGCTTATATATCTGAATATCTTAGACAAAACAGCTTGGGTGGAACAGTTCCTAACTACACCAGACAAAGTCATCATACTCTTGTTAGAAGGCTTACATTCAGCCCTATCTGTGCCTTTCACTCGACACCTCCAGGGCAAAAAAAGATTCTCCCTGATCTCTTTTAGCCACGATAACAGAAGAGCAGTCATTGATAAAACCTTGAGTAAAAACTTAACCTAAGGAGGGACTGGGGAGATGAATTTTGCTTTTGTGAGACAAACAATATTGATAAAGGCATGCTGAAAAATATAGTTTACATAAAGAAACAGAATGTTTTTTTCTTCTTTTTTTCCTTTTATAATAAAGAAGCTGAGCAATCGCATCTGCCTCTACGGTCAGCACTTACAAAGGAAGTTGTTGAAGCTTGTATTTCCTGCTTTCATTTTGGCTAATAGCTGTAAATGTTTGTAGTGGTTTCAGAATCTGACTCATAAAATGAATCATGAAGTATATTGTTTGTGTGTGTGTGTGTGTGTGTGTGTGTGTGTGTGTGTGTGTGTGTGTGTGTGTGTGTGTGTGTGTGTGTGTGTGTGTGTGTGTGTGTGTGTGTGTGTGTGTGTGTGTGTGTGTGTGTGTGTGTGTGTGTGTGTGTGTGTGTGTGAGTGTGTGTGTGTGTGTGTGTGTTTGTGTGTGTGTGTGTGTGTGTGTGTGTGTGT
>JAVLVB010000768.1:3114240-3184283 GCA_032876305.1 Orestias chungarensis | reverse complement strand
TTATATGCACTAAATTGTGTTTGTGTTTTTAAACTGTAGTTTTTACAAATGAAATTAAACTGATTTATTGACGTAATAAACATTTTAGTTTTATTATATGGGTTTATGTGGGCAGAAACCAAACAGCATTTGAAACTGATGTGTGTTTTGATTAGTTTTAAGCCCCGTTTGCTTGAATGTAAGTTGAAAAAATAAGCGGTACACTCTAAAACTGTTCAAATTGTTTTCTCAACACATTTTCTTTTTAGTGAACGATATGAGAATCTATGATTTAGACTAATATCTTGGTAAATTTACTTAACTTAAAAAGCACTTTTCTACTCAAAGCCCTTGAAACTCAAGCCACATTCACACAATTATACATCAGCAGGAAACTTGTGGTGAAGTGATTTGCCCTAGGGCACATTGACATGTGTCAGAAGGCAGCTGTACCACAGTCACAATAGGGATACCTCTTTATTGTGAAATAAAATTATTAAACCTTGATAGGTTTGTTTAGGATTTGTTTCTGTTTCAATTTTCTTGGTGCAGTTTTTTTCAATTGCGCAACAAAGCGCCCCCTTCTGGCCTTAAGTTAATTAAAATGTCCACCAGCTCAACATAAATCAATGTTTTAAATGGGCAAATAAAAGAAGCAGATTAATTTAAATGTTTTGTTAGACATAAAGTAAATCTGATTTGATTAATTTTATGTTCATGTTTAAAAATTAATACACAACAGCCACTGATGAAGCTTTTTTTCCAGACTCAAGGACCTTTTTTAGTTCACTACCACAAATTGCGTTTTTATGCTGAGGAATGTCTGTGAAGATTCAGCTCTTCAGTTTTTTTTAATCCATTCCTAAACAGTTCTCAAAACATGAGTGAATTTGGATATACCTAAATAAAAAAAGAGAGAGAGAGAGAGGGAACAAAACTTGGCCAGGATGTTATAGCTTTTATTAAGCAAGTTGTATTAATTTCACTACTGAAGGTTCAATATCTACACAATGTAAGAAAGTTATTGCTTCTTGTTTCTTGATCCTTACCGTGGTCACTGGAGGACAGAAATAATTAAAGGTTCACTCACAGAATGTTAAAGAACAAGGCCTTCGACATTGTTTTGTTTGTTTTTAATTGACGAAAAAAGATTATCTTGTTAAGTTTGGTTAAGAGAAACAAACAAACAAACAACATAAAGTCTTTCTTTAGCAAATGATAACCTGACTTAGATAGATACATATGTACTTGAATATAATTTATTCTGACAAAAAAGAACCACCATCTCATTTTTGATACTAACAATAATAGAAAAAATGCCAACAATACCACTTATTGACCAATATGCTATACAAGGTTAAGAAAATAAATTGAATTCTAAAGAATTGAGCATTGATGTGATATAAAATTATCAGTAAACTGAAGTTATGATTCTTAAACTGTAGCTTGCAGTCCTGGAGGCCAAAAGACACATATCTCTTCTTGTGCAGTTTCTAAACGCAGACAGCAAAGAAATATTTACAATTCAACATAAAATAGACACTTTTGCACTTTTTTGGGGATTTTGCAAACTAAATCATTACACATAGTAACATATATAACACATTTTAAAAATGGTTATTTCATAAATGTTCACTCTTTCCATTGAGAAGTGTGTATCGTGCCTTTGCAGAGTTTTGGAGCAAATGTCCAAATATTGTTATACAAATAATACTGCATATCTTTAGAATATGTACATTTCTTCATAAAATTGTATTTGGATGAAATAATTGAAACAGTTGAGGGAAAACTGTATTTGTCACTGCACCATTGTTCTCAAAATTTATAAGATGTTTTGCCAAAAGCACCAAATCATTATAAAAGGACACAGATCAGCAAACTGTAATGATTTGTTAGAAAAAACATGCCATGCTGTATAATTTTTGCAGAGAAATTGGTATTACGTTTTTTGTTCTGCAACTTTATTCAGTTTTAAAGATAAAACTAAAACACTTTCTTTCTTTTCTTGAAGTCAGCAGATGCAATCAGTGTATGAAGTACACATTACTTATGCTGAGATGAGTTATGCGAAAGGAATATGTGTTTTAATTTTTAAATGCTGAGGTTCTCTGATGATCTAATATAAACAAATGAAATTATTCATGATGATTTTCATGATGGATTCTGTGACAGAGCTGATTAGGTCCTCCTGAAGCACAACATCCTTAAACTCTGAACATTATAGTTGTATTACTTGAAGTTTACAGTAATGTCCATATGTTCAAATATTCTAGACAAACACCAACGCTTTCATTAGGTGCACACATTTTTTTACCACAACTGTAGTTGCTTGTCAAAAGAAACTTAGTTCTAAGATATCTGTGCAGTAATCTTTCACTGATAATGTAATGAAAACGATAAATTACTGTCAGTCAAGTGTTTCGTTCATGTAAGTCTGTCTCACTTGAGCCTGAAAGCAACTCAAAACTGTTGAAGTGCAGATACTGATTCAGAATCAGATATTTTGAGCCACATACGTAATTCAAAGTGATGAAATCATATTCTAAAAATCCAATGTGTTGTTTAGAGAGAAAGACTGATTTGAAGACATGAACAAACCCTCTATATGAAGAT
This sequence comes from Orestias chungarensis, assembly GCA_032876305.1. Classification (NCBI taxonomy): domain Eukaryota; kingdom Metazoa; phylum Chordata; class Actinopteri; order Cyprinodontiformes; family Cyprinodontidae; genus Orestias; species Orestias chungarensis. The sequence continues at coordinate 3,181,691 of JAVLVB010000768.1, read as the reverse complement.
TTAACAAACAGTGGCATCTGCTAACCATTGATGAAAGATTGTGGCTACTACTCGAAAAGAATAGTGTTTCTTATGATTTATTTAATCCTCAAACAAAAATGTTTTCACAAACTTTGCTACAGAGGATTAGCACTGATTTAACATGAAAGTATCATAGCTGCAGAAAAAAAAAGTGTAAAACCAGGTCTTTTTATGAAACTTTATATCCATGGCAGACATGTTGGATTTACAGTTTACCATTTGTGAGTACCTCACTTTCCAATTCTGAAATTCTAACTGAAGGAAGTATTTTAGCTGCGATTGACTGGCGACCTGTGGAGGGTGTACCTCTGCCTCTCACCCATTGTAAGCTGGAAATAGGTGCCATCAGACCCCTGGGACCCCACAAGGATAAGCAGGTTGGACAACTGATGGATGGATGGATGGAAGTATTTGTTGATTTTATTTCATTTTGGAGTTTAAAAAGTCAAATTATTCAAATAAAACGAGAAACCACCAGTACTTTAAAACCATGGTTCTCCACCTAGGGTTCCAAGTGTCATTAGAACATAAACACAAACCATTCAACTGTGAAGTAATCACCATAAACAGACAATATGAGTCCATTGTTCACAATTATTTGGCATATCAGAAACATCTAAGTTAGAATTGGGGAAAAAAAAAATTAAGAAATCCTAGTAGGAGAGGATACTTTGTAACAGACATAATGGTAATTATAAAAGTTAGAGAACCTCTTGTTTACAATAGTTCACACCTCGTAACTGCCAAAGTCTCATGCCATGCTAAGTTAGCATAAACACCACCCTAAGAGGGACTGATAGTAAACTGGAAAGACTGAAGCCACAGCAGACCAGACTTCGAAAGCCAAACCTCACATACTTATTACTCTTTTAAGACACTTTGTGTCGGTTTGTTTTCACGGCACAAACCAGGCAGCCATGCAGGGAATCACCTTCACATTTTAATATCTTCCCAACATCCATGTGTCTCAAACGCTTCTTAAAAGTTGTTGGCTGAGTAATAAAAGAAAAGAAACGGGAGGTTAAAGATTGAGTGCAAAAACAAAGACAACAATAAAAACACACCGAATGCACATGAGCATTTAATGTTTATCCAAACATTACATAAACATTCAAAATAAGTCATTTTACAGATTCATTTGAAACAAAGTTGTATAAATTATCTTTTACGTGAGTACAGTTTGTGTGCTGAAATAGTTTCGTTTGGTATTTTGAAACACCGAAGATTGCTTTCTGTACAGTAAACAAGGCATTTAGTTATAGATTTGGCTCAAAGTATCACAAAGCGAAACAACATTTTACCATGCTGTAAACACTTTACAAGATGCATTTATTAATTTATTTTTTTCTTTGCAAAAAGCATTTTCAATTGTATTACCACAAGTGAAACTAAATCTAAAGTGCCCTGAGAGCATCATTAGACCGCGTACATTAATAGGAAGCATCCCGGTTGTTCCAGTCAGAGGTTTGTTGTTACTTTTCCAACATGCTTTATAAAAAAGGAAAACACGTTCAAATGGGTTATTGCATGCATTTGTATTAGACCGTTATTGTAAATTTGATCATATCAAACATAGGTATTTAAAAAACTACAAACAAAACAAAAAATTTAAATATGTGAAGAAACTTAAAGGTTGAACGTCTGTTGTTATTCTGTAATGTTCTGAGGCAGCAGAAGATGGCAGCAAAGTAAAGCAAAACACTCCCCATGATTTTAGACAGATCTCAGTAGTAGACTCTTTGGTGTTGTTTATAAAATAAAATTAAAAATAATTAAAACAAAATATTTAAAACAATCAATAAATTCAAGCAGAACTAATTGCCACAGTGTCAGTAAAACACAGCTCTGCAAACATTTAAAAAGAACAACTAAGAATAAAGCTGTAAAGTGATGACTGCTAACATGAGACTGGACTTGCTGTCCAAGCTGACAGTTTATTGCTGCGTAAGTGGACAAAACCGTTCTCCAAGATAAAGTGCGTTCAGTTCACCAGTCATATCTCAGAAACTCTTATTAACGATGGGAAATCTACAGTGTGCGATTACACATCTGATCAGACTGAGGTTGTCTATCTGATTTACTTTGAACTCGCGTGCATTGTTAAACATTTACTGCATTTGTCTACCTCTTTTACTTCCGGTCAGGTTTCCCCGTCTTTGGCTGCGCATCAAAATCCTGCTCGTTTGCATTTACAATTAAGACGAACATTTTACCCAGTGTGCACCAGGTGCACTGATTTACTGGTAAGATTAAGATGCCTTAAAAAATAAATCAGATTTTATATTTCTGTAGAGAAACTAGATGAGCCTTTGCCCGATCTGTTCTTGCAGCCAAAGCAGAACAGGCTGTAAGATGCTTGGCTGATCGGGAACATTTTCAGTGTACATCTGCAGCAGAACCTCGTGTAAAACGAACAACATGGGTAAGCTTATGCTCAGCAGCTCATACAGTAATGTGTAGTCGTGAGCATTGTCTCTCAGGTGGCCGGCAATGGCCTGTGCGGTGCTGCGAGCGCGGTGAGACAGATACCAGGGGGCGTTACACAGAGCGCGCATCGCCCTCAGTGACCAGTTCAGTCTTGTCCTTATGAACGAAGAGCAGGTACCTGCTTCAGATGCGCCCTGCGGCTCTGCTGGACTGCCGGGCCGGGAGCTCTCTCCGTCTGCAGCCGTTCGATCCTGAGCTCGATCGCGATTCTAAGGGAGGATGACGGACGGAGATGTCGGTCACTCCACTGCACTGGCATCAGGGCGAGTCAATTAAACAAATGTAACACTCACCGGAGGTAGAGAAAAAGTCCTCCGCAGATTCGTCACGTTGTTGCGTTGATCAAAATGCAGCTTGCAGTAAAGTTTGCCTGCAAGAACATTCATTTTTTTGTGCGTAAGAAAAAGTCAATCATGAAGAGAAAAAAAAAGAAAAACATACATGAGAGCACGGACCTTCTTTAGAGTTAAAGGCATGTGCTCCCTGTGGGAGGGAACAATTGCAGGTTGAACACCGGAAACATTCCCGGTGGAAGTAGAGCCCCTCGGCACAGACCCTCTCCACCATGTAAACACGCTTAGAGCAAGAGTGGCACTTGTCAGCCGACTGGGAAAACGCCCGTTTTATTGAACTTCCCTGGAAAACAGAGGTAAGCAATGATTTCACATTATTTAAGCAACAAAAATGCACGTTTAAAGCACGGGCCATGCCTCTGCAGGGTTCAGATCTGATATGGACATGAGCGCATGGATAGTGTGATGTTCTTAACAGTGCATTATAACTGGTGGAGATGTGGCTCAAACATCTGGCTGTTCAGTTAAACAGGGCTGTTTGGGTGTGGCAGAGAAAACCCACAAAGTGCCACCACACTTCTCCTTGGAGGGCTGCTTGTAGTTAAACGGAGGGGGAGCTGAAGCAGCACTTAAAACTAGCTCTCAAAGCAAAGCACAATCTCAACACTTCATCTTTCTAATGATGTTCAGATAACAGTGACCATGCAGATGTACCAATACTTTTATGTGAACATGCATTTTTTTTTTTCAACTGCAGATCTCTGGATAATGTGGTTGTTTTCAGAAAGAGTTTGAAGATGGCAACAAACCTTGTGAACAAACACTCTGTTTTTAAATATATGTGAATAAAAACAATCCGCAAGTGCAACAAAAACAGAGCGCACTCATGCCGGTGTGCAAAACAAGCATGGCTTCACACCCAACAAGGTAGTCACCTCAAAAACATCACAACTGTGTCCTGAGACAAGTCCTCTAAGGTGAACGGCTTTTTCCTTAATGCTCTTTGTCTGAAACTCCCTAACTTGCCGGGTCTGGGCTTTTTTCTACAAGACAAAGGGAAAGTAAGCAAGATCTGCACTTCAGCACAAAGGTGAAACATTCACCCACAAACATATCAGTTTTAGATTTCAAAAATTGGGAGACAAAGAACTCAAATGACGTCATGGGTGTCTATTGCCAAAACTGCATCCATTACAAAACTCACTGGTTACTTTAATTTTAGACTTCACCCAAAGATGGTAAAAGATACAGTGTTATTTTTATCTCAGATTAAAACCACCGTTTGAATATTTAAACTGGTATTACGCAAACTTTTTCTTTAGGCAGCCTTCTGTCTTTTTTGTTTTGACCAGTTGTAACATTTAAACCTTAAATGTGTGTTTTCATAATCAGGATTAGCAGAAGTAAAACCTGTGTATGCATTTAATCTATGCAATGTGATTACTTTGTAATGAAGTTACTGAAATGAAACTTTTTAATAATAGTTGGGTCTTCCAAAAAATTCCTAATATGCACAAAGTTTTTTGATTTTGCTTTTATTTCTTGAAAAGCAAACGGGGAGATGTCTACATATGTGCTAAAAGTCATTTAAAGCTCACAAACAAGAGAAAATGGTAAAAAAATAAATAAAATAAAACACTATATTTTTGGAGAGGAATGATTTCTTGGTTTTGTCCCGTTAAGGAAAGGTTGCATACATATTTCTGTGAAAAGAAATGCCGGTTCGATTGGTACAGATTGCACTAATAGAAGCAAACAATGGTAACAATTCAAAACCTGCCAACATGTACTTACATGCGAAGCATTTGGCTGTTGTAACAGTAACAGTAAAATGAACGGGTTTGTTGGCCTGCTCTACGTTTCTGGAAAGCTTAGATAATTGAGGGCTGACTTCATCTGACAGCATGTTACACAAGCCAAAATGTATAATGGGAACAAAATACATAATCATCATTCACTCAGGGGCCTTTTTTTATGAAAAAGGAGTGTGTTGAAAGGCATGAAGAGAGCAGAGCAGAACACAGACAGGCAAAGCAGCAGAAAGGGTTCACCTCAGATATGTGCTCATCCACCTCCCTGAGGCGATGCAGAACTCTCGTCATGAAACAGATAGCTGAGCGGCATGACGGCGGAGATGCGGGGGGCTCCGGACTCTCACGCTGAGGCTGGGGCGTCACTTCAGCGACAGTCTCAATGTGTCTGAGCGTCACAACTACAAACGGACGATGGGGCTGAGACCAAAGCTGAGGTTTCGGCAGAGTATTTGGAGGAAGGTTGACTAACTGTTCAGCTGCTTTTTTGATACTTTTCTCAAACTGAAAGGGATAGTACACATAGAAGGTCCCGTAAATCCATATCTTATCAATCTGAGCATGTTGAATAAATAATAATAAACTGGTGGTTCTCTATGTTCCACATAATCTCCGAATTCATAAATGCTGAAGAAAAATATACTAATAATAGTCATCTTTTGTATTTATATTATTATACCGGGAGATCCAAACTGTCTGTTTGAGTGTCTCTGACAACAACAATAGTGATTTCAATGATGAACAAAGAAAATAAAACCAAAATAAGCCCTTTTAAATATCCAAGAAGAAAAACTCTTTGTTAACCTCAGTTCATATCTAATATAAACACATTCAGTTCAAGTTATTTCCCCTCGTAAAAATTTGTTATTAGCTCAACCTTAATAGTTCGGCACAAAGTTTCTACATAAAATCTACAAAAAGTGCAGAGACATCTAGGTAAGAATACCATAAATCTCTATGCATGATCTGCAGATGTTCTGCTCAATAGCAAGATGGATCAATGAACATAAACCAGAACGTCAAAGACATTTTAGGGCTTGTTTTTGCACTCCTATCTACCTCTGTCATTGAAGAAGGTTTAGGTGGGACCGGAGACCTGATAGTAACAGGCCGAGTCTCAGTCGGATGAAGTATTGGGAGCACCGAGGGCGTCTTACAGTCCGACTGGAGTTTTGAGATCGATTAGAGGAAGTGTTAGAGAAAATGTACAGAAAAGAAAAAAGAGGGAGAGATTTGTGCCAAGAATAATGATTTGAAAACTTGCAAAGAATCAAACCCAATTTAAGATTATTAAAGCATAATTAAAGAGTTCAAACAGAGAAAATGTGAAAACTTATGAAAATGTGAAACCCTTGATGATATACAATGGATGTTTATACGTACTGGCATCATCCATCATAACTTGGAATGTCTACTCCTGGATAATTAATCTAGTTAACATTAAAATAAGGCTTCCTCAGGCATATTGTTTTTTTTTTACCTGTATTTTCTGAATCGTGTGGCTGTTTTTGTTCTCAAACTTAGCCTGCAGCTGAGAAGCCATTGAGCGCACTTTATTTTCTTTAGGCTCCCGATCGTGTTGGACTGATGAGCCATTACTCGGCATGTTAGCCTGAAGAGGAGTAGGAAAAAAAAACTCAGAAATACAGTAATTTAACAAAGAACACAATGCAATTAGACTAACACACAACCTCTTCCAGATAGAAGAATCTTCTCCTCCTTTTGTAAACTGTGTCTGTACAGTCTGACTTCTTCTCATCCTGAAAACAGAGCACAATAAGAAACATATTAGATCTTGGTATTCAAGGATCTAATATCACAAGTGTATCTATTACGTACTGTAATACAGGAAACTGCTCTTCCACAGTGTTCATTCACAAAGCAAATAGCAGGGATGTCAGATGTTTTTAATGTGCAAGAGCACATAAAACAAAAATGATTATTCATCTCTTCTATTGTTTCAACTAATGGGAACAAATCTGTACAGAACTAAAGCGTGGTCGATTTAAACCAAAGTAAATTCCCTTTCTAACCAACTTGTTCTCTTTTTTTTAAAAAGCATCCAGCCACAAAGTAGTTTTCTCTTCTACATTGAAATTACAACCAACTTCTACTAAGTAAATATATGACTTGTGTTTTGCAAAAAAAACACTTAGATAACGTGTTGTTACTTCTCTGACTGTAGTTAACAAACATCTACATGTACAGTTTCCCCATAAATGCATCTACAGAGCCTAATTTAATTGTGGGCAGAAAGCAGCTATTTGTTTTGCAGCTCAGTTTAAAATTCAGAACACCCCTTCTGAGGGTTTTTTGAATTAAATGGAGGTTCAAGGCATGGTTTGCTTCTGTTTAGTACATGCAAGACCCCCATCCCCATTTAGGAGATCAACCTATACATCAGAAACAGTTTAATGATATATAAAATAACAGAGAGAAAGTAGAAACTATACTAACTGTGGTCATATTTAGCTCCGCAGATTAAAATATTTTATAGTGGCATTACCTTTGGCACCCGCTTCCTCGTCAGGGCAAGATTTAGAACATCCTTATTAGATCTGACTTCCTCTGAGCGATATTCCTCATTGTTTTCATCCACTTTTCTGGAATCTGCTGTGTAACGAGCAACACAACGATGCAGATTACAATAAAAGCTGTCCCTTTACCAAACATTTATTTTATGAAGCAATATACTTTTTCTAAATGAGCTAGTATTTGTTTTGAGGAATGATTTAGAATAGAGTTACTTTATTCCTCCCAGCAGGGAAATTACTTCGCAGCTGCAGCATAATGTCGAGACAGTGCACACAAATACAACTATTGAGTGAAAGTTATAAATAAAATAAAATAAAATAGAAAATGCTATAAAATTTAAAAATGCAGTCAAATATAAAAATGCAACCAAAAAGCAAGTAGCAGAGATACAGTCAGAAATGTATATAAATATGTAGATATGTGTATGTAAATATATGTGCTATAAAATGTGCAACAAGTGCAGTTGTGCAAAATTGAACGGACCATAATTACTTCACCACAGTGATATAGCTTTTCTTGTACAGTGATATTGCATGGAAAGATTTCTTATATTTTTCTCTTCGACTGCAGAGCTGAAGCAGTCTATGTGAGAAGGAGCTCGGCTGTATGTCCACTGTGTGGTGGAGAGGGTGCTGTTTGTTGTCCATGATAGACAACAACCTCACTTTAAAGAGGATTTTTGTTCAGACATACACGGCATCAGGAAATATTATTTGACTGCATAGTTCACTACACAATGACATTCTGCACATGCCGCTACATCTAAACATGGCAGACGAGCAAACGAGCTATTCATCTGTGTTATTTAGTTTTGCTTTTATATGAAGAAAGTGTGAAACTGAAAAAAATTAAAACACAAAAAGTATGTTACCTTCAGACCATTTTAACTAAATCAGAGCCACATACCTGACGCAGGTAGAGGCGTTCCACGGAAAAGCTCGTAGAACTTCAACAGGTAGGCGATCATGTCTGCCTTGTCCAGCTCCTCACCGGCATTCAGGTCCAACGCAGAAGTAAAGGGTCGAATCCCGAACTCCCGCTCGCTGATGTCGAAGGCCTGCTGGAGGTTCGCAGCGTGATCCTCCTCATTTAAGGAATCAAAATCTCTGGTAACGACAGCCAGAAAACACAAGTCAAGCTTCGTTATTCAAAGCCATGAACACTGAGCATTTAGATGAAACAGTTTCACTTTTATCACATCATGCTGTGAGTTTCAGACATTTTCCTGCTGGCCTCGGTTCCCATTTACTTTCAGTCTCCTCAGTAACCCATTTACCTATGACCTAAATATCCATTTATACTTCCAGGAATAACCAGACAGGAATGTGGCAGCATGAAATGGAGACTCTTTGAAGGAATTATATTCTGGCAAATGCTTAATTTCTGCACGTCAGGTGACTGGTGCTGAGTGACTGTGAGATCCTTTAGACATGGACAGTCAGCACAAGCACAATGGCTTCATTTAACACAGAAACGTGTTTACCTTAATTTACAGATTTATAAACTAAAATGAACATTAGTTTTTTAAAGAAATGTCCAATAATGGCCTGAAATAGAAGCAAAATAACAAAAAAGCGCTGGTGTCTTTTATACACTGATGTTGTGCAGACACCGGGAGGAGAAATGTAAAGAAAAGAGAAGTAGCCTAGCAGCAGTACACACAAACATCAGTCTTTCTCTTTTCAGCGTGAACCTGCTCCCCTAGCCCCTGGTGGTGCTGCTGACAGGCCTGCATATAGACGTACAAAAACAGGAGGGAATGCCGGAGGCTGTACGGATACTTAATGGTGCACTAAAAAACTGGAACTGCATGTGTCAAGGTACAAAAGCAATAATTAAAGAGGAAAGTGGATATATTTAGATCTGTAAGTGCACTAGTCTTGCCGATCCTTTTTTTTTTTTTTTTTTTGTTATTCTAAAGTAGCTGGTTTTCCCCTCAATTCCAAATTTAGAGACAAAAAAGGAGCTGCCAACGTAATAAGTTGCAAGATGAACTATTAACATGCAATCTTTTCTGTTCTCTTTTGTTTTTTAAAAACAAAACAAAACTAACCCCTAACAATTCCTAAACCTCATAAGGATACAGGCCAAAAGTTTGGAAGAAATTAGCAGAAAAGTAAAAAAATATCACACCACTGGAATGGTGTACAAGAAAGTAAACATTGGCTGCCATTAGAACATCTTGCAATGGCAGTGTTTTCTTACAATTTCAAATTTAGATGCAATAAACCCTCATTCCCAGTCTTTTGTTTCAGAGCCTTCCTCATGATGATTCAAGCGTTCTCTGTGTCATTTAATATGTTTGCATTTATCATCTGTGTCATGTTTGATTATTTATTGTATTGAAAAGTAATAAAGGCATGTTGGATTTATGCTGATATCGTACCGGGTTTAAAATACCCGTACACTATGTTTGGCTAAGTATTACGGACGTGCGGGTAAATCGTTTCTTGCCTGCTTTTAAAAGGGTAAAATATGCAGAAATAAATTGTTCACAGCCATTAAAGCATAATAGATGTCACATACATCAGCTGGGGTTTAAATCTGTGGATGAGGGCACACAGGGCGATGCCACTTCTCCAAGAAGATGTCAAGTCTGTGATTGACATATTCCTGTAACCCTCGGTCTGCTTCTGGCACCAGGTTAGGAGGCGTGAAGGCCGGATTTCAGACTCTGTAAAATAAAAGGAAGATGTTTCTGTCAGGGACACATAAAGTCAAGTTGCTTACTTCCAAAGATGCTTAAAGCTGAACTTATAAAATGATGTAATATCAGGGTGAGAGGAAAGGTGCTATTAAAACAGAAAGTAAATACTGAGGTACGTGTATCTGTCTGTACCTGGTGGCTCAAGCAGTGTGAATGAATTATTATCTAATATCAGATATATGGTAACACTGTACCTGGATTAGGTTTGTTTGTCTGCTCATTGTAAACAATTACTCCTTAAACTACAGTTTATTTATATTATTATGTTTTCATGCTTTTGAAGAGGAGCAAAACAAAAAGAGAGATAATGTTGTCAATATTTATAAAGAGGATCCCTCCAAAAGACAGTAAACCCTGTCAGTCAGAAAACCATCTTGAATAACAGCAAGATGAGTCAGCAAGGGCCAACGGACACTTGCCTCGTCTCCAGAGATTGACAGGCCGCCGTAGCGTAGCAGCACGTTCCAGGGAGCAAGCATTAAGCTCTCCAGTGACGTACAGGTGACTCACCTAAAAAAACAAAAAGACCCACGAGTAAAAATATATCCACTAAGGATGTTTAGATAGTTAAATGTAAAGAAATTGAAGTTACTTGGTGTGGTCTCACGCATGAGGAGTTTAGGTTGGGGTATCGAGTTGAAGGGTCTATGGTGTACTGGTCAAAGTTTTTAGCAATGTTTTCTGGAGTAGTTTGTGGTAGAAGTCGATAAATACTCTCCCTAAATTGAACATAAAAAGCGTGTTCATAAACACAAGGTAGACTTTGCAAAAGTGAAAAACACCTCAAGTAAGTTTCAGATATAATGTGGATGTACCTTTCAGCCAGAACCTCCAGAACTGTGCGACCCTCAGCCCAGCTCTTTACCATCCATGCCGTATCAAATGCAGCCAGGAAACCCCTGGCACAACCTGTTCCCATTGGCCAGAAGGGCTGCAACAGAAAAAGCAAAAGAAAATGCATTAAATACTATATTATTAAATAAAAAAACAACTTTCCAAGACTTGACGATTTATTTTCTGTATCGAAATACCTGGACAATTCATTGACAAGGTATAAATTCATATATTTTGTTCAATAAAACAAAAAATCTTACAAGGTTTCAGGCTTGTCTGAAATTCAAAAACTTCCTTTTGTTTTGTGTCACATACCCTAGATCTGACTTCACACAGTAAATATTTCAGATATTTTCTAATAACCACTGCCTGTAGAGAAACAGACAGACCTCCAGAACATGTTCATGCAGGCACGTTTAACGTCTGCCAGAAAGTAGCACAAATAAGTAGCTGTATCTGCTGGGACAAATATTATATTTGTCCCAGCATATTATTTTGCTTTAAGAGCAAAATAATATTCAGACTGGCATCAAAATGGCGCCACTCTCCCTTCTTAGAGATATTTATCTGACAGAGATAATTTCAGACTAAATCATGTATAAGTTATTAGCTTATTTCTCAGGGTTTCAGCATCTTTAATGCATCTATTTACTACATATGATCTTTCTTGCCCTCCATTACCTCCAGCAGACTGTCGCCAACTAGGGCCACAAGCAGCTGATGTCCGGATCTCTCTCTAACCAGGGCGGCATTCTCAGACGCGTGCGTGCTCGTGAAGTCGAACATCGCCACATCCGGCTGCCCGCAGTGGTTCATGGCGTAATCGAGAGTGGGAAGCTGGTAGTTGGTGCCAAAGTCGGCAGCCTCTCGGGCGTAGCTCAGCAGGGCTTCCTGGTTGACGTTCTCACTGCTCAGCAGCATCTGAGTGTCCATGTAATCCTGTTTAAACAGCGAAGTGAAAGGAGAAGAGAAAAGTCTGAATGACATGGTTTCAAAAAGCTACAGCTTCAAAACCTCAAATATTTTGTGTCACACATTTCTTCCAAGTAAAAGGTTTGTTTACAGGCATGCAGGTTAACACAGGTTAACCATCTTTATTCAGGTGTGTTTGGTATGAGCTGTCAGTCAGCTGTCAAGGAGGGCAAAACAACATTACAGTTTGTTTTTTCTATTCTGATTTTACACTGCTTGAAAAAAAATGCAACAATGGGTTTTTCATGCGAAAATAAAATATTATTCACTTACATTGATGAAGACCTTTTTGTCCAGCAGACTCTGTTTCTTAGCCGTCATGACAAAGTAATGTGTGTTGTCTTTGTAATACACAATATTTTCCAGATCAATGCCTGCAATGAAATAACAGCATCTAAACACTGCAGCGGATGAACATGAAAAAAGCATCCGAATAAAGGACTCATCAATCAAAGATTGGTATTCATTAATCTAAGGTAGAAACCTACACATTTTATTTGTACTGAGCGGTCACAACATTAAATTCATTTATAAACTTGACAGTCTGTTTATTCCACCTGTCTCCTCTTTAAGGTCAAGAAAGAACTTCTGGTTGAAAATGAAGGCCACGCCGCTGATCTCCTCGACTTTGGCTTCCGCAGTTGTGTTCCTGTTGATAAAGTTGGCTGTGATCGCAATTGCCAGTTTGCCTCTGAACTCTTTTCGTTTGAAACCTTGTATAAAAAAGAACGACACAGATGCAGAGAGAGTTCAGTAAGAATTCTGGTCTTCCCAGAAAAAAAATAAGGCTATTAACTTGTTTACCCAAAACCAAAATCCTGCCTCCAACCATAATCATAAGGCATTTATTTTCATAGAATGAGTTTAGCAAGGAAACAGAGGTCATAGTCATAAAAAGCACATATACTTACATAATCATGTTCATAATTGAGATTAACCACCTCCTGTTTGGCCAAAGTCACAATATTTATATAAAAATAATTGTTTTTTTTAAAATAGTTTTACCATATTTTTTAAAAATTCTAACCAAAAGATTTACTGCTTTTAACAGCAACATGTTTTACAGGACGGAAACCAAACCTAGAATCCAAGTTTTTGCTACACTTCTCCTAAAATGTCAGTTAATTGTTCATTCCCAAAGGCAGCGGCACTGACCAAGTCTGATTGCATTTAACTGTGTTACCATAAGCAGGCCACAACAATAGTACAGAACCAAGCGGGCGGCAGTAAAGAAAGACATTTCCCCTCCGGCTTATTCGGGATTACAGAATGAACTGAACATTTTCATCCTGGCCCCAAAAGTTCTTTTAAGGAATAAGCAGTTTTGCCAAATTTGTTTGTTTGATGACATCATTTTAAAGTAAAAACTGAAAACAGCAGAGAGTTGGAGCTGCTCCATGGTGAATAGATCAGCTTCGACTCTATTTATCTTTAATGTTCCCCAGTGGGAGAGATAGATGACTTCATACAAGCACAAATGAGGACAAGAGTTTAATCCTAGACAAGAAAAATATACAATATCATGTTGAAGTCTTGAGTCATCACTTACTGTTCTTTTTCTTCTGCTTCCAAGGAGCCAGACTTTCTTGTAATCATTTAAAGAGGTCTAACTCAATATATATCAATATTGTTCGAAACGCTTTCAAAGTCTTATTTAAGTTTTACTTTTTTCAATCATTTTTTTTGTCCAGAGCATGCACATTTTTAAGGGAATGTTTGTTCCATTTTGCTGTTTTATCCCTTCCATGAAAGATCTGACTTAGAGGTGTTTGTGTGCTGTAGACAGGTTTTTACCTCGTCCTCCAATTGACTAGTTTATTTATTTATTCAAGCATAAACACAGGACAATGTTCAGGAACAGGAACAGAAAACAAGGGATAGAGAACTATTGTCAACAAAACTTCACTTTCTTTTCAGGGAAGTTTGACTGTGCTGGTTGAAAACTTGCACAACATTGTGTATTTACACTGTTTATAATACGTGTAAATAACTGCACCTGACTTTGTTTTTGTCAATGTACTGCATCAAAAACTGTGGGGGAGCAGATTTTACACTGAGATACAGAGCTTAGAATAACTATTTTCTAATTACAGATTTCTTTTGTTTTATGTCTTTTTTGTCCTGCTTATCATTAAAAAATTTAATATCAGACTAAATGTAACCTGAGAATAGTCAAAACAGTCAAAAACGTAATTAGCCCTTTAAAACCTGCTTTAAAGTTGTCAATTTTTTAATCTGAAGTCTTTCCCTGGCCTTTTAACAAAAAATGGAAAGAAATACAACAGGAACATTTTTTGTATATCTATCAATTATTACGTTGTGATAAGTCAAAATTATCATTGACTAGTTGCCTGCTTTTTTGACGTATATCTGACTGTGTGCAACAGGGCTTTGAGCCAAGTTTTATCATTACATGTTGCAAAAGCTCTCAGATGCATTGAGATCATTTCAGAAACCCTGCCTATCAAATATAAAACATATGGCATAAAAGGGTTAAAACCGCTACTGGCACAAAAACTAACAAAACAAAAAAGGCCTACTCCATACCTTGATAACCCCTAAGAAAGAAATCTCACACTAACAGTTAAACATGGAGGTGGTAGAGCGATGGTCTGAGGCAATGGAAAATATGGTTAGCCATTTATTTTATAGCAGGCTTTGCTTAGGTTGCAGTGGCTTTTTCACATGGACAACAAAAGGATTGGTATATTTTCCTACTAGCTTCATAAATAAAAATATAATTAGCATTTACTCACTGCTGTATTTTGTATTTCCAAATACATTTTTAAAGTCTACACCTAAACGTAGGATGAGTTACATATGAGATATATAAAGGTTTTCTTCAATAATCTTTCTGGATGCTTTTATTTTTTTACTGCCTGTCAGCTATTTTAAAACTAAATGATCTGGGAGTGGCACCAGCTTCCAGTCATCTGTCAACAAGCTCTTGTCATATTTAAAAGTGCAGAACACAGACGCAGCTTCCTAAACTGCTCAAGTCTTTTGTTTCCCTGCATCTCACCTTCCAGCGTGTTCCTCCGCCCATCGGCCCCCACCACCACATCAAACTCAAAGTTAGCCACCGGGTGATCCGCAGGTCGGATTGCAGCCCTCCACCCAACAGCTGAAAGACAGAAAGCAACTTGGGAGTGTTGGGGAATCTCATGCGCATGTATATTGTTTTCCTATCAAATGAATCCTTTCTTCTGTGATGTTAAAAACATGAGAAACATCCCATTATCTGGACTACTCTTGTCTCAACAAACAACCTTTTTTCAATGCTGACAAGAAGGAGACAAAAACAATACTTTAATGAAAAGTTTCAGTGTGGATATATTTCTTTATTATTAAAAAAAAGGCCGAAAGTACAAGTGTGAGATGAGACCAGGTGTTGCTTGACAGTTTGTTGTGTAATATCACTATGTAAATATCTTCCATGAATGTCAAGGGCAAAGCTAAGTCAGTCACAGTAGAACAGCAGGGATAAGTCCAGCTCTAAATTTAGCCAAAGCTGGTGTTGTTATCTGCCTGCCGATATGAAAACTGAACTAACACCTCCTATCTATCACACGCTGCCCTGACACCCAGAGTGGAATGATGGGGGGACAGGTAGCCACTGTGCTGTGGTCAAATGTAATCAAAGCTGAAACAAGGCTTTAACATTATTATTATTATTATCTGTCAAAAAAAGAATAAAAAACCCCTACTGGTTGTTATATTACAAAAGTAGCAGAAAAAGATCACTTACAGGCAGATGAGGTAAATAGGCCGACCTTTGCTCTATTGAGCTACACATGAAATAAACAAAACCTGCGGCAGTGTTTGTTACATGTTTTTTAGTGAGCATCAAGGAAATAAAATACTCCCAGACATGTTGTCCCCTTCTGCTGAACCAGTTTAAATGTGGAACTGAAACAGCGAAGTAGGAATGTAAACAAAGATCCTCCATAAAACGAAACTGCACCTGTCTAACTAAAGGTTAAATTACTTAACTTGATCCACCTAAAAGTCTCAGACAAGACATAATCCAGATGCTTAGACTCCTCTAATTTCTCCCCGATATTAAACTCCTGGTTGAAAATCAAAGCAAAGTGGAGGCGTGTACAAGTACCTTCATTTTCCTGATCCTCTGGAGGTTCCAGCAGCTTAAGAAACTCCACATTGATGTGAAACTCCACAGCAAAAATCAGGGCCACCTTTAGTAGGATAATCTGCAACTGCTGAATACCTGGCAGAGACACAAACGCAGTAATGTTTGCAAATTTGCCCTCATCTCAATGTCGAGAGCAAACTCAGCTTGTGTATGATACGTCTGGAAGGTTAAGCAGTACCTTCGATTAGGAGATAGAGGGTCTCCTTGAAAAAGAAGAACCTGCTCCACCCAGGAGTAATTAAAGTCATCTTTTTCGGGGGTTATATAACAGTAGGAACAGGTTTGACTGGAGACATGGTAACCTTGATATTTTAGTACTCTATGTTTTTTTGCTGAAGAAAGAAAATGTCCTTGTTACACCAGCTTAGGGTTACAGAAAGAACCCTAGTGGTGCATTGATTGCAAGATAGTAGGTTTCAGGGATTTGTGTTTTGCCTGACTGAAGACTGCATTTCCAATGAGGACCAGCACGTAGCGTCATAAAATCTTGATCTCCCGGTCGCCTGGAGTTGGACTGAAACACATTTGTGTTTCCAGTGGCTGTGGTAAACATGAATAATGATGAGGTAATGATTATAGTTGTGGCAAAACAATGTCATATGATGATGGTGAAAATAAGAAAAAGGGGAAGTGATCTACGTCGTAAAGCAGCCAGCACATTTGTAGTTGTTTTGCATGTCAGGGTTCCTGCCACCCTCCTCAAAATTGCTTAGTGCCGGTTACAGCGATAAACAAACCCCTCGGGCCATGACAGAGGTGCCATTCAATGAGCTTTAAGTCGACGTATAATCACAAAAGTTATGAAAATATTTTATGAAGGTTGAAAAGTTACTTAGTGTTGCTTTAAAACAATAATCCAGCAATATTACTGTATCCATCTATGTAAGTATACAGGCAAGTAAACTTAAATCACAGCTCGGGAGGGATTTTCTAACCTTGCTTTGTCCTTGTGATGTCTGATACTTACTGATGTGGTCAATCGCTCCGGCACAGAACTTTCCATAGAACTTTTTAGCACCAAGGCCCCGCAGATCGTGGATGGTATACGGCCAAAGATGGAGCACGTTGTGCCTGGAGAAAGAGTCCCTCTTCTCGATCACCACCACCTTGGCACCCATTAAGGCGAGCTCGAAAGCAGTCCGTAGGCCACACGGACCTCCTCCGATTATGAGGCACTGGCGGAGGGAGAATGTCAAAATAAGCTTGTCATTACAAACAGAAGGCACGGCGAAACAACCCACATAATGGTAAAATCTTTGTCATATTATCAACAGCAGGCTACACTTGTTTATAATGAGCTGTGGAGCATTATAAGAGCCCCTTACATCACGAGAAGGAACCGGACTTTACTGATACGCCAGGAAGATGCTTTAGAGTATCTCATTTATAAAGCACTTCAGCAAGATAAACTCTGATAATCCATCCAGTCATCAAAAGACGCCTGCCGCATGTGTGATTGCATTACTGGCACGGCTACATTGCACTGAAAAGAAATTAGTTTGCACATGTTGAGAGTGATGTATTTATTAGTAAGACGCCCGGAGGTGCATAATTCAGATGTTATTCACAAAACAGTCTCAACATTAAAATGCATGAAGTCAGTTGGAGGTTTAAGCATCTGTCTAAGTATGTGCGGTTGAAACATGACATCATGGTCTCGAATGATACATTAAAGAGGTGACGCATGTGTGTTGGCAAATGCCTCGTTCCTCTTTCCGTTTGAAGATGTTAGGAGACTCTATGGAGCAGAGTACGCAGAGACAGAATGTGGGGTTATTTAGACAATTAAACCAGAATTGAGCAGCTTTCCTGCAACGCTAAGCAGTCTCCTCTCTAAAAAACCGCACCAAATGGCGAATTTTGTCCTACTATTACCTTGTTCATTTTATGATTGCATTAATACTTTCTGGAGATTAAATAAAACGTACAATCTGTGGCTCATATTTTAATTGGAATATATTTTCTTAAGATTGTTTGTTTTTCGAATGGTTGCTGTTCAGATCCCTATTTGGAATCAACTGAGTTTAATGAAACGTGACAGATTATGGCGTTTAACAAAACCATTATGACTCTTAAAGAACTATAACAGAAGGGAAACCTTCCTGATAACCTTCCTAAAAATAAACTTTATGAAAAGTTAAAATGAATTCCTTTCAATGTTTAGCTCTCAAAGCCTACAACAGACATAAAATGATATGCTGTGGCAGCTTTACAGAAGTATAGTTTTTTTATTCTGTCTTTTTTTTCTTTTTTTTGCTTCTGCATTGTATTAAAATCTGTTTTGAATTGCATACCTCTACAGCACCAACAAAATGAAAGGTCTTTTGTGTTGCTAAAACCTGCCTCTCTCTTTCTTCATAATAAGCTAGCTGCCTGAGGCTGTCAGGGTGATGCGTTGTCAGATGCGTATCACGCATACAGGTGTTGTATGCACTGCCCTGACAAGTATAAAGTTACGTAGTTATTTCTCTCCGTGAAGCATTACTTAATGCGCTGGCAACTAGTGAACAGATGACAACATCATTTATAAATGAGCAGTCAAGGAACTTCAGAGCTTTTTCTTGGTTGCACTTTCTAAGAGTGGCCATTGTTTTCTCAACTCGTGTCACTGTTTTCATTTCTCAATCAGCCATAAGCAGAAGGGTTTGTTTCCATCCACTGATCAGTTTTATTTATTTTTTTCCTTGAACACTGGAAACACATCTGCTGAGTCAGGAAACTGGTTTCCTCTCTGCTCTCGCTCCAGCTGTGACCCCTCTGCCCACCCAGCATTACCTTAGTGTCACATTCATCAAACTCAGCCAGACAGCCTGTCTAAGTCTATTGGACGAGGAAAAAATTAGTCGTTTTCACTGGGCATTGGGTATTGGATTGTAAATTGTTAATAGGCATCTTTTTCTGCAAAATATGGATGGAAACCACGTACATTTTTGTTCAAATCAGTTTTTTTACGTCATTTCATACTGAAGTGCACATGAGTGGCAAAAACAAATCAACAAGTAATGTCTATACATCAAGTGCTTGTTACTAAATTAGCCGTCATTAAATAAATCCGCTTGTCTATAAACTACTTCATCTGGAATCCTCATAACAAAATACAAAACCATGCCTGTAAACTTTAGTTACTGGAAAAAAACTTGTATTTGCATGTCAGAATTAATCTAATAACAACATAATAAAATATAAAGCACCCAAAAATTTAGAGGCATAATTTGTATATAGGCATATTATATTCAATAGGCCCACACTGCATGATCAATTATTTAAAAAAAGATCACATAAATATCAACTAAAGAAAACTTATTTCAAGCTGCCCCTCTCTAGTAATTATCTTTGTCTTATAACATTTACCTTGCATGTAATACTCTCTCTGCAGCATCTATTACTTTTTTGGTAATGGTTATAATGTCATATAAAACGCTACAGTTCCCCAACAGTTCATCTGACCTGTATCAAATGTGTTTACGAATCATCTTATTATTTGGGTTAGGGTTTTGTCAGAGCCTAAGCTGTTGGGAAAGATGTGGGCTAAGGTGGAATCTTGCCAGGCAGCATGTCAACACTGCAAGCGGACACAGATGCTGTTTAGCTGGAAAGAGGATTAGGTAGTGGCATTCACAATAAAGCATGTCAGTTAAATTAATAAAAGTGTACCTTTTGATGTGTTGTGAAAGGGAAAAAAACACAAAAAAGACCTCATAGACACACACATCCCAACAACCTCCTACATCCCAGAATCTTTTATTTATCCTATACAGAAATGAATGGCATTAAAGGAACAGACTTAAAAGCCGTCTACCAGAAATCTAACAACGTTCGCAGAGATTGACTTGCAGCTGTTATATATATAAAAGATAGATTTTGTTGTACACTGCAAAACTTGCAAAACCCTGACTCTGCTGCCGTCTGTGGTAGGCCATAAAAATCATGACCTCACATCCAGTAAAAAAGACGCAGCAATACACAGAAAAAGCACAAAAGTGAAATCACATATGCCACTGATGGAGACCAGAACTGTCAGGAAAATGGAAAGATTTGTTCACTCTGTGATTGGAGGAGAAGGTGTAAAAGCAAATAACCTGCCTTTGTGAGTAATAAAAAAACGCAAAGGTTGTGCAAGGAGCTCATTAAATTTAATGACATTTTGCTTTGACTTCAGAGAAAATCTTTGTCAAGTCAGAATTACAAACTGTGAGTGTGTAACGCACTTAACTAAAGCAGTTATCTAAAATACACTCAATCTTATTTTGCCGAATTTAAAACACATTTTAGTATTAACCAGATCCTTGTTACAAATACTCAGAAAAAGCAAATACGCATTAAAAAAGAGTCCAACAGAGTCAGGACCAAATAATCAGAGTTGCTGAGTGATGCTGTCTGTGCAATAAAAACACTTCTCTCATCGCCCTTTTTTTCTCCATCACCCCCCCCCCCCCACAACCATCAAGGAATAACGAAAATGTTATTAAGGAAGAACAGAACGCAGGATGGGAGAACGACAGAAAAAACACAAGGAAGGAACAAAAGAAAAAAGGAAAGGTAACAGGATACAATGAAGGATGAACAGAGGTAGGAAAAGAAGGATGGAGACCATAAAGGAGGGAAGGAAGAAATTATGAATAAAAGGAACAGTGAAAGAAAGGATAGACAAGGATAAGAAAAAGAGGAAAAAAGAAGAAATTAGAAAAGCTCAAGAAAAAAGGCCAGAACATTTAGGTAATTTCATTGGGGATGAAATCTGGGAATAACGTTTTGTTTTTTTACACACTTAGTTTTTTTCAAAAATGTATTAGATCTGCACAAAAAGCACCACCCATTTTTTCAGATGTAAAGGAACAAACAAAAAATAAAAGCATGGGTGCATTAAGGTTAAACAATAGTACGTGACAGCGTTGCAGGTTTGTTGTCCTGAACTTAACATTGAGTCTCATTTGTGTCCAATAAAGATGAACCATTTAAGATGAATTAAAAAAAAAGGAAAAAATTTACGTAACAGTTTAAACTGATAGATGCATATTATTGTTTTGAAAACACTCTCCACTCCTCCAGACTGATATGATTAAACATACAACTAATTTAAAGCTTCTTAACAAGTGCATCACACTGGAATTTTATACGACAGTCAAAAATGTTGACTGGAAGTAAAAAAATTATTTGATAAAAATATGATAAAAAATATTTCCCCTGCATTTTTATCTTATTGCGCAGGTGGAGTCCACACAGGAGATATGAAACAGAAGAGGAAGGAAATACAAAGGTCCAGTCTGCCTGCTGGAGGCCAGGAAAGCATTTTTTTTTAACCTAAAAACATTCAGCTTTCGGCTTGCTGTTATAAATTAAAAAAGTAATTCAATAGTAAGAACCACAGCCAAACAAAATACAAATACAGTTAATAGGACATAATATAAATACAAAATTACATTAATTGTTTGATCTGTCATCTATGTTCTATTACGAATAAAATATTGGCATTTGCCATCTCCACATCATTGCATTCAGTTTTTATTTACATTTGTTTAGTGTCCCAACTTTTTTGGAATCCGGTTTGTATTTATTTCTTTTTAAATTGATTTGAATTGGTTTGATGTGATAATATTATATACTGTCATGGTTTTGGTTTATGGAGTATCAAGATTTGGTAACCGAGACACATTTTCCTTCAGGCCAATACAAATTTTATATTCATACATACCTGTTATGAGTTAGGATAAAACTTTTTTTTAATAATTGCTATTTTGCTTTACATGGGGTATTGACCCGGGTGCATTTTTGCCTAAATGCAAAAGAAAGTTTCTGTGATTCTCAAAACAGACTCAGTTTAGACAAAAACAAAAGAGAACGCATATCCCTAAACATATGCTTATGCTCTGTCACTGTTACCCTCTCAATCATTCTTAACACTACTTAGAAAGTAGTTAAACTTACCTTTTTCCCTACACAAGCTTGACCTTTCTTGTACTCCTTGTGGGACATCTTTTTGTCCAGCTTGCTCCAAAGCGCTTTAGCCTTCCAAGAGGTGACCTTTGCCTTCAGGCTGCTGTAAAAAGTGTTGTGCTCCGCCGGGTCCAGGTCCAAACGCCTGCAGAGTTCATTGAAGGCCTGCAGAGTTCCCTTACAGGTGCAGGCCTGGATGAAGTTCTCAAACAGCTTCCCAACATTGACACTTTCCTCCTCCATCTTTCCCATCTTCCCCTATACGGCGGATGTCTTGGTGCACTGAGGCTGCGGCTGGCTCTGCCAGATGTGGTTACACCCTCGGCTCGGCCCGCGCTGTCATGCCCGTTCTGAGGAGGCAAGACACATAGGAATGATGTCATCTCATGGCAAAGAGTCCAACAGATGGCTTTAAGTAACTTGTGTTTTTCCACTATCTACTTTTAGCCAAGACCTATTTACAAAGCTTTAAATGGATAATACATTTAAATTATGAAGCAGTTTGACTGCTTTTTGTTAGGAAAGACTCTGTAACATTCCTTTACCCATTATCTAAGGCAGCAGGCATTCTGGGACATGGCGAGCTTACACCCACATGAACAAGATAACATTTCATGTACGGACAAGGTTGAAAACTACATACAGTTCTAGTAACGCAGAAAGATCCCGCTTTTTATCTTTAGGCAGCTGTTGACAATAATTGTAACGTATGCTTTACAGAAGCAACTACAGGAACATATTTTGGGTCTGCTTTAAGCTTACTAGTTTAAAAAAAAAAAACGTCAAGAGACGAGGCTTAAAAAAAACATCCAAATCTTTTACGTATGTTTTGCTAAAACTTAGGATACATGCAAAAATACTTTTATTTTTATTTTTATGGATTGCTTCTGGAAGATTTCATTGTTTTCGGAAACCTTTCTCACAAATAGAAACTAATAATTGAATGAAAACAGATTATTTCTGTATCTAAGGTAGTATAAATTTACATTGGATGACTAGATGGGTGGCTTTACTTTTGAGTATCGTTGGGATCAAATTGCTTTAAAGCCCATTGGCTTTAAAGCAGTTGTTTCTTGTTTTGTTAAAATAAATCTTTACAGTCTTTACAAAGTTTATTCCAAGTGCTTGCCTTTACAAACCGTTTTTGGTCATTATTCAAATATATGCATTTCTTTTGATCATGAATAGCATTTATTTTCTCCTAATGTAACTCCAAATATAGGTTTTGTTTCATGACACTTCTATTCCCTTTCTTGTAGTTGTTCTAATATCTACGAAAAACTAGACCTCTGCGCAACTTTCAACTTAGGCAAACACAGACACATGGAAGATTATCTATGAAGGCGCGCATGCTCAGTTTACACATGTGGCTGAATATGAAAAAAAAATATTTTTTTTTTTACTAAAAACACACTCTAACGTCAGAATGAAGCCGAACTGACACAATTCAAGCCCATTCCTCCAATCAACCATCAAGCACTTGAAATCTGTGCCAAATACTGGTGCCAGAGTTCATCATCAAAGCAAGATGTGGAAATGTGCCGACGTGGGTGGAGACCACAGCTTCCGTGAGTTTTGGGGGGAAACCTGCCTTTGAAATTTTTATGTCCCACAGAGTGGGCCGGTCATGCTTAGAGGAAAAAGTCTGAGTTGCTGTGCAGGGACTAAACACCCCATTACTGTATTCTGCTGTTAGTGTCACAACAGGATCCCAGGAAGCAATGTGTCACAAAAAAGTTAAAAAAGAGAAAGATTAAAGACAATTAAAGCAGAAATCACTGATTTTGTTTTTGTTTTGAATCTTGATCCAGCAGCAACAACATTTTTTCACCATGTTAAAATTATCATTTTAATTTGCACAGAATCCTGTTTGGCCATGTGTTTGCCATCCTGTTTTTGATCTTGTTGCTTCACCGAAATTTTTAAAACCATAACAGGAGATCCATGTGACCAAGAGAAATGCCCTTAATGCAGTTTAGCATTCTGCATCGCTGTAATATCCTGTCATCGTTTCCCTTGGAGGCTTTCATTCCTTTGCCACGTTGCTACAAGAGCTCTGAAGTCCTCCATCACCATCAGTTTGGGACAAACTCTCGGCCCTGACAACTTCTGCAATAGGCAGTCTCAGCACATGGTTTCTATGTACTCTTAAGGTTTGTCATCAAGCAAGAAGCTATGACTAAGAGCGGCATGACATAATACATACTGGGAGGTCTAATCTTTGGCAATGATAAGAAGTCTAAAATGAAGAACTTTGTTTGTTTGCTATGCTTGGGCTTTCTAAGGAAGTTATATCATTTTATGTCACATTATTGGCCACAGTAAGATGTGAAAATCTTAACTAAAGACTTAATAAATACACTTTATTGTTGCGTTTCAAAACAAATGGGTAAAAGATCCACAACATTGAAAAGTTTTTGTTATGTGATTCTGGCATTACTAATGAAAAAAACACTTATTTGGCAAGTCTATGCTTAGCCCTGAAACTACACTGTTTCTGACACCAAGTAAGTCTGATGGAATGAAAAAGCCACTTGTGGGCAAAAAAGAAAAAATGGATTTCCAAGAGAGGAGATTACCCTCAAATCTGTGTCTCAGCCGAGGCAGATAATGGTTAAGAGGATCATAGAGTTCATTACCATGTTGGTTTACTTTTCCTTTATTTTCCCTTCAGTAAATGATGTGTATAAGTGAAACCAGCTGCGGAAAAGAAAAGGATTCATTTTCTAATACATTTATTTATGCCATTAAAAAAAATTATCCACTGATCACCATATATACCTGACGACTTTACTCATAAGGGCACTAATACTGTAGTTTTTTTCACCATACAAATGAGAATCAGAACATGTTTCAGCGAGTGTCCTACATATAAATACAGTTAGCAAAGTTTTTTTTGGAAAGACATGCAGTTACAAGGTCACTGCTCTCAGTTCGATAAAGGAGGAATTGTATGAATGCAAAAAATGTGCACGTCAAGAGGAAAAATTACCAGGGGCAGTTTTATATTAACTCTTTCTCCTTGCTGGAAAACATTAAGCAGTTTTGTTTTTTATTTATTAACTTTCCATTCTTTACTGTCAACCATGATTATAATAATGAACAATATTAAGCACATTCATAAAAAGACCTGTTGTATTAGATTCTACCACTTCAGTGCACCTTGCACAATTGTTGGGACTACTTGTAATATTATGTAATAAGTCATAAATAAAATCTCCCTTACAGGACAAACCGAAACCCGGGTCACAGTTGATTTAATCTGTTTAATTAATCTGTTTTTGCTTTGGGATAAATTGTGAGCAGTTAAACCAGAGCCGTTAATATTTTGGGACCATATTCTAGATTGGGAAAATCAACCCCACGTCAATCTTTCCTAACTTAAAGAGTGACTGGCAGAAAGGAGCCACAATATTTTTAACCAGGTGCTTTTATTTCAATACTGGAAAACATCAGCAAAGCAAAGAGACAAGGTAAAGGAGAGGATAACACAGTGTGAAGGCTTATCAGGATTTGGCCAAGCAAAAATGTTTTTATTCTAAGCTTTTTAGTCAATTAATTGAAAATATTTAAGTGGTATCCTTTTATTTATATTCAAACATCATCAACATCTGTGATTCTTCTGGGATGTAGACGTGACAAACCCTCCGTCTCCACTGATTTTTTTTGTGCTAGAAAACCCTAAGTCGCTTCTCTATTGGACAACGGTGGCAGCAGGAGGCTATAGATAGATGAGTGAGAACACGTTTAAATACCTCAAAGAAAATATCGGGTTAGTCTGAATAGTCCCTGACAAATAAGTATTTTAAAACGGACAAAAATTCTGTTATATTTCTCCAAGTAGTAGCAACATTTCCAATGTTACTCTAAAAGACGTTAATAGGTTCTGTTTGATCAGATTTATACAATAATACCTTGACTCTAAAAGTAATATCTGTGATGTAAAGTTACAAACTTGCACATCCTTGGCCATTTTATTAGGGATACCCTGCTATTGCTGCCAGCTAACCCGAGTCTATACGGAAGAGGTTGAGTAGGGATGACTTTCAAATGTAGAAAAGTTTAGCAAATTTTTTTTACAAAGTACAAAACAGCTCACAGATAAAAGAAAACAAGACAGTAAGACTGGGAAAATGTTGCAGGTAATTTCTTCTTTTTAAGTAGAGCAGAGTTGGGCAATTCAGGTCCTCGGGGGCCGGTGTTCTGCAGGTTTTAAATGTGTCTCTGCTTCAACACACCTGAGTAAAATAATCAGGTCACTAGCAGGACTCCAGAGAACTTGACTTATACTGGAGAGGGGCTTCACCCATCTGATTCAGGTGTGCTGTATCAGGGATACATTTAAAATTTGTAGGACACCGGCCCTCAAGGACTGGAGTTGCCCACCCCTGCTGTAGAGCAAGTAGCCAGCGACAATAATTAGAGACAGAACTGAAGGAAACCAGGAAGTAACCCTCTGCCTGTCTGATAAGCAATCAGAAACATTGTGCTTGTGTAGTTTTTAGCCCGCGGGGCTCGACCCTGCACCAGCCCTCCAAAGCCCTTCTTTATTATCTCAGCTTGCTAAAATCTGGCTGCATGTCCAGGCAGCTGTGCCAAAACAAAGCACATCAGTTCACCTGACAGATAAAAGTATATGTCAGTCAACATCAGACTAACTTCGACAGTAAAACATACTCACAAGGTGTGTTCAGCACATGGCTTTATGATCCATAACTCACGGAGAGGAGTTACACCTGACTGTACGTCTTTTATCTACATCCCAGAGAGGCAAAATGAAGGTTTGATAGTAAAAATTCCTGAGCTGCTATATCTGCCAAGCCATGTTTATTACAAACAGGTTTCAAACTCCCCAATAAGACAATTCACAAAAAAAATTTTGTTTCACAGACGATTGTTCAACATCCACCTGCTCTGAGGTCACTAAAAATTAGCTTGTTTCTTTTCTACCAAACAAAATGGGAAAAAAATGGAGCTAAGTGTTAAACCGGAGCTGTTTTGATAAGAACATTAAATCATGGTGATGCAACACTGCAGGGTAATCCACTGCGTCTTATTCAAACACCTCAGGCCAGACTTTTCCTAGAAAGAGTTTCTGGCTTCCTGTACAGGTCGAAGTTCAAAAGATGGCTTCCTTTGTAAAGTTTCACCTCTGGGATTTTAAACCCCATCTTAGACATAGTTCACAGATGTCCCCTTAGTTGACAGAAGCAACATGTTAACAATTTCCTGGGATGTCTTTACTGCAGGGTTGTTATTAGATGAACTCACAACACTGCAAATTAAGGAATAAAAAACAAACAAACAAGGATTAAAACAAACAAGCATTATAATATGTGTTGCACATCAATCTAGGAAGGTTTATATAAGCTGAAACAATAATTAAAACAGTTTTCAGTCTTTGAAATCTGGTTGTTAAACTTCATCCTATGAAAGCTTGGGTAACGTGCTAAAAACCTAATAAGCTCTCTTTCACAATCACCATCCCCGAGTTAACATGGGTAATATTAAAGTTCATGACTCTAGACGTAAAATTTCTCATTAAACTCAAAGTAACAGTAGAGCACGGCGGGAGAGAAATTATTTGTGCTTCTTTTCCAGTTCCAGAGCAGCGTTCAGGCAGAGAGTTAAACTTTTAGTATTTCCTCAAAATAAAAAATAAAAACAACAACACACAACTAAGTCTTTACATAAACTGCATTTAGACAATTATTCCCAAACCTGGCAGCGAAAAAAAAAAAAAAAAAAGATGTAAAATAAAACTTTAATGGCCCAGTCCAAATCCAGACTTCAACCCATCTAAGTTTCTGCAAATAAAACAACACCCTTGACCTTTAAGGGTCTGAAGCTATATTTTATCAAGAAGCTAAACACAGATTATACCAGCTAAAAACTCAAACTAAACATCAAGCACGGGTGCAGAGGTACGATTATTAGTTGTTGTTTTTTTCCAGCTAGGGCAACATTTTCAGTCATGGTTCTACTTATTAGTAAAACAAAAAAAGCCAGAATCAGTCTATGCAGTCGCCTGATGATCTTAAACAAGATGGTGAAGTTACATCAAAATTATTTAAAAAGAAATGAGCCAATTTTGAATCTCAGTCCATCACAGAAGCTCATATCCACAAACTTTAAAGATCTGAGACCGCAGTTCCGTTAGGATGCTGAAATCTGATGTTTTCATAAAAAAATATTTCACATTGTTTACGTGAAGTTACGAGTAAAAACCACCACTTTGGATACATTTCTATTGTAGTTACATTATGCTCTGAATTACTAGGTTCTTATGGCTTCATGGCTGCTCTTGATTGCCACGAACGTCAAAGCAAACTTGGCAGAGCATCACTCTACAGGGGAACAACAAGCCCCACCTATCGATGTCAGTTCCCATCTCTTTTGTGTAGCCGATGCCTGATCGCATGAGACTGTTTTTTTTCTTCTTATTTTCTTTATGCTGTGGAACAAGGAAGGAAACGTGCTGCGGAAAGGAAGAAGGACATTTACGAAGCCTCCCTGCCAATAATGAGCTTCCACCTGTTTAGTTAATCCAGCACGGTGAAACATATTCAAGTAGTTTTCACTCTCAGCGTGACGTTCTTCATAAAAATGTCTTACGACTTACTAATTTACAAATGTATTATCCTGGTGATTCATTTGTGGACAAATTCATTGATTATTTGTCTTAATATCTAACAGTTTGGATCTGCTGATTAGAAATATTAAAGCAGGTGCTCTGTTTCCGACCCAAGTGTTTGAGTTTTTAATCATATCTCTATGCATTTGCAATATATTGTCTAATAACTAACTAATATTCTTTCAGTAAAAAAGGATAAAAGGCTTTAGCAGTCATTGTGGTTCTGACATCCTTTAGGTGAGTTAACCTTGAGGTGTTTTTAAACCAAACAACAGATTTACAGCCGGTACCACTTGAGTTTATCTGTCATCAACAGTTTTGGGAATTAGTGCCATTTTATTTATTTATTTATTTAAGATTCGTCCAAAGGATCATCCCAGGCATTCATTTGGCTCGATGCTTGGAGCTTTCTGCACGGTTTGTTTCTCACAACGTTGTTTTAAGCTAAAGTGCAGTAAAGCTGGTAATTATACACTAAAAATGAAAGGACGGCAGCGTAAATTTGTACTTGTAACCAGCCGAAGGACTTCTGAAACCCGCAGTCAAGAGTTTCAGACATTTTTGGGTTTTACAAAAAAGCGAATGTTGTACGATCACCTGAGTTTATCCATGTCTGTCCATGTGGATAAATTAGTCCCAAAGCGTGTGACGACAAAGTCCAACCTTTGTTTAGATAAAACCGGACAAACACATACCGCGTTTCCTTAAGTTTTTCACCTTAGAATAAAAAATTAAAAAAACACTAAAAGTTAAATATATTGACTGAGTTTGTTTATTACAACAAACCTGAAGCACTTTTTTTTACAGTAACAAAAAAAATTTAAATAAAACATTTGGTAAATAATAAATTATGTTACTGTAGAAAACTGTTAACAGGTTATACAGTAGTATAATCTGTGAAGATAGAGGTTGTCTCTCACAAATCAGACATTTTTTATGTCCTTTTTTATGCAGTTATTTAAAATTTAAAAAAAGCCAAAATATAATAATAATGAAACTGTCACTGGGATACCTGAGCATTGATAGGAATTGTTTTCCTCTCACATACAGTAGTTTAAAAGATACTTTGTAATGTGACTCCTGAATGTAAATGCTATCATACTAAAGCTTGAATGCAAATGCATGCCACACCTTTTTTCTACTAAAGAAATATTCATTTCGATCATCTCCCGAATATGTTAAAATCTGATTAACTAAAACTTTAACGACAATGAATTCATGCGAAGTTTGAAGTAAAACTCTCAGAAAGCTCGAGATTCAGAAAGATAAACGCATAAATAATATCAAAATATGAATCTGTTCATCAGAACAAAACCGACATGCAGAATTCAGAAAATGTGTGTAAAATATAAGAGCAGGGTGTGAACACGAGATTACAGATTTATTAGCAAGTCATCCATGCTCCGATGAAATTCAAATAAACACACAATAGAGCAAAACAGCCACTGGGAGTAACTACTCAATCACAAAGGTTAATTACTACTGCCATGATAATGGGATGTGGCGGGGCCTTATCACGAGGAGGGATTGCTTAAACAGCAGGAGGAAGGAGAGCAACTTGTGTTACTGTGATGTTTTTAGACACATACCCACAAAAATGTGCAGTGGGTTGATGCATCACTTTGCATAGCTCTATGAATCACAGCCGCACCGGGTGTGCAGGAAGTATGTTGAAACAGAGTCTTGTTCTAATGAGAGGTTTCATCCTCCCTGTTCGTTTCTTCTTTGATCAAGAAGCTCCTGTTCATTAGAGAGCCAACATGTATGTTAATCTTCCTGACAAGGAAACATTAACTAGGCTCCTGTAGTTCAGGCATCTCCAAATAAGCAGTGGGCCCTCTCTGACATGCCACACCTTTTATTGACTGTTCTCTTTAACCCAAAAGTCCAGTTTGGAAACCGCTGAGCCAGTGGAAACAGCTGAACAGAATAATAGAACTATCGACCAACTTTGTTTCTCTCCTTGGTCTGTCCTTAAACTTATGCAACAATTAAGATGGAAATCTGGTTTTGAATGGATCTGATTTAAGTTTAAGAAGCAGCCACACATATGCTGATTTATGACCCAAAACATTAACATGGCAACAACCAAAAAGAAAGTTAATTGCGCAACAGTAGATAACCTTTGAGTTATCAGAAAGTGAAGACCAGACCAGCTTCCTGACTCAATTTAAGGGAGTTTTAAACCGGACTTTATGATTTTACCTCTCCTGACTCTCATCAATCTCATCAATCTACTGTCACTTCAAAACTGCTGCTAATGATCTCTGGGCCAGATTTGGACTGGCTTCAACGTGAGCTGCTTAATTAGAGCATATTTTTCAGTCAGTGGGTCATGAGTTGCTTTACAGCCGAGTCTAATCGCATCAAACATTAAAGCAGGTTGAGGAACCCAGTAGAACCCCGGCAGGTGCCTCAGAGGTGACATTAGTGACGAACAAGCAGAGGAAAAGCAGCAAAGTGTTGAAGACAGCTTACCTCGAGTCTGGACCCAGACTGTCCTCTTGGAAGCGGCGGAGGGGAGAGCGTGTTCCTGTCAGGCTGACAGCTGCTGTGAGGCTCCGGTCTGAGGGCGGCGCTCAGAACCAGGACGTCCCAGCTGCGCTGCTGCTGACCGGTAGGTTTATTGCTTTCTAACTGTTTACCAACAACATGCAGTTCAAGGATCTGTTCCGTTTTTGCCCGGTTAAAGGTCTGAGAATGTGCGCGAAAATAAATTCAAGAAAAGAAAAAAAAAAGCATCACATTTTTTTTTTACCCGCAAACTAAATCAATAAGAAAGAACTTCAATCTTTCAGCGGAGTTGATTTTTTTCCCCCCCCAGCCAGGCGCCACAAGTCCTCGGAAACCCGTCCCGGACAAAAACACTGCGCCGACGTTTCACCCTGTGTCAGCACAACTGTAATCTGGCTGAACATTGACTCAAAAACCCACTGAACAAACTCTGAACCCCACTGGAAGAACATGGCCACGGAGAGAGGCAATGCTGCCACCTGGTGTCCATTATTTAACATAGCAAGCAAGGATACATTAAAAAAAATGGATTCAACTTTCTAAATAGGTTTTGACAACTTCTATATTTATTTGTTTGTTTTGTATTTATTCATTCGGTTATTTATTAGTTGTTTTATTTGTTTATTAATTTGTTTTGTTTAAATATGTCATGTTTTCTTTAATTTTAGCCTTAAAGCGGATTTAATTTAAGGCTGTTGGAGAATTTAATTTCCATAAAACTAATCTCTGCGTCATAATTTTTAGCCTTTCGACCCACAGAAACTGAAGGACTCTCAGGAGATGAATAACAAAGGTTTATCCATAAATAGATTCACGTGCAACTTGCAGGTGTTGACCCTGAGGTTGTCCGGGGGTCAGGGAGGAGGCAGTTCTTGCTGGAGCGGCCAGACGGAGCTGAGCGAGCGAGCACGGGGAGTTTCAAGCAGAGGAGTGGCATGGAGGAGTCTCGAAACCTGGGTTGAGCACACAAGAGAAATGACTAAGGTTGACACGAGGGAAACACTAGGAGCTATAAGGAATTGACTGGAGAAATTAACGAGAGGTAGAATCAGGCGCTGAGAAGGCAAACGCTACCAGTAGTAACAAACACTCAGGTGAACTGTAGCTGGTCCACCACTCCTCTCTTAAGCAGCTCGAGCCCGCCTCTGTACACCTATGCAGAGGCGCTCCAGCCAGGAAGGACCTCTGGCGACCCCCAGTGGACAACTTGAACAAAACCCTCAACCCTGACAATCTGGGGACTCTTTCCAGGTAAAGTATGCTGAAAATGAGTTATTTACGTTTATTGTTATTTTTCAGATTTTATTGTGTCTAACTTTTTTTTTCATTATTTGGAGATCTTTAATATGATTAATGATATCAAATAACTGATTTTATCAGTTTATTATTCTATTTGTAACATGATGATAGATTTAAGTGTTTAAATTATCATATGTCAATTTTTTTTTTTGTCTTTTTCTGGGTTATCCTGAATTAAAAGCCATTGATGTGAGTAAATGAACTGGGCTTCCATAAATAAATCAGATAACTTTTTTTATTATAACAAAATAACAAAAAGTTCAATGATTTTGATACTACTACTTTTTTATAACCAGAATTTTTCTGGACATCAGATTTAGATATGACTCGTTAGTTTCTAATATGAATTACAATTATATGATCCTCATTTTGACCTACTTTGACACAATATGCTAGGATGGCAGAACCTCTTTCAGTTGTAGTTTAAGAGCCTTGAGTTGTATTTGCTGTGATTTCTCTCTGTGGGAACATAGACAAACAGAGGAATACCTTAGAGAGGTTGTTTAAACTGGGACCAACTGTTTTTGAAGTTTTGTAAATTGTATTAAATTTGTAGTTTTTTTCTCCCATCTCCCTCTCCATGTTTCTATATATTGTATAATGTGCTGATAAACTGTTATGCAAGTGCCAGACACGTGTCCTACGGTCCAGTTAAGTGCATCAGATTAATTACCCGTTTCAAAACACAAGCTATTAACCATGAACCATGGTTAATACCATGAATGTTTAATTGTGATGTGATGACTGTGTTGTGACAGGAAACAGCTGTGAGGAGGCAGTTTGTGTCTCAGAACAGCAGCCACACCCTCCTCCTCCTCCTCAGTGTGCAGCAGCAGCAGCAGCAGCAGGACTGGCAGTAGCAGCAGGACTGGCAGCAGAATGATGCAATCTATCTTTACAGTTTTGGCACTGAATGCGGTCTGCAGTGGCATCCTGCCTGACATCGTGCAGTCAGGAATCAATCACATTGTGGAGGGACCGTCTGAGCTGGACCGCATATTTGTGCAGCAGCTGCAGGAGGATCTGCAGCAGCAGCAGCCTGAGGATGCTTTTCCCCAGGTAGGCAGCTGGTTGCATCTCTCAGTCAGCATCTTGGGCATGGCCTTGTTTTTTAAGGTGGTGATGCCACCGAGCTGCTAAAATGGAAATAACAACTGGACATGAAAGTAAATAAAATCTGTTCAGAGTCATATTTACCTGGCAAAACTAATAGAGTATATTTTAAAATATCTTCTGCGTCATCCTCCATCTAGGCAAACAACAGTGTCGGCCCTCATTATAATGACCTTCCTCTGAGTCATCCCAGTGGGAATGATAAGGAGCCTAATGAGGAAACTGTGCATTCGACAGCAGAACAAGTAAATCAGCTCAGAAACAGTAAACAACAGCCAGAAACTGTTTGTTTACCTTGCAAATAAAACTTCAGGGGTTTGTCAACTTTTTGCAGGAGATAAACAACAACACTACTACAGCTGTCCCAACCAGTGACCTTGACAACAATATTGAGCATGTGAGTATTTGGTTCATTTCTTTCTAGTTTTATGTTTGAAAGGTCATTTCTGATTCTGCAGCATTGTGAAAATTGCATAATGTTTAATGCAGGCGTTACGCTGTCTGCAATAAAATAAACCGGCAGACTAAAGTAAAAAGTATTTTATGAGGTTCAGAGAAGTCTGCAGGAAAAGTTGTTTAATTTTTGGAGTCAATGTAAACAATGTGAAGCTAATTTAATCCAGCCTAATTTGTCAAATCTCTAACTCAGTGGTCTTTTCATGATCTTGGTTTTCCACCACAGGGATGCATCACTGATGATGATTGCGGTAAAGGAAGGTATTGCTTCTCTGGCACTCAGAAATCCAGATGTCAGCCATGCAAAGACACTGATGTGGTAAGTGGTTATAAAATAAAGGTTTAATAATAAAAATGTATTCTAACGAAGAGGAGTCTTCCTCATACTCTTTCAGGATGCTGTGTTTTTCAGACGGCAATGCAGCTAAGTCCACAAGTGTAATTGGAGTGTGTTGTTTGTGAGTAATCCGTCATGTTGAAGTCACACAGTAGGGCAGAGTCAAGGTTGAACAGGAGCTCATAATTTTTATCTATCAGAACTCCATCTGGGCATTTTGTTGCCGATTTGCAGATTTTGTGTCATTGTTTGATTTCTGTCACGTTCAGACTACTGAGCTGTACAACTAAGTATAGACACAAAAATATTGATGTTCCTGCTCCATCTATATAAGCCGTTATAAGAGTATGGAACAAAAAACAAAAACTCTTTAACCTCTTCACATTCAAACTTACCTGTATTTTTCATTCATAATGAAATAAATTAGCTCAGCAGGCGTCACAGTTCAATGATCAGTATTAAAAAATGAATTACTGCTGTCAGGTTTGGGTTGGGTAAACCTTCAAAACGTTTTATCTCCTTTTTAGACAACTAAAATAATAAGAATCAAAACATTATTTCCTGAAACA
Organism: Orestias chungarensis; assembly: GCA_032876305.1. Taxonomy (NCBI): domain Eukaryota; kingdom Metazoa; phylum Chordata; class Actinopteri; order Cyprinodontiformes; family Cyprinodontidae; genus Orestias; species Orestias chungarensis. The sequence continues at coordinate 3,147,022 of JAVLVB010000768.1, read as the reverse complement.
GGCCTAGAAAACAATGTTTGTTTGTTTTTTAATGGTCTCTCTCCCAGCCGTGTCTCAAAGATGATGAGTGCTGCGGTGATCAGACGTGTGTGTGGGGTCAGTGCAGCCAGAATGTTACCAAAGGAGAACCTGGCAGCACTTGTCAGTACCAGAGCGACTGCAGGCCGGATCTCTGCTGTGCCATTCATAAAGGTGCAGCACAGCAACTCATACATTCATACTGGGGATGTTCTCAGTGAGGAAAACACGCCTGTGTCTTTTCCTTTTGTGCAGCCCTCCGCTCCCCAGTCTGTTCTGCCAAGCCAATCGAACGTGAACGCTGCTTCGGTGTCTCCAACAGCCTGATGGAGCTGCTGTCATGGGACAAGTGGAACCAGAAACCCAGGAAGCACTGTCCATGTGCAGGAGACCTCCAGTGCCAGCATTTGGGGTGACCCCGGCATATGTTATCATATTAATATACATGCTGCAGTTATTTTTATTATCTCAGTTTTTCCTTCTTTTGTCTGACAGGCGCGGATCCATGTGCCTGAAAGCAGAGGACTCGAGTGAGGAGGAACTGACGGACTCTCTTTACTCAGATATCGACTATATTCTTTAGACAAAGCTGAACCAAGTTCAACCAAGCATGAAAAGCATCCCCCGCCGGCTCGGTTGTTTCACTCTCTTTTTGCCAGCCTAATCCGAAATTGTAAAGTTTTAGAGCAAAATGAATGGACGCTATGACTAATTACTAATAATATTGCCTTTTATATTTTACTTTCTTTGAGGTATAAAAGATGTAAAACTGTAATGTTGCTCAAATCATCTACAGAATTTCTGTCAGAAGATTCAACTTTTGGTCACAGCAGGATTTGTTGTTAAAATCTGAGTGTGAGTTCAGTTCAATATGAAATGGAAATACGATTTTCATTAGCATCCCAATCAGCTCTTAAAATAAAAGCCATAATGAGCTTATATATGCATTAATCTCTGCTGATTTGTACATGTCATTAGTTATTTCTCTTTTTTTGTCCAAATCAGGGAAAAGATCTCCTGAGTCATAGTGGTTTTAACTACCAAAGATAGGGCACTTTGAAAGCTTTTTATGTATCCTACTTTGTTGTCTAGCGAGTTAGAAAGACCAAGTTAACACATTAACAAAGCCTCACACCCAACTTCTCTTAAAATAAACTCCCAGACAACAGAAAAAGGAGATCCATGAAAGATAACTTTAGCCTTTTTCTGTTATCCATTCCTACAGTTTCTGCCATCTGTCTGTAGCTGATGCTTTTCCCCAAACACCATTTTAAAGCTTTCATGTTAAGCAGGCTCTGCACTGATGGCACATTTATCCTGAAGCCTTGAAAGTAAAGCAATATTTGTGACCTCTCCTATGATCTGTAGATGTGGTGACATATTCATGTTTACCAGTTGTTTTTTATATTAGGCAGTTTTGTTGCACAGTTATGTTTGCACGTTTACCTTTAAAATAAAACTTGCTTAAACAAGTCCTTACAGCAAAATACTTTTAGAGGGACGGTTCACAGCGTCAATACTAAAAACAGCCAACTTATTTAATGCAAGGGGAGATTGGAGAGGATTTTTTGTTGTTAGCTTTTTAAGTCAAATATAAAATAATCAGCGATGATATAAAAGCATTATGGACAGTAACAAGACCCAAACCTGCAGAATATGTAATTTTAAAGCGGTTTTAACTAGTAAGAAATGTGGCCATGACTAAGAATAAAACATAAAACCGCCTGGATAAAAAAAATAAAAATTATGTTATGACTTCATGCAGGACTGCAACCGTCAGTCTGTCGATTTTCCTCATATAAAACTTAATTCATCGAACACAAGACACAAAAATTATTATTTTGCTTGTAGTGTCAACATGCAAAAGGTAAACGGTCCAACAATTACTTTTGGCTTTACAGCTTTGCTAATGTCTCCTTACAAGAGAATCTATAATCATCTTGGCTAAAAAATAAGAAAAACTCAATCTAACCGAAAAAATCCAAGTCCAAACATTATTTTAAGTGCAGCAATAAAATTATTTCAGCATTTTAACATGATAGAAGTAATATTGACATCTTGGAATGGTTCTGACTTGAACCTAATGGAGAATCAGTGGATGGAGGTCAAGCTTAGAACCACGTCAATCAGACCTTGCCGCCTGAAAAGCCTTGGAATACGAGTGGAAACATACAGAAAGCTGCTTAATTTAAAGTTTGATTGCCATTTTCCAACTAGTTGATTTGGAGTTTAACTGTTATTAGACAATGTTTTTGGCCTAGGAAAGTTAATCAAATAGCAAACAAATAAGGAGAATCCAGACCCTTCATGCGGTGTGCATTCAGACCCATCTGGTGCGAATGTGCATCTAGATAAAAACTATTAAATTCTTGAGAAAAGACAAAAATACACCAATGACGCATTTGCTTTCATGTTTTAGGCATTTCCAGGTGGAGCTTTTCAGAAATGTTTCAGTCTGTGTTAACTCATAATATTCATGTACCATTACTTTAAGTGAAAAAAGAAAAATCTTAGCTTTACTGGATGTAACGTAAAAAACATATTGAATAAATAAAGAGAACCAAAGTCCCTTTTTTTGAGAGTCACCTATTTTGAGTGTTTCTTTAAGAAACATGTTTATTAAATAAAAAAAAGCACTTTTAATTTATTTCTAAAATCATCTGGACTATTTTCACACATGATCTCAAATTTCAAAAAAACAAAACGAATCCTCTGATGTTGGTGTTTCAACAGTGAAGAGCTGGCGACAACCTCAGGAAACCAGGACTACCTGAATGCTGAGTTTTAGATCATGGAGCCTCAACTGGGGCAAGAGGAGTAAAGCAGGCGGTCTGCGCACTCTGGTGTCAGTCTATCAAGCAGCAGCTGTAGAAGAGCCAAAAAAAACAAACGAACCTTGTGCTCCCTGAATAAAACCCAGAAACCCCCCACCAGACAGATCCTTGCATTGGACATCCAGCTCACAAAGTGCAGGAGACAATAAAAACATCAACAAAGAGATTTTCTAAACATAAAAAATGAACAGACAGCAGGTGTGAGATCTGCTAAAGACCCAACTGCAACAATTAGGTCTGAAGCAACTGATTTACAAAGAGAAGAAAATTCTTAACAAAAATCTACTCGGTTTTGCTTCATTGTATTTTATAACAGAAATTAGCGACAGCCTACGAAATCACTACATATGAAAATGCTGCGTTTAGATGCAAATCAGCCAATGACGACACAATGAGGGTGTTACAGGAACAGGTTTTTGCTTTTGTATTCATCAGATCCTGTAAATAAATGGTTTTCTTAATTCAAAAGGTAATTTTTCTTTTTTTTTTTTTTTTTTTTTTGCAGAGGTGAAAAAAAGAAGGAGGGATGGTCAGGGGGTCTCGGTGGTGAAAGCGTTTAGAAGACTGAGTAACTGAGGATGAGCAGCTGTCGAACGGTATGAGAACAGAACAAGACGAACGCAGATGAGCAAGAATTAACACAGAAAGACAACGAGTTTGATTTGAAAGGACAGAAGACTTACAAAGACAGGATGGATTCCTTCTTACTGGTCTCACCGTCCTAACCTCACCCCATCAGTTTCAAATGATTTTGCCGATACGGTTTTTGAATCTTCTCCCCAAAATTAGCTTCTGAACGTCCCTTTAGCCTTTGCAGTACATTACACTATAGTACACAAGAGTTCAGACCCAGCTGTGGGGCAATGGTTACAGAGTGCATGAACAAACTCCTCACAACGTGGATTCGTTTTAAGTTACTGCTGTGTCAAAGTCTGGACGTCTGGTTTGTTCCCCTGCAGCAGCCAGGCGACCTGAACAGCCGAGAGAGTTTCTGCGTGTCTCAGTTGTGTCCCGGGTCCCTGGCAGGGCCGCCGTCCAGGTAGATCTTGAGGGCCTTCTCTTTGCGCGGGGAGTAGCTGACGCGGTGTCCCGTCTTCAGCAGACGGCTGCTTTCCTTCTTCATCAGCTCATTACGCTCCTCCTCCGACAGCTCCAGAGGTTCTTCTCTGCTGTCCCTGCAGCATCACAGACATTGCAAAGGTTTTGACTCAAACATGATGGGCATTTAGTTAAATACGCTCACATCTTCCTATAGTAACAGCTAGAATACCAATTATACATTAATATGCATTAATAAACAGTGGAAACAGTCTTCACAGTAAATGCCGCCTGCTTTGCAAACTCCAATAGCGTGTCAAGTATCATTTGCAACAGAGAAATTCTGCTTCCGAGCTACGTTTTCTATTGAATATATCAGAAATGATGAAAAAAGTGAATAGGCAGATTAGTTGACTTTGGAGTCAATAAAAAAATAAAAAGGTGAATTCATGAAAACTGAACAAATAGAGGTTCACTGACAAAACACGGGGGGAAAAAAACCTTAGGATCCATAAATCCATGTCAACCTTTTAGAACGGCTTAAATTTTGTGTTCAAACACACCCATTAAAGGTTTGTCTATTTATTTACATAATCACAGTTAAACTTTTACTGTATTTGTAGTCTTGTTTGCATTTTCTTGTTTATTAGTAATGATATTTAATGTAGAAAAAAAAACATTTTCATCTAAAAACTTTTAAAACATATCTCCGTGTTTTGTCTAATGTACCTGTAGAAGACCACAGCTCCATCGTCACAGATGTACAGAGGCCACACATTCAGAGTCGACACTTTCGGGTTCCAGTCCAAGTCTTGATTGATTTCCAACACGGATATATCGCACGGAAACGTCCCCCGGCCCTGCGAAGCAGGGACAAACAAGTGCGTGAGGAAAACGAAATCCGTGAAGAATCGACGTTTGTAATACTGACATTGTCCTACCTTTGCAAAGTCCAGGTTGTCCAGAGTAATACCACTCATTTCACTAAGCTGCAAAACAAAATGGACACAAGATGTTCATGATATCAAGCAAGCTAAACTGGTATCAGTCTATACAATTAGTAAGCGTGGGAAATAACAGCGTGCTGTATGAATATAACTTACATGTAAAACCAAAACCACAAACAACACTAAGAAGAATCAAGAACTTTTATCTTTCACTTCACATGTAAATAAAACTATACAAAAGCAATTATAAATATTGTAAAAGATTGGAACAAAGTGAAGAAAAGGCAACAGAGATTAATCCAGCAGAGGTCAAGAACAGCATAAAAACTAATGAGTCATTTTTTTAAATTCATTAGCAGCAATAAATAACTATCAAATCCATTGGCATTATTTCGTACAACAGAAAAGCTCTGGTCAATTATTAAAAGCTTTGGGTCGGCATAGTCAGTGCCACCCAATCTTTTGCACACACTTGTAAAGTTTATGTGTAACCAGGTGTAAAAAAGCCCCAAAACAAACAAAAAACAACCTTTTCCTTGAGTTCTTCCACACTGCTGCTCTCCAGAATCACCTCCTGGAAAAGTCCCAACTTCATTGCTGCTGGGCTCCACTTTCGAGTCAAAATAGCCAGCTGCGACATGGACTTCATTTTCTCTGTATCTGAAAACAAGCAAACAACGGCTCATTCAGTCTGCACTTAACCTCAATACTAGGTTTAAAGAGGTTTCCAAATGTCGTCAAAGACTAATCAAAGACTAATTTGCAAGTTGCAAACATGATGCGGAAACAAGAGGAGGGAAACCCATCACTCCTGTGAACGTAAGGCTAGTTTAAAACAGTGGCAGGAAAGCTATGAGAGGCATTTCTCAGGCTAGTCTCGGATTTAAGTGCAGAAATTAGAAATCACAAATACATGGCAACAATTATATAGTATAAACAACATTACCACAATCAATAAATCAATAGTATCTTACCAGCAACAGAATGAAAATACCTAAAATGCATGTAAAATGCTATGTGCTATGGATATGATTTAACACAATTTATTAAATGCATTTCTGATTGTTTGATTAAGAACTGCAGAATGTTTGTCTATTTTTTACCATCTAAGACTTCCAGGAAAACCTCCCAGTTCGAGGAAATGCTGATGTTTTCCTCATAGACGTGGTAGTCCAAAAACACAGTCCCTGGATTCTTCCACGTCTTTTTCCTGAGACGAACCCTAACGAGAGCAAACACAAACTCAGTCACCACTTATTTTCCTCTTAGTTCTCAAGAAAAGAGGCAGATTGTGCCAAACTTTCCGCTGGGCGATCTCACCTGTCGATGCTGAGGTCAAGCTTGCACTGCTCTTTTAACTGAGGAAGCAGCTCCTCTTTTGACTGTCTCACAGTCATGCCTTTAGCAAACACTGTGTCCACAAGGAACTTGCAGGGCTGCAGAAACAAAATAGATATACTATTTAGCAACTGAGGGAAAACCAACATCGCAAGCTACTTTTTTACCAAAAGGGAAGCAAGCAGATAAAGTACAAAGAAATATGGATAAATACAGGATTACTATATTTTAATATTATTAAACTGTAACTCCATCTTACCTCTGGTTCATTAACAAGCAGCTGAAACACTTTGACTCTGTATTCACCCTTTTTTAACGCCCTTCCAAGCCGAATGGTTATCTGCGTCCAAAGCAAAACTATGAGTTAGAATTTAAAAACATCCTCTTGCAGAAACAGCTTCCCTCCCCGAAAACAAAAAACCTCCCGAGAAGTTCGTCCTGACCTTGTTGTCGTCAGAGAACGATGACAGCGTTTCGTTGAGCCGGACGCTCTCGAACTCCTGGTTGTTGTTGTACACACGAAACACCTTAAACTGGGACGAAGGGACGCCGACGTAGGGCTCTAGGTTCTGTTTGAATGCGGCCAACGTGATCCTCTTGTCCACGTGAATCACTAAACCTGAGCGAGACCCAATGGGACAGTGTATCAACACACAAATCATCTAAAGTACAGATTAAAAACTTAAAGAAATAACTTCATATGGGGAAAGACCTTTACATTTGTGTGTATCGCACAAAGCGTCATCCTTAGAGTTGGGCTCTGCCGTGAAGTACAGGTACTGAGCTTCGGCCTTGCTTTTCCCGTTGTCGTCATACTCGCTGTCTGTCCCAGAGTCTTCCTCTGCAGTGTCCCACGTTTCCTTTTTACCCTCATGTGCTTTGGAGCGCCGACTGCTGGTGATGCTGTGCGAGTCCAGGCCATTGGCCAGCTGGATGGGGCCGTTGTCGGCGTTACACAGCGTGTCGCTGCTGTGGCTGGAGCTCAGGATGTCACTGTCCACTGAACTAGTGCTACGGTCGTTGTTCACCTCGGAGTCTGAACGCTCCTCGCAAACGAATTGGTTCTCGGCGTCCGAGGAGCCAGGTATCCGGTTCTCCAGGTCCCTGCTGTCCGCGGCCACGCACAGCGAAGCGTTCGAGTCTGCCTCCTGAGACGGCGACTCAATATGTTCAAGGTCGCTGCTGTCAGAGCTTTTCTGGCTGTCACTAGCACTGGAGCCATGCTGCTGCCGCTGCAAAGACAGGTTATTTAACTTTTCCGTGCTCTCCTCCAGTATAGCTTCGACAGACTTCCTGCTACCCTTTGACCATTCAAAGGGACCGTCAGAGTCTTCCGCTTTCTGACAAAGACTTCTGTTGGCCAGAGTGCCAGGAGACTGCTCGGGCAGCAAGACAAAAAGGCGGATCGTATTCCCGTGACGGTCCAACAGTTTCCACAGGAGCGAGTCGGTGAAAGCAACTTGATGATCCGTCAACTCGGAGCTCTCGATAAAAACCTGATAAAAGAGAAGTAAATTTATTGGTTTGAATTTCAAAATTCTACCATAAAAAAACGAATAATTAAAAGAGAAGACCTTGTTACTTCTGAAGAAACCTTCGGCTTTTAGCGTCTTGTTTGGAACGTAGAGGAGCCTGAGTTCATTATAGCAGCGCTCCAAGACCACCCGCATCGTTTCTGCAGAAAGACCTGTGGCCTAAAAAAAAATAATCCAAACAAATAAAAGCAAAATTCACACCATATCCTGCCTTCTAAGAAGTAATGAACACAAAACAGTGTTGCATCTCAAAATATAGGAAAATTAAAAAAGGTTTGCTTATTTCAATTAGAAAAATTTGAAAATTCATCACACAAAGTGATATATTAGCCCTACTAATATCATTTAATATAATTTAAAGAAATTCTATATTATGAACAATCATGGGAAAAAAACAATTGACTTGACAGAAGTCCAGCAGAAAGGCGTTTAAAAAAAAGCGTATTAATGTAAAAGGAGGTAAACCTGTAAAAACTGTTCCTTGTCAGCAGCTTGGAGTTGTGTTCTAATGACATTTCTCTGTCAAAGATAAAACCAAGATTTCTTAGGATTGACTTAGATGAGACACTCAAATCCCATAAAACTGGTTGATAGCTGGAATTACATCATCAGGGCCAATCGCCAGCACCTCAAGTTTTATCTGAAGTCAGCCGCAGAGAATTTCCCCTGAACCAGTTTTATTTGCACAAGGCATTCCATTAAGGAGTTCAATTTCTGAATCTTGGAGGCCTTGAAAGAACAGTACAGCTGGATAACGTCTGCATATAAGTAGTATGAAACATCAGGAAACTCTTGGATAAGCTTAACCAACGGGAGAACATATAATAAAAACAAAAAAGGACCCAAAACAGAACCCTGAGGTACTCTGTACAGCAAATCAGCAGAATCAGACAATAACTGGTTTTCTGAAACACGTTTCCCAGAGTCTGTCGACATTATAACTGTCACCAGATACAGGGCAGTTTCTGTAGAGTGATGCTTGCGGAAACCAGACTGGAAAGGGTCAAAGATGATGCACTTCTCCAAAAAGGAAGTTAATTGTTCAGAAACCACTTTCTCTAAGACTTTGGACAAGAATGGGAGCTTTGATTTGGGCCTAAAACTACTTAAAAAAAAAAAGTGGGCATGGGTTTGGGAGCAAAGGACAGGTCAAGTAAAACACAGCAATGATCACTTATGTGGACATCTTCTACACAAAGGTTGGTAACATTGATGCCAAGAGAAAAAAAAATTAGAGTGAGTGGCCTTTTTGGTGGGTGGACCCAGAAACATGTTGCTCAAAATTAAAGGTTTCAGTTAGTGGTAAAAGTTCCCTTCATGCACAAGAATTGCTGTCATCAATATGAATATTAAAATCACCAACTATTAAGACTCTTTCCACATCGACTTAACTTTTAAGCTATTGAAGTCTATATAAAATGTTTTATTTTATTTTATTGAGCTTACGTAATTTTAAACTTTGTAAAACCAATTGTTCAGTATTCAGTTGATGTAGGTCATAAACAATCATCCAAATGAACAAAAATAACTTGAAATATTAATTTATCTGTGTAATGAATTTATGCATTTCTCATTTTCAGACGAAATACTGAAATAAATGATCTTTAAAAAATATTGTACAACTTATTGAGATGCATTATTTTACAATAAAAGACATTTAAAAAATGGAAACTATTACAAAACCTGTGCTATAAGCTGTTTGAATTCAGCGATGGACTGGTTCAGGTACGCTCGCACACTGATTGGATGAGCGATGGTCTCAGTCTTCAGATCAACAACATGGACCTTCACCATCACCTCTGCAGGCAAATAAATTAAACATGTAAAAAGGAATTACCATAACACTGAGCCTAAACCATGAATTCAACTGTACATTTAAATCTTTTTCGTAGACCCCAAACATTTATATTCCAGCAGAAAACCAACCTCCAGGTTTGTACGGCTGGAAAACCTGATCAGGCCGACGAGTCTCCAGGAGCAAATCAAACATGTATGATGACTTCACACCTCCGAGCAGGAGACCCATCGGGGTTTCTTCCTCCCCTTCATACGAGCGCTCCAGATACTCGTGGAACTCATCATACTTTACTAAGCGACAGCAGTCCAGAGGGACGACTCCTTCCAGCTCCATAAGCTGAGGAAGGAGACAAAACATAGATATCTATTATAATATCTAATTGGTCTCCATCTTATTAATCACATTTAGTCATTTTTAATTAAACAAGATGTCTACTTTTAAAGTATTAAGCCCATAAGATTGTCAAATGTTAGATCAGAGAAACAACTCAGCCCACCTTGTAGGCCATTTCTGTTGCTTCTCTGAGAGTTTTATCCTTGTGAACCTCCAACTTGGTCTCCATCATCATTTTGACAGGATGCACACAGAAGAGCTTGATCTGAAAATTAGGATAAAAAGCTTTGACTTTTTGCAGCTAATAATGTGTTATTATAATCCATCGCTCGAAGTCCAACACACCTTACACGTGTTGCGCTCAATTTCCCGCTGCCGCTTCTCTTGCTCTTCGGACTCCTTCTCCTTCTGAACCAAACTCTTTATGTGCTCCGGAAAATCCTCCACAGCTAAAAACCCTGCAGGCAAACAAAGTACACATCAAACCTGCTGCAGATCAGACAAGAAATCTTCCATAACATTATCAGTATTGATAGGTAAGGAACAAAAACTCTTATTTTACTGTCTAGACTACTATTCGGTTTCAAAAGCAAAAGCTGGAAATTATCAGGTTTTTAGATTGAAAATAGAAAACTGAGAAGCATTACGTGTTTAGCCACTTTCACAAAGGCTCAATTGTGATTTGAAAATATCGTCATTCTTTCAAAACGAGTTAGTTGTTGTGATCAGATTGGAGAAAATAGTTCAAAAACAAACAAAAAACAACATTGTAAGGTAATGCCCCGTGGATCATCCCACAAAACCGTACAACTATTTTTGCCCCCTAATTAAGGCTGGCAGCTGTGAAAACAATAATCTCCTTTAAGAAACAAAAGCACGTGTCCAACCAAACTGCACAAATGCTTAAAAGAACCGGTTTGAGGTAGAAAATAAACTTGAAATAATCCATACAACCAACTAACTGACCATTGCTGATTGCAGTCCGACTAATGGAGGCCCAATTTGTAAATATACTGGATTTTAAAGATGAACTGCAGACATTTGGTGCCACAGTTGTAGACAAGTTTATACCTCAACTTCATTTGGCAACAGGAGAAACATTTAAGCAACTACAAGCTTGGCTGTGATAATACTCAAACTGATAATTAAGCTCAGTATCAAAATATGCGACATGTAAAAACCAGCCTGGGTGTGTCATTCTCTTACTTGCATTCCTTGATGGATCTTTCAATCTATAAATCAGCATGTATGCATTTGTTGAACTGTGGAGGGAGAGACAGAGGGAAGAAAAAAACGAGACCTCATTATGTCGAACTAAGAAAACAAAATTACTTTGAAACCAAACATATTTTATAAAACTCCTTTATTACATTTTTATCCAAGTTGAACAAAGGGTAACATCTTTAGGTGGCAAGTGGTGAGCATAGAGAAGTGATGACTAACCTTGCAAAGGCACTGGAATAATAACCTCTGCTCCCTGAGGACCCTCCATATGTCTTCCTTATATCATCCTGGGTGACCTATTGCACAAAACAAATATTACCAATTTGTAAAGAAACCTTAATGAAACAAGAACTAAAACGATGCTAAATTAGTCTCTAAGAGGAAAATCCACTAAATGTTAAATCTTACCTTGCTAACATGCTGATCATTGAAACTGTACCACTGGCCATCACTGAAGGACTTGATATAGGCGTAGTAGTGTCCTCCTGCAGCACTACCCGAATGGACCATGACGGAGAACAGCTCAAAGGTCAGTAGGTTCTAGTAAGGACCAGACAAACAATCAAGTGTAACAGTAATTAAATCAGCATTTTGGATCACAGCTGCTTTAATCGGTAATAAACGGGAACAGCTAAATACTGGAAACGACAAACAAAAAACTGAATAAGAGACTGACTGATTCTATCAAAAGTCCTGCTGAAAAAGACTCAAAAATAAATACAAATCTAAAATATGGTTCCACTCAATTATTTGCTTGTGCTTTTAACCTATAGTTATTGTAGAATAAAACAATAAAACTCCACAATCACTGTGCAACTCCTTGTTTTTGCCAAGATTAAGGCACCGTAATTTTGTGCAAATTACTCACAAGAGGGTATTTTAACTTCTTATACTTATGAAGAGAAGCTGTCACAGTAGCAAATATTATTATTAAGTTAAACCTCTCAAGCAACACAACATTCACAACCAACAGTGAGGACTGGAAATGACAAAAAATTAAATCCTTAAAAGCTTCCTTATAATTTTCTGATCTAGTCAACCAAATAATCATGTTTGTGATCGTTTATAAAACAAGCTACACTGTGCATCCTAAGAACCTTGCTGCATTCGCCACAACCCTGCCTCTCGCCTAATGATGCTAAATGTAGGAAGCAGGCTCCCCGCAATCCTTCATGGATAAACAAAATTAAGAGAAAGGTCATCTTAACCCTATTGGATGTCCAAACAACTGTTTATTTCTTCATTTTCCACTATTTGTGTGTGTGTGCTGGATCAAGACTTCAGCTCACACAAAACAGACTTCAAAGCCTAAACAAAACACCTCAGTAAGTTTAAGTTTCTATTACACATGGGCCAAAATATGATTCTCAATGTACAATAAGCATGAGTAAAAATACTTTGTATAGTAGGATCTATTTAATTTTGATGGCATTTTTTGTATGTTCTATTGCTGCTTTAAAGCTTGCCACTTTAGCGTTGTCAAGGATAAGGCAGTTTTTCCTTATTTAAAAAGATGAGTGGCACTGATTCCCGCACAATGAATGCGTTTTCTGTGATTATAAATCCCCAAACAGGTGGAAAAACGTTACACTACTCTGTATTTCATAGCAGTTTTTTTTTTCTTTATACCATCCTATTATACGTCTTTAATGTTTAGGAATGATATAACATTGTTTTACTTCTTGTTAAAACCTTATAATACCCTGACTTTGGTATCTATAATGTTTATTAGAGAAGTGATGTGATTTAAAATGTACTAACGTTAGGTGCTAAGAACCATGATCCCATATTTTCTAGGCTTACATTAGACTTTCAATACTAAATAAAATACTAAACGATTGGTTACAATCCCATTCAGAGGCTTTTATTAGGTAAAGAATAACAAATCTGTCAGGTTGATGAAATAGTTACCTTTGGCTTTGATGCCCTTTCTGTGCTATTGGTGCTGTCCAGGCAGATGCCCTCATCCACACATTCATCAGTGGAAAAATCATTGCTCATCTGGTCACTGTGGCAACTGCCTTCATTCTCTGCTCCACTATCAGTGCAGCTCTCGGTCTGAGGCGACTTCTAAAAAAAACACAACAAGACCAAATCAAAAGTATAATGGAGGTTAAAAAAAAGAAAAGTTAGACAGTTTTCAACCAGTATTTATGTGATGACGTGTTGGCTTGGAGAGACAAAAACCAAAAGCACACGCCGGTGTGTTCAGTCAGATAAAAGAGCTTTAAAGGAAACATCAAAGCTGCTACTATTCGTGGTCCAAGGGTTGGAGCACACAAATTTAACAGACACTATGATAGGATATAATTTACAGTCACTCCTAAATGGCAGCAATCAGCTCTACCAGCCATAATCCAGCAAACTACGTTATCCTGAAAAGGTTGTTTTCAAATCTTCTAGCTTCACAGAGTTCTGGATGAAACATGGTTGATGGTGGGGATTGTGGCTGAAAAGCCACAGAAGATATCATGGGATTGTTTTTAAGACACATTCTTGTTCTATGCTCCAGCTCAGATGCTGTGGTTTAATTTCCCTTTTTCTTGCGGCTTCATAAATGGACTTGTATAGAAGGAATAAATTGCTACTTGTTTGATAAATTATTAAAGTTACTACAGTTGTAGTATAGTTTCTATCAGTGTTTCAAAATCTATATACTATAAAAACCCATCTTTAGTAACTATACCATTGTCTTTTAGTTTGTCATAGACAAGCGATCAAAAAAAGACTGAAATTTAAGAAAAAGTTTGTTTTACCGAACAGAGAAAATTAGGACCTAATTAAAAGTTTTTTTTTTTTTTTTTATACAGACAAAATATTTGATTATACTTCCAACTGCAACAGATAAGTCAAGTTGATGCCTTACAAAATTGCCTAATACAACAATTGTAATATTATTAATAAAAAAAATTTAAAAAAGAAAGTTTATTGGACTACGAATTTTCTGAACATGGAAAAAGGTGAAATGATCTTTAAAAGGAAATTGTCTGAATCTGGTTCAATACAATGTGCTGGGTTTTTTGTTTTGGCTTCTGGAAAAGGTTGCAAGAGCTAAACTAATAACGAACTTCAAATAAAATGTTACCTTTCGGACTTTTCCCCATAGCAAGCAAGGTGAACATTTAATGCTTTCAATGACACTCACATTAGGGGTAAAATATTTTGTAAAATGTGAATAAACTGGGTTATACACTAAATATTTACGAGTTTCTGTTCCAATGTGTTGGTGATCACATGCATCATGGAGGTAATCACATTTTTGTTCATCAACCTAATGTTCACAACGCTGAAGGGGCCATTAATTTAATCTAAATCATAGAGAGTGACAGCCGCGCTCACCTCATCTTCCACATCGATGAACGGGCTCATATCGAGCTCCTCAGGGAAAGTCATGCGGTCGTTTAGCTTGATGCGATGCATAGTGGTGTAGTCAAAATCAAACCTTTTCAGCTGCAGTGTCAGCAGGTACGGGAAGTGCAGGAACCTCAGACCCTGGGTAAAAAAAAAAAAAAGCATTCTTAAAAGCATCAGATAAGCTCAGGTGATAAACTGTTCACTTTATTACGATCACAGGTTCACATTTTCACTTATCTCACCTTTCGGGCGTCACATTTCTTTTTGCAGCGCTCACAGTAGTACTGGTTGGGGCCATCCAGAGTCTCTGGCTGGATGAATGCCTGCAAAGCCTCCTCCTGCAGCAGCAGAATAATTTCATTGATTCCACTAAGTTTAAATAATAAAAAAGTATCAAAATTAGTGCTAAGTAGCAGAAGTAGAAGACCCCATACAACCTTTTTCACTTCTGATATGATAAAGATATTGAACAGATTCAAAATCACCATGAAAGATACTTCTATCCGACTTATTACTTTTGTAGGACGAAATTTTAGAATAGATTTTAATTAAGTGATATTATAAAAAGAACAATAGGAAACAAATTACCAATGGGCTAACATAAATGTTAAACCTGCTTCCAAAAAAGAAGGTTCTCAAAAAAATGAATTTGAGTTTTTTTTGCTGAAATTGAACCCATACCAGTATCAGATTGGGACCCCCCTATACTGAGATGACATTGATGTTCAGAAAAACCCACCACACTTCCATAGGCCTGACTGGCTCCGAAGGGTCTGATCACAAGAGGGATGTCCAGGTAAGTATCGATTCTCCAGCTCTCATGGCCACACTCTAAGCAACGGACATAATCCTTCAGCTTTCCCTGGTACAGCTGGTTGATCAGATCAGCCTGAGGATATACAGAAGCATTATTCCCCCCCCCCCAACAATCTCCACCTCCATGCTACATTCTCAAGCATATGATAGTTTAAAAGAGTGTTAACCCTACTGAGGGACGGATGGACGGTGCACCTTAAGTTTTCACATTTTAACATTTTGCAAGAGGACATAATTCTGTGATATTTGAATTTGTTTTTCTGTCACGAGTGAGGCAACAAGGTTGAAGCCTTGTTTTTGACAGCTGATGTGCAGTGCAAAGCCCATTGGTGGTGGGAGTGAGGTGTTCGCCACACAACCATATAAAACTGCAGTCAGTCCAGCACTTCTTTCTTAACATGCTATGATGATGCAACCTCATTTTGGAAAGAGTTCAAATCACAAAGAATGTCAGCAGGCGAGGTTTAGAAAACCAGCCGTTCGTCGATTTTTTTTAGGCATATATGTTGTTAAAGCTGCAAGATCCAGCCTGGCTACCTGAGCAGACAGCCCAACTAATTATGATGTGTTATTTCTAAAGAGCAAAGTGACACATACACATCTAGAAATACTTAGTAATTTTGATTTAGATTTTCCGCAAAGTTATGTTACAATAATTTATTCATAAATCGGTCGTAAAGAGACATATAAAAATATATTTTCTTAATGACATCAAGAAACCAATAACAAGGAAAATCATAAAAATCTCTAAATCAGCAGGAATTTATATAGAAAAGAGATTCTCTTTTTTTGGATGATGATAATGATGTGTGTATGTTTACAAAATGTGCATGTTAATTAAGCTTCTAACAAAACCTAAACGTTTTTCAGTCAACATGTTGGGTTCTTATCACTGACAATAATTTCAATTTTGTCCTTTGTTCTTTGCTTTCTTTCTGTCTTTGATTTCTGTTTATAAAGGTTAAAAATTATCAAATAAATACTACAGCGAAAAAGTGTCTTAAGGAATAAAGATGCAAATCTACCATTCAGTTTTACAATAAATGTATTTTAATAATTAATAGATTAAAATTATATTACTGGCCAGCATATTTAACCCTTCATCAGTCTATGGGCTGGTGGAATAAACAACATATCCATGTTACACACAGCAGCCCAACAAAAGCTCTTGTTTGCCAACAATTTTTTCAGTGTAACTTTGAATTTAAGCTCTTAAACTGCAGAATTTGTTTTGTTACAAGTCTGAGAAAAATCTCTCTTACCTGTTCTGTCTGCTTCCACTTCTGCTCCAGGGCGTCAAACATAACCCTGCACAATTCCTGGACGTCATGCTGCTGCCAGGCTGAAAAACAAACCATTAAAAAAAAAGGGTAGCATTTAATCTGGAGGTGCAGAAACACATGTTCTTACAATTGCAGAACAACTCATGTGATTAGTCACAGGAGAGCAAAGAAACTCACCCTCGCTGCTATCCCACCCGAAGCTCCGAGTCACATCGGTCGTCTCAATCGCCCGCTTCTTACTTGTTTGCAGCAGAACAAAGAGTCTTTGCAGCTGATAGGGAATACTGGTGACAGGATCCTCCTCTGACTCCTCAAACTCCCAGCTAAAGTTGAATGGTTATGAAATGTTTTAAATTTTATACCTCAATAGCCTAATAAAAACAGACCATAGATGCTTACTTGTAGAGCGCATTCCTGAACTCTGGAGTCATAAAAAGAGTTTGGAGGAGACTGTTCAGATAGCAGGTCATTGCTTGATTAACCAAGCCAACATAACCTGCAGCAAGAACATGAGTTTAGCGACAAGTCATGAATGAAAGATTCAGAGCTTTATAATGGGCAATGGAAGCAAATATTTGCTTGGTACCAACTCTTACCTGTCTCAGATTTGCTGAGGATGGATGAGTAGGAGTATGATGGACTACTGTAGTCACCGCTGCCGCCCGCACTGCCATCTCTCCGCAGGGGTCCGATAAACCGCTCCTGGGAGCTATCATCCAACCCACTGCTATCTGCTGTTTCTGACTCGTCCTAATAACACAAACACGCGGTGGAACACTCAGGCCGGAAGGCAACTTAATAGTATTTATCCAATCCAAAAACCAAGTTACTCAAAAACACAAGTAGAGCTTTCTTTCACACACTTACCGGTGCAATCTGTGGTTGTTCTCCATCTTTATCAGTCAGCTGTAGAAAATTCTTACCCCCGGGCTCAAAGCTTGCATCAGAGAGGGACATCTCACTGTTATGCTCCAGCGGTGCCTTGAAACAAGGAGAGTGAAACAAAACACAATTTCATAACACGGCTCAGATCAGGCTTTAATAATTAAAAGTAAACTTACAATGTTCAAACTTCCATTAAATTCATTTTCTGCTAAATTCCTGTCCTGATGTGCAGAAACGAAGCAACCTGGCGCCAACATGTGAGGAGCAACAACAGGCAGTTTACAGAAGACAAGCCGAGGAGGAGCAGGCAAGTGCGGCAGCGGAGGCAGCACCTTAATCCACTGACCTACTCAGTGAGATAACAACAGGCGCAGTGCTCGGGCTTTGGCCTGGGTCAGCAACAGGATTAGCTTGGGCTCATTTAAGAAAAGGCTTTTTAATGTACAGAAATGGAGAACTGTACAAACTCCTCACTGATACCGTATATTTACTATGCATTTTTATTTTTTTAATTTAGTATAAGCCTTTAAATAAATACTTCAAATGCTTGTCCTTTTTAAGCAAATAGCAACACCATGAAAAACCAGGTTTTTTAGCTAAGATGGTAAAAAAGTTCTATTAGCTTTATCAATCCTGTTGTCACGATGTAGACGCTCCAGATCCTATCATAAGCCAAGTGTTACAAACCTAAATAGTTAATTATTAAGCATAACATGGTTAAAATAACTACTACACTTCATTATGCCATGGGTATAGACAAAAATAAACATGTTTTTAGACAATCAGCAGGAAAAAATAATTCTAAACAGTTTAGCAAAAATGTTTCCAACTAATCTGATGTTATGTATTAGATATAATGTTCCTTGTGCTACAAGCAAATGAAGTTTGATCCCTGTTCCTTAAAAAATATCGTGTATGGGCAGACATCTCATACACTGCATTTAAGCAGAACCTTTTATTTTATAGGGCTTATATGTAAATATAATTAAACAGAAATACACAAACAAATTAAAAGATGCTTTTGGTCAAAAACACAGCACCTGATCATCACCTGAATAAAACATGCTGCATTCAAATTTTCTAAATTTCAGTTTAAAGCAGCATGGGGGTCTTTTCTAAATGAGTGCTATATAATCTATATATAATCTAAACAAAGGTTGAGAGCTGGAGCCATGCTGTAATGAATCTGCAAAATCAGTTTTCCTGAAAACTGACATCATCGTGTCTCCTACATTCTTCACAATCCTGAGCAGCTCTGCTGATCCGTAACGACAGCAAACAATCAGAAAGTAAACACAGCAGCTTTTATTAAAGTTACCTGATGATTGATGCCTTCTGCTTTATTAAAGACAACATTTATAAAAACAGCGATTCCAAATCAAGCATTGTGTTAGGAATCTGTGAGTTGTGTTTTCTCCAGCCCAGCTAAGGGTTTATGCCGATACAGAAAAAAAAGTTAATCTAAGGCAGGGACTGATGCTTGAAGTGATGGAGACATAAAGGAATGGACTAAACAAGCACCAGCACAAGTTTAGAAAGAAACTGGTTTGGTTTAAACTCCTCCCCCCCTCAATGTATGTGTCACACACTGGTACTATAAAAAGCATCTAATGTGTCTCACCATGTTCTGAGTATTTTCCCAGGTGAGGTCGAAAGTGCCATTCACATATCCGGCTTTGTGGGCAACGTCCTCATAAAGTTTGGAGAGAGTGGTAGAAGCAGGCAGGTTGAGGGTCAGCTTCTGGTTGACCCTCTTCGCACTGGTGGTGTCCCGAATTATGCACAGCACTCTGGGCTCCTCAGCTGCATTATGTATCTGAAAACCAAAGAGAAAAGTAGAATATTCACTTCCGGCGACCTTTCTGGCATTGTTTAGACAAAAACACAAAAGATTAATTTCGAAGCCGTTTCAAAAAAGTTATGACACATTTCAGTGGAAGAAGAACTTCCTGCCAGGGCCACAAGCCTCATATTAAAGGTGACACTTCTGGGTAATGCAACCGTGGCAGTAAAACACACACTAGGATTTGTATTTTAAGTAGAACTGGTGTTTCAAGAGGAAAACCAGTCATACTTTATCAAGACATTTTGCACTGTTTTATTGATGCGTCATACCAGGCTCACGTTATTAAATGTCTAAAAGCAAAGGCGAACCAGCAGGCAAGTAAATGGCAAGACTCTGATTATCCTTTATGGATAACAGAATCTTTAAATAGCTATGCAGCAACTAAACATAAATAGAAATACAATTTTCAAACAGATGTTCAAATTCTGACTTTCCTTATCTTGAATGATTTAGTTAGACAAGTTTCCAACAATCCATAAAACATAAATGAACTTCGTTAATACAACTATAAGAATTTGGTTTTAGTAAAATGAAATAGTGACCCAGTCTAAAGTATCTCTACAATTATAAGTTTTAAAATACAATTTTTTATATTGCTATTTAATTTTTGTTTCTACTAACTAATATGTTAGTGTTGTCCTTAATTATATTTGAAATCATTGCTTGAATCTGACCTAATAAGTCTGCTGCTGCATGCTACTGTTCAACACCATGCTGTATCACACACCTGGGAATGCCTCTTTATTTCGTCAATAACACTCTGACGACAACTCCAAGAAAAGCCCTGATAACACGTGGACACAGTTGGGATCAAAAAGGATTTATGACATTTGCACTAAACAGCATACATTGGAAACACAGTTTTATATTTATGGCCAAAACAAACTGAGGTTAGATGAAGATGTATAGTTAAAATTACAGTTCTTCCATTCCCCTCTTTGTGGAGTTTGTGATCTTGGGAAAATGAGACAGACCAGTCCTGCTTCTGACAACAAGCGGGTGTATTATCAGATTAACAGTTATTTTTACCATGGATATAATCACAAGGTGCACACATGAAGCCACAGCTAGCACAAGATGCAGGCAGTAGTTAGCAGGTCTATGAATTTTCTAATGGTTATAAAATAACTAATTGCAATATATATCTGCAAAAACATGCTGTAACATTGCAAACGTTGCGACCAACATTCAAAGGACTAACAAAACATATATGATCTTTATAACACCGAACCAAGTTAAAGAGATATGTTAAGGTTTGTTTGAAATTGTGTTAATACATTCATACAATAACACTAACTCTGGTTGAGCAAACAAAAAAGGTTCAGCAAATATGTGCAATGTTTATTATCAATTAGCCAAAAATGTCAGTGTTACATAATGCCTGGAAAAAACCCCACAAGGTTTAACAGAACAAACATCTTAGATATCCTCATATCGGAAAGCTGCTGCGGTAAATGTAACTTCCTTAAACAGCCATGTCTAAAAACACAACCTGGAAAAGATATTTATGGATTTTAGAAAGATCAAATTACTCCTTTGCACTAAACAAACAAAACCTGCTAAAACTGCAAACTCTAAATTAAAGATCATTTATCATACAATAAAAATCCTAAAAAGATCATTAAGAACCCTTACTTCAGAAAAAAAATAAATATAATATATATATATATATATATATATATTCAGGAAAAAAAATGCCCTGTCTTATCCGGACAAGAAATTGTTTAAGTATCCTATTTATGGTAAAGGATTGTTTGGTTTTACACAGGAAAAAGGAAGTGAACCTCGATACCTGTTAGGCTTGACTGCAGCGTAGCCATAAACCTCCTGCTGTCCTGGCTCGCCGCTCAGACAGAAAGAGGCCAGTGTCACGGGGGATGAACCCCTCTGGTACAGTAGGTAGAATTTATATATATATATATATAGAAAACTGACGAAGTTAGGACTGACGTTTGGACAAACTACGTAAAAAAACACTCTAGCACAGCTGGATGGTTAATAAAACCTATAGGTGGTTATTTAACAGAAAAAAAGGCTTTTGTAAGCAGGAAGAAGACCAATAGGACTATACAGGAAATTAGCTATGTCTAGCTTGGTCACATTTTGGTTCAATGAAATTAATCTATGAATTCAAACCAGCATTAATTCAAACCAGCAATAAAGTGTCTCCCCACCCCCAATCCTGAATCAGGATATTTGAGTAACACAAAAAAAGGTCAACCACTTTAAATTATTTTAAAGTGGTCTGTCCCTAATGTAAAAATTATAATTATGTTATCATAATGTTTTATTAGACATATCAACGGACTGTATGGAAAATTGACTCTTAGTGAGTGCCATGTAACCTAAAAAACACATTTTCGAAGTCTGGTGTCCTACAACTTTTGAATGTGTCCACGATCCAACAAATAAAAACATAAATAAAAAAAATGACTACATCAGCTCCTCAGTATACAGTAATTCCTGCTAATGACCTCTTTATTTGACCCAGGTGTTTACAGTATGTAATTTATATGTTAAAAAAAAAGTTACTTAAAATTATCTACTATCCTATCGAATAACGAGTATTTTAACTTATTAATAATATAAAAGTAACTTACAAATACCCAACGGGAATAAATGAAGTGATTTTAGGAATGTCAAACCCTTTCAGACACTAAAACATCAAGTTGCATGATTTTTCAAACCTGTAAGAAACCCTGATAGCCAGACACCAAAGCAAACAAGAAATGTTCTAGAAAAGACTATCAGCCACATTGAGTTCATTCAGGATATCAAACAAGAAAAGACTGGTGTACAAAGGTGTGGACACTTCCTTCTTCTATTGTTCAAGAACAACGTTACAAACAACCATTTTAAAAAGAAAAACACTTAACAAACACCTGGTTTGGGCTTCTGAATTGCACATTATCATACATTAAAGTTAAGAGTCTAAACGAGAAAGCTACTAAAAACTAGATAGATATGTCAAGGAGACAAAATGAGTGTAAACATTACATTAAAAGCGTTAGGAGCCCATTTGTTTGTTAAACAAAAAAAAAAAAACTAACATTTCTTATTATAGACATAAGAACTATTTTGGCAAAAGGGTATATTTAAAGGGTAAGGACTTTAGCCACCTGCTAATGTTATGCAAGTTAGCTGAGTAACGTTGACCAATTTGAAACTTCGTCTGTTTGCACGGATAGCTTGATGTCAGGTAAGACATGTAACACGGTTAAACGTTTCTAGTTATTATTAATAAGAATGTAAAGACCAGGAAACAAATAACTAGTCTTGAAAACGTTTTTTCGTCACCTAAATTCTGAAGCGACATTAGCTGCTGTTAGCAGCAATTAGCAGTTAGTAGCAGTTAGCTGTTAGTAGCAGTTAGCAGCAGCTTGCAGTTCCATGGTATAGGCCGTTGAAGTCTAGCTAACTGTTAGCCGAGAGTTAGCCTCGACCACCAAAATCACAAACTCTCAAATGTGGCGTCAAACTTGCCTCGTTACTCATGAGCACAGCCTGAAAAAGTGACGCATTTAAGTCGGAGGCCGTCCAGAGTCGTGTATGAACCCTCACCTCTTTGGGTACGAACTGATTCTCCTCGCTAGGCACCATTTCCATTTGCACGACCGTTTAGACAATCATCTATCCGGTCGGGGATGTCATCGACAAAACTTTGCAGCGGCGAACACAAACATGGTTCGTGTTCGGTTTGCGCCGAGTTTAAACGCCAAACTAAAACTTGGCCAGAAGTTGTGGTCTATATTGAACTGATCGCGACACTCTCTGCTACACCACTCAAGCACAAAGTGTCCCTGCTGTATAAATGGAGAAAAATGGCCGGTGTTTTCGCTTCGCGAGACTTCACTCGAGGAGCTTTCGGCGTCAGGTTCCGTACAGAAGGCCGTGCGTGATTTACGCGGACAGGATGACGTCGACGAACGCCTACAAATGAGTGTCTTTATTTGTGATGTTTGTTATTTATTAAAGCAAAAGAAAAGAAAAGAAACTGTCATTGCCTGCGAGCGCTTCAAGTTTCCATTTGTTCCATCCGTCATGCGTGATATGGCAGACTGTTGTAGCATTTAGTCAAATATTTCATTAAATCGGTAATGTGTTTCCATTTGGTAAAATTTACTGTTAGAAATAATTGCTATAATTTAAAAATATTTGTCAAGACTCATATCGGAAATATTTGAATATCTTTTTCCAACTGTAAAGCTTTTTTTTTCCTGTATGTTTAATCTACATCAACATTTCATTCTCGTAATAGATTATTTTGGCTAAGCTTTGCTAAGTATTTGGCTTTGTGTAAATGTTTTCTACAATGTCATTTACACAAAAAGAAACTTAAAGCATTTCATTTGTCTCAATTGTATTAGCTATTTATATTTCCTTTTTATTAAGTATTTGGTTTATAATATTTAAAATAAAAATGACTTCTATTTACACAAAAGCTGAATTGCTAAATTGCTCTACCACTACAGAGAGAGGATTGTTTATGTTTTAGAATTATTTGTAAAACCATTTCATTGTTTTGAATGTAGAAATATATCACAGATTTCTAAGATAGTTTTAACAAAAAAAAAACTATTAATGATATGTTTAAACTGATTAACTAAAGTTATGCTATTATTAACCGAAGGTAAAACAGGAGTTACTTTAAACATGAATGGTTGTTCATATACACAATGTTAATTTTAGATCTGATAGTTGCTGGAAGCTGAATACACATGAATAGAAAAATGATTAGTCATTTATTCAGACATATTAGGTCATTTTGTTTGTAAATAGGAAACATGTAGCTTGCAGAAGAGTAAACTCCGACCTCAGAAACAAATGTAATGCCTGTCTGTTGTGAATTCTTTGATCATTTAGGTTGAATTATATGTAAAAAATATTAAGAGATTTACATAGTCCTACAAAAAGAGATTAGATTAAGGTATTTTGTTATATTTGAAAACAATTTGTTTTCTGTCCTTATTAGCATTGAACTTGTGAGTTATGTCTATTTAGTCAACATTAACAAAAAGCTAATAAAATATAAAGTACAGGGCTTTTGCATTGTTGTTAATAAAAATAATAAATATTTTTGTAATGCAATTTTTTGATTTTTGAAGAACCAGCAAATGTAATTATTTACTGTATATTTTTTACTGTAAAATGTATACTGTTCCCTTTGAAAAACAACTGGAGATTGAGATTAAGGTGTTACAAGCAAACTCACTACACCAAATCGTAGACTTACTTATAAAATAAATAGTAGATACAATAAGAACAAGGAGGTAAAACAAAAAAAAATCATAACCTATAATTTTCCATCATGCTCTTTCTTTTGCAGGCAGACTGATTTCAGATTTTACAGTCAAGAGAAAGACATTTACAAATATATATATATTTATTATCATAATAAATGTTAATTGTCAAGTAAATCTTAGATCTTCAGGTCGTAACACAAGATCTAGGATTTTTAATGGTGTTTAGATGTAGGTAACAGAAAAACAAAGCTGGACAAATTGATAAAAAAATGATTACATATACAGTGAAGACATTGATGGTAGAATAAAGAACAAAACAATTTTTACTAGGAAACGTCTTCGACCTAATTGGTCCAAATTAACTATACAAACATGAAATCAATACAAAACACCACAAATAAAGAAAAGACTAAGAAAACAAATGTACATAATTGTTTGTTTAGTTTAGTTCCTGAAGAATTTCTCATGAGATTTAGTCACTGCATTCTTTGGGTTGTAAACACAAAGTTTCCAAATATCTTTGTCTAATTTGTATTATTATTTTTTTCTAGTTAGTTAAAAAGCTGTAAATAAATTTCCAGCAAGCCCCCTGTCTCTCTCACGGAATGACATATTCACAGATGAACTTCTTCAGGCTGCGGCACACCTCATCATACCACTTTCCCTGGGCAGTCAGGGAGAGAGCAACACAGCTCTCTCTTATTGTCCCCGTCGGCTGCTTTTTGGAACGATCCCAGTTGAAGAAGCTGACCGGCAGGCTGTTGACATCAACATACTGGCCTTCCTTCACAATGTCTGCCACGCCAATCCAGACGTCCCTTGTTCCTAGGGAGCTTCTCTTTGCATAGTCCCTCAGCTCGTTGTTCTCCATCATATCCCGTGGCGTTGTAAGAGTTCCTCCCTGAGCAACGCAGTCCTCGTTAGCCTCATGGTAATGTTTGCATTCCTCATTTAAAAGATAACACTTTCTGTGTGCTTTGATGCCCCTGAGGCACACTGAAAACAAATGAGGGTACCTGAGACGTGTTGCATAGTAAATGCATGAAATTTAAAATGATGAAAGCTATTGGAATGTCCATCAATGTCAATCTAAAAATCAATTGTCTTTCCAAACAAAATTTTGTTATACAAATCCAATATGAAGCAGAAAACTGACTTTATAATTTAATACTTTACGGATGCTCTGCTATGCCCTACAGGCAACATTGTACAGTGAACTTCATGTATTATTGTGCTAATTATCTGGTTCAGAGAAATATTTGGTAGCAATATTCAAAGTTATCAATTCACTTCGTAAACTATTATAAATGTATGGTTATGAAGGCAAGCTAATAAGTTTTAGCCATCTAATGTGATAACAATGCATACAGTGAGAGCATTACCTGTCTGCAACGCCTGCCTCTCTTTCAGTAAATTCACCTCCTGCCACAACTTCTCAATCTGGGATTTCACATCCTCATCCTCTGCTGCTGCACATGGACAACCAAAACACAAAAAAACATGTCAGATAAACAGTGATGCAGAGAACAATGTTAACAAAAGCGCACTACATGCACACCTACCTCCAGACTGCCGGACCAAAACAGCCTTCCTTGTCCGAGATGGACGGCTGCAACAGAGCAAGGAGAAACTGAGAGCAAGGAAGACAGGTAGGACCAGATGAGCCATTTCTGAGGCCAGGGTTGCATGGAGTGAAGGTCTCAGGGACACAGCTTGTGCAACTTCGAAGAGAACTAAATATCCTACAGGCAGTGAGATATAGTGGCCCTCTGTATGCCTTTCTGGGTTCTTTCTTGGCATTGGCTCCAGTGCTGTTTGTTTTTGTCAAAACATCATGGGGTGGTGAGGGCGGTGTCAAAGAATGATTTCCTTGTGTCTCGTTTATTTTTAGATAAATATTTACTTGGAACAAGGTGCTCAAAGCAGTATTTTCGTAAAGTAAATTGACATTTTTGGAACTGCTTTACTGTTGCAGTGTTCACCGTTTCTCCCTTGGACAAGTTTTAGCCTCGGACACTCAGCAGTAAAAATAATTACAAAGTCTGGAAATCAAAGTAAAAAAAAAATTTTTTTCATACTTTCCTTATATTCAGAGGTTTACATAAATTTCTTTCGTAAATGGTAGCCTTAAATCTGTATGAATTGGGTGATTTGTAGGTATCCTTTCAGAACATTCTCACAACAGTTTTCTGGACTTTCTTCCCATTCCTCTGTATGATGTTTTGTCAGCCACCTTGCTTTTAAGCTTTGACCACACGTTTCTGGGAGAACAGCACTTTGTGATGTCAACCTCAAAACTTTTACTTTGTTGTCTTTAAGGCACTTTTTAACTAAATTTGTAGTACAGGGTCAATGTCTGTTTGTAAGACCCAGTTGCACACATGTTTAATATCCTATATCCCTGTATCCATGTATTACTCTTTCCTAATGATTTAATCTATTTTGTCAAAGACCAAAGTCCCTTCTGTGACAATATATTTTAACAACCTGAAACAGCCGCCTATATTTTGTGATTTTTTGCTTTCCCTTGAGTTATCGCCTTAAAATGCATCAACAACTCAAATGTTGTAAATTCAATTACTAACAATTACAAAAGCTATGTCAATATCATTTGATCATTTCAAAATAGTTTAAAGGCACGGTACACGTGTAAATTTGATTAAGGTAATGTTCTGATTGTCAGACAGTTAGCTGATTGTTAGTCAGTGACAGACGTTATTTGGTTCATTTCATAAAGTCTATGTATATATTTGGTTTTAACTGTTTAATATTTAAGTACGGTAATGTCAGTTCAGTATTTTTTTTTTAAGCTACTTAGTATCAGTAACACACTTGTTATTTTTGAAGTTTTTGCCAAAATTATGAATGTATTTTGGTATATGAAACTATAAAAAAATAAAAAAGCAAAAATGTCCGGAAATATTTGACCCAGCCATGGTGAAAGCCCAGTTATTCATAAAGTCAGATGATGTATACAGAGAGACAAGAAAGGCTTTTGTTTTATGGCCATATTTAACATTGATTGATCAGACTGTAAATGTCTTCTTATGGTTTTAAAAGTTGTGAAATTCATGTTTCATTAGTTGCTAGTGATCTTATTACAGTATATTCTTAATAGTCATGTGTTTTAATATCAAAACATGCTTTGTAGGCACCGTTTCCTTTCATTTTTGGCAGACAAGGGTTAGATTTTCAGACAAGGAGAAGAAAGATAGCTTTGTTACCATAATCCAATTCTTCCTTTTTTATAATTATGTATAACACAATACATAAAGTTCTTCAATGATGAGACTGACTGAGAACTTAGTATTTTGTTAGGTTTTAATTGTATTCATTTATTAAATCCTCCATTTTTTATTTTTTTTCACAATTTGCTACATTTAGAGCACAGAATGAATTACTATTTTACAGTTTAAATGTAATCCAAAACACAAATATGTTTAATGTGTGTGTTCTGAACAAGGAAGTTGTCTCAAATTTAGTCATTAATAAAAGAAAATCTATAAGAAGATACACTAGATTTTAAGTTTTCATTGAAAATGGGAAAAAGATCCAAACACATTCATAGTATTCTTTGCAGATATATTTACTCAAGTAAACAGCCTTGCTTAAAGAAAATGCACAAGAACTGTAAACAAAGTATGCGACCACTGTTTAAAAAGAAGGCTGTAAATACACAATGATGTGATGAATGTCTTTGCACAGATTTTGTTTAATCTTCATAAATGGAATACGATAACACAGACACAAAACGGGGATCATTTCATTCACAAACTCTCATTTACACCGACATGACATTAAAGAAAGCTGAATTTTAAGATCTTTTTTTCCTAGTTGAAAATCACATCACTTTTTACAAATTTTGAAGAGTTTTTGTATTTGTTACAAGGCTAATTCATTAATAATGTTAAAACTGGTGAGTTTAATTTTATTAAACTGAGAAAATCTGGTCTGTGTAAAATGACGCATCATATAAAATACAATGTGGTGCAGGGGGAAAAAAATGGGGGGGGGAAGTTTTTCTCTTTTTGTTATAGAAACTAGAAGCAGGATGCTCCCCTTGACATGTGTGGAGGGGTTTTGAACTTGCAGATTGCCTCTTGCTCACTGGGGCAAAGTAATACACAGTTCTGCTCAAACGTATGTTTGCTTTCACAATTAAAATATCTCATCTAAATATTATGGCACTTTTGTTGTGAGGCACCTAAAAGTAAGCAACTTTGGTCAAAAAAGGAGAGCAGAACCTCCCCACATTCGACTCCAGTCTGGCCAGCTCTGTCCTGAAAATCCATAGTCAGTAACTGTGACTCTTTATGTTACACATTAAATGAAAAAAAAAAAATTTGCAACACTAAACCTCCCTAGTAAGTCAAATATGACTCAACAATAAGAGTAATACTACATCACGTTTTGTATTTGTATTATAGTCCTGTTTCGAGGTTTATATTGGGGATTTATTTCAAGCTTTACATGTGGACATATTAAAGACACTATTTTGTAGTTGAAAGGCACTGGTGCTTCTTTAAGTATGAAGGATAGCTCATCATGTAAAAATGATTGTGCAAATCTCACGCCAACCTTTCTGTCTCTCCAGTTGGTACTTTACATAGTCATCTAAGGAAATTACATACAGTGGCTTTTCAAAAGCAAAAAATTTTAATTTAAAAAGATGAGGTGTTTGGAAAGTTCAACTTAAAAACAATCATATTCGGGGAGAAAATGCAAAAAACAAAACAATTTCAACCGCTGCTGTGTCCAGACCCTGAAACTAGTATGCTTTTGAAGCAGCGGCTACAGCAAATTTGCTTAGACTAAAAACCTTCAGCCATCTAAGCAGAAACCGGATATTCCAGACATTTGCAACCTTTAGGTGAAACATTTGCAGAAAAGTTTCAAAGTATCAAAATGATTTTGTTTTGCAAATGTATAATATTTGGTAAAAAAACAAAAACAAACACCAACCCATTGTGAAACATGGGGGTGGCAACATCATGCCCAGGGGATAGTTTTTTTAACAACACCGGGCAAATATGCACATTAACAAAATACTTTTTGTCTTTTGGTCTGGAAGAAAATGTTAAAGGAAATTTCAAGATGTGAGATGACGAACTCCTACCAAAGACAACTAGACTGTAAAATCAAAAATTAAGATCTGCTTCAACTACATATTAGTTGGTGGTAGTGCAGATTA
The DNA here is from genome assembly GCA_032876305.1 of Orestias chungarensis. Taxonomy (NCBI): domain Eukaryota; kingdom Metazoa; phylum Chordata; class Actinopteri; order Cyprinodontiformes; family Cyprinodontidae; genus Orestias; species Orestias chungarensis. The sequence continues at coordinate 3,117,339 of JAVLVB010000768.1, read as the reverse complement.
ACCAAATAAAAGTTCTTGTGGTTATTTTATTATAGTTTATTACATTTTTTTCCTCAACCAATGTGTTTGCATCCCAGTAAGGAATTGATAATGGTTTCATATTTTGAAATGAACACCTGGACTTTAAACATAGGTATTCATATCAGTGTGCATGCTTGGTCAGCATTAGGACACAAATCTTCCCTCATTTTCTTTTTTTTCCCCATAAACTTTAAATAGTAATATGCTTTGCTTAGCATAAAAATCACGATTCAGCAGGTTTGCATATTTACCCAGTCTGTTGCTGATGTAGTGGACTGTTGGCAGAGAATTGGCAATTTATAAAAAGCACATAAATACTGAAATTACATGAATTTACAGTGAGCAGTAAGATGCTGTTGTAGAATGGCTCCGAATGCAATCAGGTTATATATTTTTTCTTTTCCTGATCTAATAACACGTAAAAGGTAACAGAGAAAAAGCAGAAAAACATCCACACATTTATGCATACATGCAGACACACACACACGCACTGCTTGGGTTCGTCTGTGGTGTATTCGTGCGGTCTGTAGGTGAGCAGCCTTGGCTTTCATTAACTCTAATGAATGAAAGGCATTCGCTCCTTGCTTTCATTATCTCCTTCAGGTTCCTCCTCTTCCTCTCCAGCTTCACTGGTCTCTGTGCTGTCGTTGGCCATCTAGTGGTAAAATAATTAATCATAAGGTTCTGGGTGTAGAGCTGAGCTGACATCAAGTGGAACAAATCTGCTCTCTAATAAAGAACAACTGCATTGCAGATCTGTTTCTTAAAATAAATAATAGATACATTAAAATATGATGAAATCCTATATCCTGTGGCCCTGACCCTTTGTTTAATTGTTTTATTTCATGAAATAAAATGTATTTGCAAATAATTTTCAAATCAGTATATGGTTGTCTACTCAAAATCAACAAATATAATTGTGTCAATCTTTAATAAAAAAAAAATCTATAATAATATCGATAAGCTGGTAGTTCCTGTATCTCTCTGAACCTAGCTTTTTTTTTTTTTTTTGCCATTTTAATTTTGTAACAGGTTATTATGATAGCATATTCAGCTTCTGTTCTCTTCTGAAATTATGTTCTTACCAAAGGCGTGGGAGATTTCTCAACATCCAGGATAAGTTTTCCAATGTTGCCTCTGTCATGGATTCTCTGCATGGCCTCTTTCACCTGAGAAAAAAATGCATCCATTACATTTTAGGCTCTTTTATGTACACAAAAAACTTCCTATGTTCCAGTCTGAGGGTTTACCATAGTTTTTAAGAGTCTGTTCCAAATGCGTTGGTTCCTAATGGTTCCAAAATTGTCAAATAACCTATAAGCCTATTTCGTATCAGTTTTCCTAAATGTTTTTTTTTTTTGTCACTTCTTGTTATATCCTCTGCTGTTTTTGTGCATGCTTTCATTGTAGGAATCTTAAATTAGATGGTAACTGTTGGTTACATCCTCTGATTATAACTGGTTTCTTGTTCTGCAAGAGCGTTTCTGTAACCAGGTGACACGGATCTCAACCTAGTACAACGGTAGAGTCCAGCATATAAATAAAAACACAAATCCGACTGATGCTGCCTTATTCTCTAATATAGGTGCAATTTTTGTTGAAAGCCACAGACTGGCCATTTATATTACTGTGTGTAAATAAAGTGACCATATTTGAACTGCAAGACTATAGGAAATTAGCTATCCCATGACAATTGCAATCATATATCTAAAGTCATCACATACTGTATGAAGTTTTTATGGTGCCTTTGCTCTAACTAAGACTCAAACCACTTCTCAAAGTTGTGAAGAATCATAAACCTGGGACAATTTGGTGATTAGGTTACTTCCTTTATCTGTCTCTGTCTGCCTCACTGTTGTTTTTATCATTGTCTTTGAATACAAAGTCTGTAAAACAAAACTGTAGTGAAAAGAGATGTTGGCAGCATCATGCTCTGGTTGTACATTTCTTAAGGAGCTGGTGAGGCTTTTATTAACTGGCTCAGATGTGTAATTAACCTACTAATTACTAACATTAAACAGTTCATCATGATATTAACTATGCCCCCTTCGCTTCTTGAATACAATTTTTTTTTACACCAATGCTTCTGTGTGCTTAACTTATTCTCAGTGAATACATTTGTTTGCAGCACAAAGCACTAAAAATGTTTCAAATATAAAGTCATACCTGAGATTCTAAAACAACACCTCAAATATGCAAAATTAATATAATATTTATTTAATTTAACGAGCCTTCCAACAATTGCAGTATCCAAAAACCTAACTTGTTGAACCAGCTAACAGCTCAACCTCATTGATCCTCATTAGGATGAAATAATCTAAATACCAAAGGGAGGACTTTTTCGTTTTCTCATTACAGTCACTACAAACACTACAGAATGTGTGTCTCTTTGTCTGTAGATATTCTGCCACAAATGTTCATAAAAAAAACAACATCCAAGCCAAGAGAAAAATTAGGTTTCCATCACGTTTTGCTTGGTGGCACCTTTTCAAGGGAAAAAAAAAAGCACAATAACTTTTTAGGCCATTTGTGTTGAGTATTCCCACTGTAATTTCCTAAAATGGTTTAATTTAATGTTTTCCCATCATCTTAATTCAAATTCAGTTTTAAACATAAATAGCAAAGAAGAGAAATCAAAACATAACAGATATATTCTGGGAGGAAGGTTTCAATACATTGCTCCACTCAAACCTCTCCTCAGTGTTTGGAGTCTGAAAATAAAGGTTACCTTGGTCAACATGTAAACTAATGTCCAATTATTTCTCCTTCCTCCCACATTAACAAGTGAGGGCCGACACAGCGTCCCACGCTATTCAGCCCTCTAATGAAATTTTTCATGGGCAATGGTTGCACTGAATGGCCTGAGCGGTTTGCCACGGTTTATTGACAACACCACATCATAGTTTCCCGTGAGAAATAAAAATATCAAGATGCAGTCAGCTCATCAACATCTCCTTTGCTCTTTGACTGGTAAAACAAAGATAAGTTTGTCGGATATGCATTACTGGTTTATCTACAAAAGCAATAAATGTTAAAATTTTCATCTATCCTTAAATCCAAATCTATTTTTTTTTTTTT
>JAVLVB010000768.1:3096906-3114140 GCA_032876305.1 Orestias chungarensis | reverse complement strand
GGTTATTAGTGACCAAACTGTCCTTAAACCTACAAAGTTCAGTCCGTCCATAACTCATACGCATAAGGCGCATAAGTTTGGGCTCGGAACCGACGTAAAAACTACGTAACTCAGGGTTTTCACTAGTAGCGTGAGAAGCCGCTGCACTACTGTGCGCCGCCATCTTGTTTTCCGCCATAACCTATGTGCTATGTGTCCAAAAGTCATGTATTTGTTGATTTTACATGTTTTGATGTTTGTATAGTATTCTTGTATGGATTAGTTCAAATCAGTTTGAACAGAATTACATTTAGCACTTTATGTAGTGTTGTCTCACCCTACTCCTGAAAAATGAGTGTTTTGCATGTTTTCAATCTCTCTTCTTCAAACAAATGGCTAAAAACTCAAAACTCAGTTGGTTATGTTTTGCAGAAACATGATTATAAAACCATTTGTTAGATCTAGTGTATTTGTAGGTAAAAACAGGACAACTGCTACATATATTTAGTACAATCTGCAGTAGTCACAAAAATAAAATAGATGTCACTGCTTTGTTTTGTTCCCCAATGTTAAGTAATGAGAGATGTTTCACAGAAGCATACTCACAAAATCTATCCATTACGTTACACCATCAGGTTACATCAGGTTCTTACCTCCTCCAGCGCCCAAAGGGAGTCCACCACAGGCCTGATCTTCTTCTGTTTGTATAGACTCAAGAGTTTGTCCATTGCTGATTTTACAAGTTTACATCCTCCTTGTTTGAAGAGAAGGTTGAGGAGGGAGAACCCTGCTATGACTTTGTTCTCCTCATACAGTTTAATTGGATTTACCTTTTCCACCTGCCACCACTGGGGAATGAAACACATGACCCTAAACACATGAACCATCAAATACTTCTATATAGTATATTAAGTTGGATAAATATGGAATGCTGTTTCTTTAAAATATGGTTCATAGTGTGTGTCTCTCACTTACAGATTTTGCAAAACTGAAGAAGCTCTTTGTTTCCCCAGTTAGCATATTTGATGCACCTGTAACAAACAAAATAAAAGGGTTTCTTTTCAGTGTTCAACTACAAGAGGTTTTGACATGTGGACTTTGGGGCTTGGAGAGTCAGTTGGCACCTCAGACCTTTAGATTAGTGAAAGCCTGCCTTTGCATATGTTCAGCTCATGTAATGCTTCTAAATAAAGTTCCTGCTAATGATTTAGCTAAATGCACGAGGCTCTGTGGGAACTAGAGGACCTTGTTAGCAGCTGTTAGGAACAATTCATTACGTTTAAAAATTTAAGTAATCACATTTAGTTAGTTCAGTACACCATAGTATATGGAAGCTGGTTATAATGAAAAAATATAGAACTCAAGAATTCAAAATAATAGGTTTTTTAAATAATAAAATGTTTCATTATCTGAGCAGCATATTTCAAAAGGTATCAAAGTTCACCAGTTGAAAGTTGGCTTCTGTCTTCATCCTCTTGACTCTTAATCAATCAATATAAAAAAGCTAGTCAAATAATAAAAATTAAAAAAAACACTAAAATTATCCGTACCATACAGGATGTAGGTTCCCAGTGGCTTAAGGAGACACAGACTTTTCCCTGTATTTTCTCCACACAGGCAGTCCAGCACAATGTCAACTCCATCTGGAGAGATCCTGTTAATCAAAGAAAAATTAAGGTAATTGAAAAATCCAGGGGCAGGAAGCAGTGAAAGCGCCAGGCCATTCTGGAGGGCACAGTCTCCATGATGCTGAGGGATAAACCTGTTTGTCTAATTACATTACCCAACAACAAAGTTACAAGGGCCCATTTTTTTTCTTCTAAAGCAGGACTGTAAATTTGGATCCTGTCAAAAGCACTTTGTAAGACCTACTTGGGTTTTCCTTTGTGTTACATTTTAGGTATATTCAAACAAGACAACATAAATCTAGATTACAAACCTACAAAAGTGAATTTTGATGTACGAGAACTTCTAATCAACCTTATAATCTATCTGCTTCATTTATGTTGGTCTATATTAAATTAAAACAGATTTTTTTAGCTCATTCAAACTGATAAAGATTTATGCTACATGTAGTTTGCTAACAAAATTGAAATTTAGATCTAAGAATCACATCACAGTTTAGCTTGGTGTGTTTTAGCCGGAGGTATTGAAACCAGGAGTTTTAGTCAGTTGTTCTATTGCAAACTACTAACAACAAAAAAAGCTGCTAAGATATTTTTACAATTTAAAAGATTAAAACACACGATGGATGTTTAACTTAAAGCACTTTCTGCACTTTGGAAATTTAAGCAGGAATTTCGACTTCAGTAAGAGTTCTATTAGATGTCTCCTTCTTATAAGTTTTAAAGTCTGATATCTGACTAAACTTAATTAATATTAACTTTGATTATTTAAAAATAATATACCAATGAATTATGTTTTAGACCTTTTGGAAACGATCAAAAGTGCTAGTGGGTACTGTAAATTAAATGTCTCATCAGTACCCGCCAGGTTTATGATAAAAAGGTTTAAATTAAAAAAATGCCCATCAGACCGATCAGTTATCAAAGTTGGTTGCCATACAGGTACAGCAGCAGGCTCCTTTTCTTTGAACCAGTTACCAGTTATTTTTATTAATTCAAATCCACTGAGCACTTGTTGAAAAATGTATCTGCCAAAAACATTTGAGAACTTGGCTACAACATATGATGTTAGAAACTACTTTATGCAAGCAAATGATTGCATAACTCGTGTTTATGGCAGTGAAGATTTAATACAAAAGGGCAAAACTGGCTGAGTCCATAAATATAGCCTGTGATTCATCCTGCAGGGAGACTTTATGTTCCATCTAATCATGGATTCGTAAAGTTATGATCATATACTCACTTTGGTTTTACGGTTTGATAAACTTGCAGTCAACAACCCCGACAACCCAGAGTAATTATTCAGACATTCAATATCTACAACATATTATGTTAGCTGTTGTTTAAATTATTGTTATAAAACATTGTCATAGTGACACTCAAAGACATGAACATGAAAGTGAATAAAGGATATTAAGATCACAGTTTCTTACTTCTTGATCATTACTTTAAAGAACCTGCTTAGTTGAACTAACTGGTGGTCTTGTGATTCTCATTGTTTTTGCCTTTTTTAAAAAGACTAATTTAACTGAACTTTGTACTTGATCCTGAGAAGAATGTGTAGGCCAGAGAGATGAAAAGCACACTAATCCACAGCTAATGCTGATAGGTAGGCTAGGAAAGTATAAAACCAAAATTTGTGAATTGCATGAAGTTCGTAAATCTTTTTTTTTTCTATTATAATGTAGTTCCCATATATTGTCCTTATACGTTGATTCAAATAAGCCAGAGTCTCATGTAATACTTTAAGGGTATCTTGATAAATATTATAGTCTGCAATTTCCTGGCAGCCCTTAAGGTTTGAGTAACTTCAGTAAGTTTTTCAACTATTTTCTGACCATTAGTTGTATTTGAACATCGTTTTTAAACTACTCTATGCAAAAAATATAGTGAGGATCTGATGAAGGACCTAAAAGATGCTTTATCAATTCATGAACTGAAATATTGAATGGTGTTATCACTAAAACAGTGACCATAACTGCCAAATTGTGTTAGCATGTGTTATTTATAACATATACCCATAAACTATAAGGTTAAACACTGTTGTTGAGAAAGGCTTCTAGTAACAATGTGTTTAATGCACCAACTTTATGAATTAACACTGGCTCATTCCTTAAATGTTGTAATATTATTTGAAAGAAAAGATCAAATTTTGTACAAGGATATAATAATATTATTAAAAATGTCTCACAGATTTCTCCTACCTTGGTTTTTATGAGTTCTGGTGGTTTGCGATGGTGAAAGACAGCCAAACATCAGGATGTTCTCATCAAGAAACCTGACTGGTGATGTGAGGTTTTTGGGGTGATGTGAAAAGAAATATTTTCTCCATAAATGGTTTACGACGTACGCAATGATGAACAAAGAGTTATTGCAAATTTGGCCATCTGATCAGACTTTACTCTTCTACAAGAATTTTATTGGACTGTTCAAACGTATTGCAGAAATATAAAAATGTTTTTTTAGTGGAGTCTTACACACATTGTGTTAAAAGAGTCCGTGATGATTGAGAATATTACTTATTCTTTTCATGAGAAAAAAAAGCTGTAACTGATGATTCCAGGTCAACTATCCTGATGACTCATCTAACAGAAATCCTGAGTTTCCAGTTTAGACAAATATCTCGGACTAAGCCAAAACTCTGTCCGGTAACAATAAAGTTGCAATGGTTTTTGGGGTATTTTCTTTTACCCACCCTGGGAGGTTTCTTGGGACATACCTTGATAGTCAGAAACTTTTTTATGCCAAAACTTAGGCCTAAAGCAATGAGCCAATACTAACTGGCACTGATAGGGAGCATAGTTTCAACATACCAAGAGGATATTTTTTTGTGGAAAAGCCATCTTCAATATATGTTTGCCCTCCTCTGTAACACATGACCTTGAACATCGACTGAAACTGGACTGAAATTTCAAGAAAATGCTAAAACAAAAAGTTAAATAATGCTTATGCACATGTTTAACAAGATAATGACAAAGAGGGGCTTTTTTAAAACCTAACATATTAGGAAATATGGATGACTCAAGACCTTGGGGGGGAAAGTGCTCTGTTAATTGCATTCAAACAAACGCATAGTTATATTAATCACTGCTCAGCCCAGACTGGTTCAGCTGTTCAACAAGCAGACCTCCACCCAGACCTACACAACGCCACTGCTTTCTGAGAGCAGCCACTAGTTGCCATGGGGACCACCGCCACTCAACCACAAATAAGGCAGCCAGAAACATCTGCATCCTCGTTGCCTAAAGCAACGTCGACGTTATCTCATCAGCCACCTGATCGCCCGGCAGCAGTTTAAAACCCATGCATTGTGTTCAGTGTTGAATCCCGAAGGCTTACTTTTTCACTTCTTGTATGTAGTCGGCGTTTCTGTCGAACAAGTGCGTCACAGAGTCTTTGATGGATGTGTGTTTGAAACAGGAGGCGATGCCAAACACGGTCACATTAGGCACGGTGGAGCATAACTGAGCCACAGCTTGTCCCTGCAAACCATGGCATCAAAAATAATAGTCTGGACATGGATGAAAAATCACATTTTCTTCAACATAAAGGAGTTTGTTATTCCATTTTCCATTTACCAAGCAGCCATATTTTAAAATGTAAAGCATTTTTACTGTTTTTACAAACTCTGCTCCTACCACTGCACCTCCAGCCGAGTGGACGAGCACAGACATCCCTTCCCGCAGACGGGTGACTTGGAAAAGCATCATATAAGCAGCCACGAAGTTGAGGGAGAAAGCTGCAGCCTCCGTGAACGTCATCTCATCCGGCATCTTGTAAACAAACTCCACTGGTGTGCAAACCACTTCGGCCCAGGCATTGTAGTTCATAAACGCCATAACTCTGTCCCCTATCTGAGAGAAAAACAAGCAAGACACATTCATTTGTTTAGATTCACTGATATGTATACATTTGGTGGCTGCAAGTACTAACCTCAAATCCCTGCGTGTTCTCACCCACAGCCTCCACTATTCCACAGCACTCAAATCCAGGGACAAGGGGAGTTTTTGGAGGATTGTCAACATTCCCCTGACGTACCATCAGATCCAAGAAATTTAACCCACTGCAGCATAAAAAGAAAACAAACAAATGAAAACGTATATCACTGTCATGAAATTTACCAGGTTTAAGATTTACATAAAAATGATTTGCCTTCTGTTTTAGTCCACAAGCAGATATTATCTAACAGATTTGTAATATGAGAAGACTAAAATATTTCAGGTTAACCTAGAGCTACATTGTTTTCTGTTTGATTTCAAAATTATGAACATTGAGTCAGAGGTTTATTCTCTGAGGCCAGATTCCAGACAAATGCAGCACGGAACAAAAATGAAAAAGCCCTTTTCATTTGTCTGTCTGCCAGCACTGGCAGGGTCCTCCTTGCATTGTGAAATAGCAAGACTGAGAGGATTAAAAAAAAGTTATCAAAAATAAATCCGATGTTTAAGTTTGAAACGACTGAATGAGGTTGAGGATGAACAGGACTCAGGCAAGGCAAGACACCTGTAGCATGATCAACACTAGAAGCCAGGTGAGTTTACAAACGCAAATCCAAACGTGTTTGGTGATAATCACCACGCTTTGACGCGGATCTTCACTTCTCCCTCCAGCGGCTCAGGCATCGCCTTCTTGGTAACCCGGAGTTTGTTGAGACCTCCGAACCCAGCCAGAACCACCGCTCGCATTTCCTTGGCGCTGGAAGGAGACTCCAGGCTCCCCGCCTCCTTTCCAGGGTTTCTGTCTATCATGAACTCGGTTTCCTCCGTCATGTCTGACCCTTCTTTTGCCATGTTAGAGACCAGCAGCTCTCCCTCTGCTCTGATGTTCCCAGTGATGTGGGGGAGTAGCTGCAGACAGGCGCTCTTATCCTCAGCTACAATCAGTGTGCAGCCAAACATGAGGGTGAAAAAAAAAAAAAAATGAATAAAAAAAATCATAATAATTCTCAGGATTTTTATTGTTTTAGATATTTTAGATGTTCAACAGAAGTCTGGAAAAATGTATTATTTCAGTGAAGAGAAAAATATTTAATGATAATAATTATAATAGTAAGCCTCAGCTGTCAAATAGTGCGCCATCTACTGGTGGATAAATGAAATCATAATATATAAATAAACTTTTTCTTTTTATTTCCTCTTTTTTTTTTCAAAAGCATGAGTAACAAAGAGTATAGATAGCATTTATGCAGAATTAACAAATGAATATAACAACCATAACTTAAAGACAAAGAAAAACTTTTGGGGAGTATTTCATAAAAAAACATGAACAAGTTTTGTTGTTTCGTGTTTTATGTTTGGTTTGTTTTTTGCATTTAAAAAATATATATTTTATTCATATTTTTTGTTGGATTTCCTCCCTTCTTCCTCGTCTGTACATGTTTTAAAATTAGCTTTCCAAATCAGAGTTGATGTAAGTTTTAACTTCTTTGCATCACTTTATAAGCCTATTTGTGTTGTAAGTGGTGTGAGATGGTTTTGATGATAAAGCTGAAATACAATAATTAAAATTTAACATTTATTCATGTCAAATGCCCACATAAATGTGTGTATAAAAATATGCATAATATATACTGCAGTCTGCTATGGCCGTCAGACTGGTTAACCTGTTAATCCAGTCAAATTCAGACCATTCACCTGAAACTGATTACCCGCTGTTCCACCTCTTTCTTTGACAGGTAATGTTGACAAGTTAAATATTTGCAAAGTGCAATCTGCAACATTGAAATGAAGCAGTGGTTGAACATTCTTCGTAAATAAAATATATTTAAAGCATTTTGTATTTTAAGCTATAAATATGTTTTGTTTGCTACAATAGAGCCCCATGCGTTTCATCATTTTATTTGCAAATTAGGGGAAAAAAGTTTAATGATCTTCCTTTAAACTTTGCAAAACATTTTCTATAATTTCTGTATCTGGATTTTTATAAATATCATTAACTAAATTCATTTAAATGTTCGGAGAAAGATGTGTAAAATTAATTTAATTCTGCATTTGCTAATATCTAAGAGTGTCTCATTTATCACTACATACGTGTATCATACTGGTGGCAAAGGCATTTTGGTCAAACACTGTCAGACAGAATCGAAAAATTCACTAACAATAATAATATTCATAACACCAGTGGATCTATATGTTTGAAATAATAATAATAAAAAAAAACAACAACAACACACACTTCATGTAAAGCTGCTGCTTTTTTTTTATTAACTTCCATTTGGGACTGAAGCAGAAGGTTTGAAAACATCTCAATGTTATACACCATTTAAAAAAAGATCAACTTTAATGAAACTGTACAAACATTGTGATCACATTTCTGGTGTATTAGCTTAAAGCAAGGCTTTATAGCCGAGGTCAGCTTCTCATAATGACTAAAAGCAGCATCACAAACAACCCTGAGCCCCTCCCCAACAGGGATGAATAGTGGACCCCCCCAAGTCATATTGTGCGTATTACAGCCGTTACTGGTTTTTAACACCTGAAGTAGATGATAACCCATTATTTTTTTTAAACATAGTGTTACCCTCCAGTAATAGTATTTCACATTTTTTACTCTGAATATATTGTAACTGTGTCTCGTTCATGTTTTATTTTTGCATTTGTACATTCCTATTCGGTGATGAAGCATAAAGGTTTGTAAGCCGAAAGTGAAGTGGAAGGTCATCGTTCTTTCTTTTTAACTATTCTGGGATATCAGTGAATATTCGGAGGCCATGCATGGCTTGGATCTCCTCCTTCAGGGCCTGTGGATGACAGAAGATAAGAGCTAGTTAATTAATTCCTGATAATCTGCTTATACTTTGCCAAAACTAAAGAACAATCCTAAACAGCTGGCAGAGATGATGGGGAAGGAAAGAGGAACAATGGTTTGACACGGACGCTGATTTATTTTGTACGTTATAATACTATACTGAGCACTTAAAACTATTTTTTTTTAATGCACTGTGTTAAAGTTAAGGTCACAATCAACAATTTCCACATCAGGTTTTTCAAGTGTAGTATTAATTTCTAGTTTTCCTTGAGATCTGATCTGCAGATTTTCATTTTTATCCAAAAATGTGCAGCGTGTTGTTTCAAAGTAAGGTTGCTGTTTTAAATCAAACAGAAAACAAATAAATTAAAATATGTTTATCATATATACATTAGAGCCCAAGTATCTATCCTCCATAAAGCTTTGTATCAAACTTAAATTATGTGATAATATGGCAACATAATTACTGGTTAAAAATGGCATTAGTGCTCAGTGTTGATGCTTTTTATTGGCTGCTAAATGTCTTAAAGTTATTTTTTTCCCTACTGACAAGCAACAGAAACAGGGTAGAAGCCAAAAACCATTTGGTAAATTATCTTCATTAAAGCAACACATTAAAGCATAACACTTTTCAACACACTATTTAATTATAACGTTTGCAAACTGTTTGTAAATCAGATTTTTCCCCAGTCCCTCAAAGTTCCCAGGGTAATTTTGGATTTGTCGTGATCTTGCTGCTGCCTCAGCTGATATTCTGGGCTGTAAACTTACTTGGTTGACCAACTGGTGTTGCTGAACTGTCCTTTTTCCTTTGAACTCACAGGACTCTATATGAATCTCATACATGGCTCCACAGCCGCCTAAACAGAGAAGGCAAAAACAAAAACATGTCATCTGCAAAGAGTGGGATCGTCTTGTCTCAAATAGCTGGGTATGTTCCAGAGTAATGTAAAAATGTATAAAGAACCTTTTACCATATGAGTTTTTATCAATACTTGTAAAAAGAAAGATGTGCAAGGTTGCATCCAAATTAGAGATTAAATATCACCAATGACAAATAGGCCAATTTAGATTTGGAACATGGAAACTTGAACATAGACTCAGTTTAAAGTTTTTTTTTTTGTTCGTTTGTTTTGTCTCAGTATAAAACCTGGAATTAATTTAGATGGATTATTTCTTACTGTGTGCCTCGAGTTAAAAGTTCTTCTAGGTGCTTTGCTGTAGGCCAAGCTTTAAATACGGCACTCTGCGCTCTTTCAATTACGTCGTCAGGTTTGCTAGATTTTTTTTATACATGTGGAAACTACCTGCTGCAAAATGCAGTATCCAAACCGCTGTGTGCAAACCCAATATACAATGCAAGAATTCCTGTGGCTTTATAATGGATATCTCCACGGCCCACAGAGTCGCTGTGTTAAGTCAGTTCTGTTTTTATTTCTTCCTTTTTGCAGACTTTTGTCCATTATTCATCTGGTTGAGGCGTTGCATTTATTTACTCTGGTTTTGGATTTTCCACCTTACTTATTTACTTTCCAGCCATTGTAATAACGCATAACCGTAAAAACATTGTGTTGTTTTCACAACTTGGATCAGCTGATTAGCATCTCAAAAGCTCAAGTAATGCCTAAAACTAAAACTTTGGAACTCGAAGAAGTTGAATAGGAGGCTTGATAGACGCAGAGCAGGACCAGTGAGAGGAGAGAAAAAATCATCTTCAGACAGAAACTCTTGGAAAAACATCTTTATTTAGCTCTGGAAACCATTTAGGATAAACTTTCCTCGTTATTACAAGGTTTTCAACATTAGATCTCTAGATTAGATTAATAAACAATCAGCAGAGGTCATTTTTGATAGTGCATTAAAAAAAGAAGAAACTTCACACCTGAAGTAAGCAAAACCTTCACTATACAGTCTGGTAATCAGTACAAGGACATCTACCTGAGATATCCGTGACTTTGAGCTTGGAGGCCAGAGGAAACGTCTCCTTCAGGATGTTCGCGATGCGCTCCTCTGCGTCTGTCTGCGAGGTCAAGCCTCTCTGCAGCCGAGCTCCAGCGGCCACCTGGGGGGGAGCAGAGCAGCAGTGACCCCAGGAAGTCTCACCGACACTCAAACCTGAGTAGAAACGCCGGAGATGTTTCCTACCGGTCTGCTGCGAACAGCGCTCAGTATGGCGCTGCAACGGAAACGAGAGCAGGATAACATTGTGGATCAAACAAGATTCAGTTTGCATCAGATAACCTCACAAAAGTCAGTAAGTCATGTCTTCTTCTTCTGCTGCTGCTGCCTCTTCTTTTTCTTCTGCTTCTTCTTATTTTTGTTGGCGGTTTGCAAACAACTTATGGAGGCATTACCGCCCCCTACTGGTAAGGAGTGTGGGTCACTTGACAAAACAAACAAACAAACTATATCCTATCCTATATATTAATCATCTAAATTATTTCATATAAATTACACCGTATTAAAAAATCAAATAAGACCTGGTATGCTCGATTTCATGATTGTCGCTGCAACAATTCCACAACATCCAACCTCATTTTCATCTTTCTTAGGTTCTCAACCAACTGTTCTCTACTGTCTCTGATATTTCCTACAGTTCAAAACAACATGTTTTGTTGTCTCTCTTTCCGCGCTCTCACATTTCCCCGTCTGATCTTTTCCCATTATAAATAATGTTTGGCTTAACCCTGTACGTCCAATTCTGAGACGTGATATAAATTGTCTCTTCTCTCCTATTTCTTTCTGTTCTTCTCATTTCTCCAACTTTGTTTTGTATTTTATAAAACCGTCGTCCTTTCCTTTCGTCCTCCCATGATTTTTGCCATTTCTCCTCCACTTTCTGTTTTATTATACTCTTAACTTCTTTTATGCCAAATGTAAAATGAATATCAACCATATCTCTATCAACACTATCCTTAGCTAGTCTATCTGCCATTTCATTGGCCTTAACCCCATGATTTGCTTGCACCCATATGAAATGAACAGTGATCCCCATCATATTTATTCTGTATATTGTTTGTTGAATTTCTATAAAAATATCTGTTCTACTGTCCGACTGTTTATTTTGCAAACTTTCCAAAGATGAACTTCAGTCTGAGCAAATTATTGATTTTAATGGTTTAACCTCTTCCACTAAACTGCTAAAAGTAATGTGAGCATTTCACCTGTTTAACTGATACACCATCACTAACCCTTTTCCCTACTTTAATATTAAATTGTGGAACAATAATAGCTATCCCTATCCTATTAATTATATTTTTTGATGCATCTGTATATATTTGTACATAATTATAATATTGGTTTAGGTGTTCTTGCACACTGTATTTATTCATCATAAAAAAATCCTTTTTATTCTTCTTCTCCAAAAACGAAAAATCTATTTTAACTTCTGGTATTATCCAAGGTGGTACTGTGTATAATGGAACTATTTGACCTATATTAAATTTATCTAACAGAAACTAATTCACTTTAAAAGTTATTGACCATCCAAAACTTTTTATTTTCCCTTTGTATTGCAATTACCTTTAATGTTGGATGATTATTTCTTTGTCCTTGTTAATTTACCCAATAATTTAAAGAAAGCTGTTCCCTTCTAAGGTTAGGAGGCATTTCTCCCATCTCCACCTCTATAGCTGCTATTGAGGATGTTTTAAAAGCCCCTTTAAAAATTCTTATAGCCTGATATGTATATAATTTAGTTTTTGTTGATTTGTATCAGCTGCTGAGTTATACACTGTACATCCATAATCTAAAACTGACCTAAGTAATCGAATGTAAATAGCCTTCAATTATTTTCTATCTGCTCCCCACTCAGGTCCAGCTAAACATCTTATTATATTTAATACATTCCTACAATTATTTATTATTTTCTTAATATGTTCCCCCATGTCAGTTTTCATCAAACCACAGTCCAAGAAATTCAAATTGTTTAACTCTTTCCATATAATTTAAGCTTTATTTCCTTGTCTACTTGTTTTCGAGTAAAAAACATTATTTTAGTTTTATCCACTGAAAACTTAAAACCTCATTTATGTGACAATTTTTGTACCAACAATATTGCCCCTAGAAGTTTCTTTACAATAAACTTTAAATTCCTTCCTCTTTTCCACATTGCTCCATCATCTGCAAAAAGTGAAAAACCCATTCCACCCTCTACTTCCTTGAACATATCGTTCCCTACTATAGAAAAAAATAACGGGCTTATAATGCTCCCCTGAGTTGTCCCATTCTCTATATTTAAACTTTCAGAAAATATACCCATTCTTCTAATTTTAATTAATAATCCTTCCTTCCACATCATGTCATACGCTCTTTTTATGTCAAAGAAATTAGCTACTACACTCTCTTTATTCATTTGAGCCTTTCTGACCTCGTTCTCTAAACATAAAACCAGATCCATAGTACTTCTTCCTCTCCTAAAACCACTCTGATACACTGATAAAAGGTTTTTACTTTCCATAAAATATAAAAAACTCAAATTTATCATCTTCTCCATTATTTTACATATATTGGATGTTAAAGCTATTGGCCGATAATTTTCTGGTTTTGATTCATCTTTTCCTGGTTTATGAATAGGTAATATTACTGCTTCTTTACAATTTTTAGGTAATTGTCCATCCTCCCATATTCTTTTCTACAACTCCAATATGTTTAGATATTTCAGTTAAATTACTTATCATCGCATAATAAACCTGATCTTTTCCTGGATCAGATAATTTTATATTTTTTAAGGGCCCTGTTCATCTCTGATACTGTAAACAACATATTCAGTGAATCATTTGAATCTTCCACTTTCTCTAATAACCTCTTATTCTCTAAGATTGTCTTTTCTCATCCCTTTTTCTCCTCTTCACTAATATTTTCAGAACTATGAATTTTTACAAACACATTCACCAACATTTCTGCCTTCTGTTTATCTTCCACTGCTGTCATTTCTCCATTATTTAGAATTGGATATCAACTAGTTGTGTTAATCCCTTTAATTCTTTTAATCATTGTCCAGACTTTAGAAATGTCTGTTTCTCTTCCAACTGAATTACAAAAATTTCTCCAATAATATCTATTTGCTCTTTTAATTACTCTTCTTACAGTTGCTTGTAATTTCTTATATTCATTGAAATTCTGAAAGTTATGATTTCTTTTTAATAATTTAAAAGCTTTGTTTCTTTTCTTTATACCTTCAGTACATTCTGTTGTCCACCATGGTACCAATTTCCTTTCCTTTTTCCCACCTTTCATACTTATAGTCTGAGTAGCTGCTTCTAAAATAGCATTACACATAGCAAGATTTAAATCATCAATACTACCACTTTAATCTATGTTTTATTTTATTTTTTCCACTAATATCCATAAATGTTTCCCAATCTGCAGATCTGAAACACCATCTCTTCATCCTATTTATACTATATTTTTCTATATGTAACTTTATGTCAATTTTAATTGGATAATGATCACTTCCTATAGTAGTCTTATTAATTACTTTCCATAAACATATACTTGCTATTGAATATGAAACTATTGTCAAATCTATTGCTGGCTCTTTGTTATCTCTTACATTAATTCTTGTTCAACTCCCATCATTTAAAACGACAACATTTTTAACATCCATTATTTCTTCAATTATTTCCCCATTTTGATCATTATGATTGCTCCATTTAGAACTATGTCCATTAAAATCACTGTGAACTGGGGAAAGAGCGAAGCCCTGGCGTTGGCGAGTGGTCTGCTGGGCTCCCAGTTCTCCCTCAGGGTCTTTTATGGAAGAAAGATGGTCTTAAATATCTTGGTGTGTTTTGAGGCGGTAAAAATATAGTAAGTAAGAACTGGGAAGACATTGAGCAAAAAAATTAAAAGAAGTTGTCAAAATGGAAAAGGCTACACCCAGGCATGGTGCTGGTTATAAACAATCTTGTTGCTTCACAGCCGTGGCAGGAGCTCTGCTTTTAGACCCACCATCAGGTTTACTTGCAAAAATTCAATCCGAGATGGTCAAGTTCTTCTGGAACAGTCTACATTGGGTGCCACAGTCTGTCTTGTTTTTATCCATAGAGTAGGGGGGGGGGGGGGGGGCAGGGTCTCGTCCACTTGGCCAGTACAACAGCTACATTTCGTTGACAGTTTATTCAGAAACATCTGGCAGGATCTCCTGTGTGGAGTGATGTAGCCAGCTGCATTCTCAGACATGTACATTTTTGGGGGCTGGATGCTGCTCTGTTTTTAACTGATTTTAATCTTTTAAAGTTAAAGGGGTTGCCTCAGTTTTATCAGGGTGTTATTAAATCCTGTGGTCTTTTTAAACTGCCGTTGCTTCTCAGCTTGGGGTCGAGTCTGCCAGACTGATGCAGCGCTTCCTGGGCCTGGTGAAAGAGGGACTGACGGCTGCGGAGAGGCGTCTCCTGCAGCTGTGCCAGGAGAGAGAGCTTTCACCGGACCCGACTGACCCGGTCCCTGATTTGACCCTGAGCACAAGCTTCACGAAAGACAGCGGTCCTCTGCTATCCAGCAAAGACTCTCAGACGAGCCTTCAGAGTACGGGCCCGAAAGTACTCTACAAAAACTGTGTCAAAATCCTAAACGAAAGAACCCTGCAGAATAGAGCCGTGAGCATGTGGGTGGACAAACTGGGAGGACAAACCCCTCAGCGAAGGACCCTCTACAAACCACCTATAAAAAAACGGACTGGTGATCTCCAATGGAGGATCCTACATGGCGCCATTGCTACAAACTCGTTTTTATCGGTTATTAGTCAAGGGGTTTTAAATGAGTGTCCTTTCTGTGGTTTGGCTGATAGTGTTTTTGATGTTTTTATTGATTGTGGGAGACTGACGACATTTTCTTAAGTATTGATGAGTGTTTTTAGCTGTTTTGGTATTGTTTTTACCAGTCCTATTTTTATTAATGGACTGCGTTTCAACAAAGCCAACAAGCAACAGTGTCAGATTAGCAGAAGCAAAAATTGTTATTTATTTATCGTGCAGAGACAAACTCTAGACTGGACCTCAACTCAACGCAGTTTGAATTTGAAGGTTTTTTTGTTTTTTTTTACAACTGTAGGGTTTTTACAGTGTTTTGTGCACCATTTCTGGTCAGAAAGAACTCAAATATACCAAGATGTTACTGCAAATATTTATTCTTTTTAGTATCCTTGACCTTTTTATGTAATGTTTTTATTGAACGTTGAATTATTGTAGTATTACGGAGAAAATAAATGTTTTGTTAAAAATAAAAATCTTCTTCTTTTTATTCTTTGTGTGAGAGGAGTGTGGTTGGAGCTGAAGGAGTGGAAGAGTGTAGTGAATGGAAAAAAAAAAAAACTTTTTCTCTTTCTGTGCTTGTATATGTTGGTTTATTATTTAGTTGGGTTGTTGTTTGGTTTTTCTTTAGTTTAGGGTGTTTTGAGGACACGTTTGGAGGGCCACCTGGACGCCATGGCGTCTGCTGGTTTATCGGGCTGCCACGGAAGCACGGCGTTAAAGGTGCCGCTGGCTCTCCGTGCAGCGTGGAAGAGGTGGCTTTAGCGGTGGGGGAGTTGATAGGCCACAGCTTTGTGAAGTCTGCTGCCCGCATGAACAAGGCTGTGGTCCTATTTGTAGATAAGGTGGAACAGGTGAAACTGTTGGTGGAGCCCGACCTTGCAGCGCAACCTGCCCCGGCTGCGCAGGAATAGTTCCCGGTGTTGTGGGACGAGGTGGCGCTCCTCACATCTCTGGCTGGTAAGGAGCGGTGGGTGAGCGCAGTATGGAGGAAAAACTGTGTCAAGACAACGGTGACAAGGAGACGAGTAGTGAGAGGGAGACAGACGAGAGCTGGATGAGGGGACAGGTGAGAAAGTGAATCCTGGGAAAACTAGTGAGACAGGTGAGACAGGTGAGGTGAGCGACACGGGGGAGGTGGTGAGTGGGGTTATCGGAGAGGTGAAGGAAACAGGTGGGGTGTGTGAAGTTAAAGGTGGGATAAGTAAAACTGATCAAACAAAATGATTCCTCTGTTGGATGAGACAGACGAAGCAGCTTGTGAAGGGGCTTCAGCTGCTGGGGATGAGACCATGGAGACATGTATAAGCCCCCCCTGAAGAAGAGGACTGACGTTCTCCAGTGTGAGAAAAATTCACAATGCCATCGCCTCTAACGCCTTTATTACTGCTTTTAATTCAAATGTGTCAAGTCAGTGCCCTTTTTGTCCCATTCGTGAAACAGTGTTCCATTTTTTTAGCGAATGTAGTAGATTGACAGTGTTTTTTAATGTTTTAACAGATGTTTTAAAACTGTTTAATGAGTCATTCATTCTCAGGGAGTTTATTTATGGTGTGGGCTACAAGAAAACAAATCAAGAGAAATGGAAACTCCTTAATTTTATCTTGGGTGAAGCAAAACTTGCCATATATATTTCAAGGAAAAATCGCAGAGAAAATACAGCAGGTGACGATGCGGCCTCAGTGTGGCGATGCAACTTCTGATGTAGACTGAGGCTGGAACAGGTTTTTAAAATGTATGAACGATTTACAGGTTTCTAAAAATTGTTGGTGTTACAAAAATGTTCTATGTACTTTTGTTGATGACAACCTGGTTTTTGCACAATTTCTTTTAAATTGACTTGGCTTTGTTATTTTTTTATTTATTGAGGATTTGTGTTTGTCGTAAATAATTGTAAATAAAATATTTTCGTAAAATAAAATATCTTCTTCTTCTTCTTCTTGAGTTTTATTGGCACTTGGCAATAAACTGCTAGTAGCATTACCGCCAATTACTGGTATGGAGGGTGGTTCGTCATGATTTATAAATACATCCTACCTATATATATATATATATATATGTATACGTATATATATGTATACATATATATATATATATATATATATATGTATACGTATATATATGTATACAT
>JAVLVB010000768.1:3082465-3096806 GCA_032876305.1 Orestias chungarensis | reverse complement strand
ATATATATATATATATATGTATGTATATAAATATGTATATATACATATATATATATATACAAACACTTATTATTCTATTAAATAATTTTGTTTTTTTTAAATATCTAATAACTATTTGTATCTGTTTATTCCCTAAATTCTTCCTCAATATATCTAATAAATTAACCTTTTCTTTAATATAATCAAATTCCTTCTTCCTATAACTTCTCTCTCTTTCATAATTATGACATTCTAACATAACAATTGTTTCTAAAGTTCCACAGTGGTCATATTTGCCAGTATTATGTTTTCGTATTTTAAATTGTGTATAATTTAGTGCTGTATGTACAAACCTTAACCGTGTTATTTCTCTTTCCTCCTTTCTATTTCTTCTACTATTTCTTTTTTTCTCCTACTCTCTTCTGAATTCCATAAAACCACCTTCCTGTTTTCTCTTCATCCCACCGTTTTTTCCATTTTTCCATCAGTTTTTCTTTAACAATACTCTTTGCCTCAGATTTACTTAATTTAACTGTAAAACTAATAGGATTTTGAATTGCCCTCTTTGCTATTTTACCTGCCCTCTCGTTTCCTTCTACTCCAATATGTGCTGGAATCCACACACATATAACTATTAAACCTATATTTTGTATCCTGAATAATGTATGAAATATTTCTAATAAGATGTCAATCCTACTATCAGATTTATTGCATTTTAAACTTAATAATGCGGAATTGGAGATCGGAACATATTATTGATTTTAATGGTTTTATGTCTTCTACCCGTTGTAATGCTAATATTATTGCCAACATTTCTCCTATGTATACTGATAATCCGTCTGTAAATCCTTTTCCTATTTTTATGTTGAATTCTGCTACAACAAAACCTATTCCTATTTTTCCAGTTATTTTTGATGCATCTGTATAAATTTGAATATATTGATAATAATTATTTAAATGCGTTTGTACTGAATAACTATCTACATTGTAAGATTTATCTTGTTTCTTTTCCAATATTGAAATATCTACTTTCGCTTCTGGTAGAATCCATGGTGGTATAATTGATTTTGGTGTTGTTTGAGTAATTTCTAAATAATTCATTTTAAATTCTTTTAATTTCTCTTCAATTGTCCATCCAAAACTCCTCATTTCTTTCTTTTCTTTTTCCCAAAATGGATTTAAAATTTCCCAAGTTGGATTATCAAATGTATTGCTTTGTAAATATAACCCATAATTTATTTCCAGTTTTGTCCTTCTTAAATCTAACAGCATTTCTCCCATTTCTATTGCTATTGCTGCTGTTGGTGTGGTTTTAAATGCTCCACTACATAGTCTTAGTGCCTGATGTTGGATAATGTCTAATTTAACCAGAGGTGTTTTAGCTGCTGAACCGTAAACAATACAACCAAAGTCTAAGTTAGATCTGACCATGCCTGTGTAAACCTGATTTAGTGATTGCCTATCTGCTCCCCAGTCACTGCCAGCCAAGCATCTCAAAAATATTTAAGACTTTTTTTTGCATTTATCAATATGTTTTTGAATATGTATATTCCATTTTACTTTTTCATCAAACCATAGACCTAAAAATGTTATACACTTTACTTGCTCTAATTCTTGGTTATATAATTTTAATTTTATTTCCTTCTCTATTTTAATAATAACGTCTTGTAATTTCTTTACAATGAAATCTACATTTCCCTCTTTTCCAAACAGCTCCATCATCTGCAAGCAGCGAACATCCCATTTCTTTTCCTATATCTTTAAATACATCATTTATCATAATTGAAAACAATAACGGACTTATGATACTCCCCTGTGGAGTTCTTTTTCTTCATACACATCTGGTGATGTGTGTGAATACTTGACAAATATCTATGCATTTATCCAACTTATATAGAAGCATTTCCAGAAATGCTTGTTCATTTTAAATATGGTAACGATTTGCTTCGATAATACATTAATACGTACACACATATAAATTACATTGTTTCATTTCTTTACAACATAACCTGATATTCTCTGCTTCCTGAATCTCACCAAAAGCTAACCGAAAAGTCTAAACACAATTTGTCATTTCCCTTTACAAACAACATTAACTTTGGAGCTGTAATCACTGGAAATGTATATTTATGTTTGTCCTTTGGTTTAGGAGTGATATGTGATTTCACAATGCGACAGTAATCTACCTCTACCTAATTCAGTGTTGGGGTCACTCTGGTGTATATCAACTTATGCACACGTATGCACATATTCAGTGAGATCCAATGGTAAAATGCGCCCAGCATGGAATCACCTTTCCACTAATTACTAGTTACTAATTCTCTGGTATTATTAAATCAAACTGCTGAGAAAAGCAGATTGAAATGTTTTGGATCAGTCACCAGACCCGAGTTTTGGTTTTAGTGAGCTTCTCAGCATTTTTTAAATTCAGCCAGACTTTTCTAAGCTACTCTTCTACTGACCAACATATTCTACATAGCATCACATCGTTTTTAAACATTAAAAACATCTTGGTATCTTACTGAGAATATCAAAAGGACACTAAATAAACAATATCAAATATTTCAAAACAGTTTTAATACAATGCATATTGTAAACTTCTGATAAATGCTCTCTTCCTTCTCCATCAGCTGATGAGTGATTGCTTTCAGCTATGCTCCACAGGTGATTTAATTGGTCAAAATGGGAACGGCTCTGTAAACCCTGGTATTAATTCAGATGGATTTTTCCTCACTGTGTTGTTCCAGTTGAATGTTCTCCTGGACTTTTTTTTTTCCAGATCTACACCGCAATGATGTTTGGGTGTTCTGTGTTGCTTGTGGTGTCCTTAGTTTCAGGAGTCTCGTTTGCAATCAGAACTCTGAAACAAGGGCCGATGATAGATGATGAAGGAAGGCAATACAAATCTGTTGATTTCGGAGACTACGATGAACAGAAACACAATGACAGAACCACCGTTCGTGTGCAATGCACGGAAGTTGCCATGATCGTCTTTATCCAGGCTGACTTCTACAACAACGGCCGTGTAGTGTCCCCACACGAGTTGTTTTTGGGAGAGGCCAAGCACTGGAACAACAAACAATGCCAAGCTGTTGATGCTGGTGACGGAGAATATGTGATAGAAGCAAATCTTCAGGACTGTGGATCCAAGTTAATGGTAAGCTGCTTACATTTTTTAGTTTTTTTGGGTCATATTTTATCTGAACAAAAAATGGTAACTGTTCACCTTTTCCATCTTCTCACAGGTAACTACAGATGATTTGATCTATTCAAACAAGTTGACATTCTCTCCACCTGTTGGTTCTCTTGCTATCACAAGGATGGCCAAAGCTGTTGTTCCGGTTTCTTGTCATTATAAAAGGTAGTTTGTAGTCTTTGAGTTTTTTTATTTTATTTATATTTTTAAATTTTTTATTTTTTCATTTACGTTCCCTTCTCTCAGGACTCACACTGTGAGTAGCACTTCTCCACATAAGCCCCAAATAGTATCTGCTTCTTCAATGTTTCCTGTTGGAAGCTCTCCTTTTTCACTGAAGCTTAAAACTGGTTTGTAATGGCTTTGTTTTTTATTTTTGGGGGGGGGGTCCCTGAATTGGATAAAATGGCTAAAATTTGATATGTTTCACACAGATGACTGGTTGGATGAGAAGTACTCCAGCACTTTTGATCTTGGAGACCCGTTGCACCTGGAGTTGTCGTATAATGGTCTGGATCAGAGGAAGCTCTTCATTGACCTCTGTGTAGTCTCTCTGACACCTGACCCCAAATCACTACCAAGATACTGCTTCATTGAAAACTATGGGTAAAAAAAAAAAAAAAATCAGTTCATCAAACGGGTATTAAATTCGGTTTGAATGTTGCCCAGCGTTCGAACTGCACCGTTTCTTCCTTAGATGTTTTGTTGATGCCAGAGATGGGGGTCTAAACTCAGTTTTTCAGCCCAGATTGATGCCCACTTCACTTAAGTTCCAGTTTGATGCTTTCTTGTTTCAAAATGATTTAAGGAACACAGTAAGCAATTTTTTAGAATAACATGTCGCCTGTAACTTTTTTTGTTTTTTTTAGCTTTAATAGACTCTTCTTGCTGTATAGGTATTTGTTTCTTGTGAGGTAAAGGCCACACGCCAGCTGTGGCAGAGCAGCCCCACAAACAAAGTCTGCAATTATATTAATTCAAGGTGAGTTTCGGTTTGCTTTTCCCACACATACTAATAGTGAACCCAACCTTAAAATGGTTAGCTATTTAAGCGTACACACACACAGACACACCTTAAAAGTTAAAGATCTTAGACCTGTCTTAGTGTCTGCAGGATTTTTTTCTTTATTTTTTTCGCTGTATAAACTAATGCATGTAAACGACAGCTTATTGTGTGGTTTTGAGTAGCCTTCATTTAAACTATTGAGGGAAGCCGGAACATGGGTTGCTTAGAAGGGGTCAATTATAAAAGTAGCTTAAATAATATTGTTGGATATTCTATGAACTGAATCAGAAGGTAAATGCATTCAGTCTGCTCATCGCCTACCAGGAATGCCTGAATTTTCTCATGGTTTGCTGCATTTATAGTACTTGTACCGAAGCTTTTAGCTATGCATGTAAACTTAAATCCAGAATGTCCCAGCACTGACAAATGTATCACAACCCTTTGCAAAACAATTGTCAACCAATAGGCAAAAAAAATGGTTGAACACTATCCAAGGTAATGTAAATTTTTACCTGAAGTATTAAATCACAGGAGTGCTCATGGTCTGTATGCTCAACTCATAAAAGAACTGTCACTTGTATTTATATTTTCAGCTGGAAGAATGTGGATGGGCCTGATGGTGTTTGTCAGTGTTGCAAACGTGTTTGCAGTAAGCAAACCTCTAAAGGTAAGTTGCATTTTTAGATATTTCACTACTAATTTCAACTCATTCAATTGTTTAATTTTATTGTATTTATTTTTTTGGTAAACTGCAAGCATTCTAATTTTTGACTTTGTTTTTCAGAGGACATTTGTGACACTTTGACTCTTGGCCCCTTCGTTATTATTCCCAGAAAAAGAACAGTGTAGTGTACTGATTGCAGACTGAGCACCACATATGCCTGGGCAGAGGAAAATGGTGAAGAGGGGAAAATTATTAGCATTATTTCACTGGTTTCACCTTGAGAACTGCTGTATGCCCCTGAAACTGTTCTGAGCCTCTAACATAAATAAATTTGATAAAATATGTAGTGTGTGTGTGTGGTGGTTGGGGTTCTGGAGATTAAAGATTTCCAAGCACATGACTAACAGTTAGCTGATTGCTTGCCGTTCTTTTAAACGTGTTGCCTATTTCAGTTTGGAAATATTTAATACAGTGCTGTATTAAAAATTTGAAATCGGTTCTAAAAACTAAATGAGTTTTAGCCTCAGTAAAGAGTAAAGTCTTTATCTGGTGGTTGAACAGCAAAAATTCTAAAGATCAACTCGATTATCAAAGACTCATTAAGTTCTGATTTTTGCTGTTCAAAGGGAAGTACTGATATGGTTCCTGGTTAAAGAACTGCACTCCTTACTGTAGGAAATTTGGTCTGAAAATCTTTTACCTGACAAATATGATGGCTTTAACAACTGTTGAGGGCTAAACCATTGTGAGTGTGTACTCATGCTATTGTCTTACTGTGCAAATAAAATGGGTCCTTTGTTTTGTTTTATGCAATGTGCAGTTTTTCACAGTTTTTAAACAACTATATGTAACAATGGTACAGGATATGGTAGCACAAATGATTATATGCTTTGAAAGCAACTCAAACACACTTTATTTATTCCAAATGGAAATTCAATGGTGTTGGAGTAACTAAGGAGTTCTGTAACATGTTCTGAGTAGCAGTATCTGTTGACAAGCACGGTCAATCCTCCTTTCCTTTTTCTGCTACTGTTGAAATCCTGATCTGCTCCTATATTCAAGAAACCCACCAGAGACTTTGGCGTCTGCATCCACGAGGCCTCCTTTTTTAATTCCACTAGGATTTCAGGCTTCAGTGGTCTTAATTAGCAGATTCCTGTTTTAAACCATAATGTTGCTATGATTACGCATCATAAAAGCAAAAAAATATTGGCGTGGGGAGTCAATTCAGCTGTACAGCATCCAAAACAAGCAATATTTGTCCCAAAATGCATATTGTTTGGAAAAAAATGAAAGATCACAATGAAAGTTGAGGAGCTGCCACCTACTTTGATCTAAAACAAGGTTATAAACTACAGCTAGATGATTTAAACAAAATAAACAAACTTGCATCAAATTTTTGTCAAAGTTTTATGGAAAATCACATATTCAAAAATTACATTGCAGTGGCTCACAGGAAAAATATAACCATCCACAACTTGTTTACTCCTGTTTCCTTGGACAAAAACATGCATTGTAATCTGTGCATTAAATACATTTTCTTTCATGTTTTACTGTAGATGTGAAATTCTATAATGGCCTTATTCATCAAAATGAATGACCAGCGTGACATTCATTAGAGGGGCCGCTCTGCTTGTGAAAGCTTATCTCATGCTGCAGCTTGTGGCAGTTTCAGTCAGAGGCGGAGGACCAATCAGGACATCTTCACAAAACAAGCTTACACCTTTGTCACTGAATGTGTGGGAACCATTTGTGCTCAAGAATTATAGGCAGATCACAAAGGAGGCATCGCTCCCTGTCAAAAGGCCTTGCATCAGAAACCTTTAAATCCTGGGTTTAAAGCCAGGATGCTGCAACAGGAACCGATCAGAGAACAGAGATGGACACTCTGACCACATACATTTTGATGGTCTTCATCCTTAGCTGCAGAGGTTATGCTGAGGAAGAGGAGGGTATATCCTGCGCTGAACACCAGACGTCCTTTGATGAAGCTTGCTATGAGTTTGTGGGTCTGCAGTTTTCCTTTCTGAAAGCCCAGGGCTGGTGCGAGCGAGCAGGGGGACACCTGGTGTTCATCCTAAATGATGAAATGCAGCAGTTCCTTCAAATGCACCTGGAGCCTGATAAAGATTGGTGGCTGGGGTTGGCACCTGCAGCTCAAAACCTCACGCTGGATCCCTCTCTTACTGAAGGTAAGAGAATGAGTACGTTTTAAATGTTAGGATATTTTATTCAGTCGTAAAAAAAAAATAAAAAATCAATTTCATCAATCAATAATCTGGTACAGATAGCAAGCATAGTCGGCTGAATACTTGTCAAAAATGCCTCTTCAAAGGTTTTGATTTGTGCTTTCTTTACTTTAAAAGTGAAAAATCTTTTTCAAGACAAAACTGCGGATCACATATTTTAGATCCAAATGTGATGACTTCAGCAAGCAGCTCCAGCATTGATGTTCTGATGTGTTTATTTACTGACAAATGTAGAAACCTGATCATTTGGGTATCTTAAGGTAAACAGGGATTATTCTCAATTTATTAAACCCCTTTAGAGAAAACTGCCAATTAATCGGATTTACAGAAAAACCTTCAATTTTCCTTAAGAGGATTAGTTTTTGTAACATTCAGAGTCTCTCACATGGTCTAGTCTTGTTTTTTGCAAGGCATTTCATGACTTTCCATGGGTTTCATATCATGTTTATATCAAATACTTGGTTTAGCTGTATTTTTTTAAATTTTTTTTCAGGTTCTCTTGCTTGGTTGGATGGTTCAGATGTCAGTTATAATAACTGGGTAAACTTACCAGAAGCCCAGGCAACTTGTGGACACATCCAGAGACACACAGGCTTCCAGTGGACAGCCACAGAAAACTGTACCCAGGAACTCAACTTTGTCTGCCAGTTTGGTACGTTTAAAAATATATATACTGATATGATTATAATGTGATTAATATGATCAAAATCCTAGTTTTTAACCATACTTTTTTAACCTTTTTTAATGATTAGGTACAAAAAAAGAAATGTATCCAATACACACATTAAATTAGTATTACACCATGTAGTTGATTTAAATTAAATTATTTTAAAAAGTTTATATTTGGTGGAAGTGCTTATTTTTCCACCCTGCAATGCAAGGTGCAAGTATGAGAAAGTCGAAACCACACCTACCATCACTAGACACATGTAAAATGATATTTTTGGCCTTACATTGACTCCTCCAAACATCATTTTCCTCATTGTGGCCAACTTACTCATTAGAATACTTTTAAGTTTCAGTCAATCTTGAGAGTGAGCTTAGAGGTCGTGGTGGCTCGTAAGTTAAATATAAATCCGCTGAGTCCGACTCATTCACTTTGCTATTGTGTCCACCTTTCCTGTTGGTGGTTTGTCATTCTGTATCCCAGTTTAAAATTGTCTGATGTAGCATTATCTTTATTTGTAGAAAAACATGATTTTTCAAAAAATTGTGTTGTGATATGAAACTTTTTGTCATTTATTCAAATAATAGTGCGGATGCCTGTTAATCTGCTTGTTTATCTCACTTTTCTATGCAGATTTTGGAAGAACATTTGCATGTGAAGGCCAAAACGCAACACTGCAGTGCAGTTCTGGACAAGTTCTAGAGATTGAAGACGCCTTCTACGGGCGCAAAACTGTTCACTATTGCCAATCCCACTTGACAGTTTTACCCTCAGTCTCCCTGGAAGAATGCAGCTGGATTAATGTCCTGGAATCTGTAACAGGTAGAACAGCTCATGTTTTTTTTAAATTATACATATATATCATAAGGAGATGCTATTTATTTTTGAAAGCATTATGCACATTTGTGGCCCCAAATTGTCACCAATGCTTCTTTTAAAGCATTATTGATTCTGCATTTGTTTTATTGTCATTTTAAAAACTTTTATTTTCGCACTTTGACAAAAAATAGTTGTTTGTACATTCAGACAGTGGATTGCTAGTTAAATTTGAGCCCTCTTGAAGGGCTAAACTATCTCACACTAATCTGGATTTTGCTGGAAGCATTTACACAATCATTACTATTTGCTACCAATTCTTTAGTTAACAAAAACAAAACAAAACAAGAAAACATGATTTTTAGAGAAGTTTTGCTTTTTGACCCTACAAGGCTTTTGTGTCCCATTCTCAACTCTCCTCTATTGACATTTCAGCTTATTGCCGTGGACTGCAAGCCTGCCAGGCTCAACTGGATCTGACCTCCTTGATGGACCCGTGTCCAATATTGGGAAGTTATCTATCTGTCGAGTACCGTTGCAAAAATGGTCAGATGCAATACCTTCACTTCCGCTTATATTTAACACTTTACATATTATATCATATTTTTTTACTTCTTAATAAAGAGTACCGAGTAGATATACTGAAGATATTGTAAATTGAACAGTGAAGTGTTGTTCATGTTAAACAATTTTTTGCAGGACTTCATATATTGATGACTAAGCTGGCATCTGTTGTTGATAATGTCACCATCAATGTGAAGTGGCTTCTCCATCCATTTCACGGAAATTTAACTTGCATTGTGGATGCTGGAGATGGCCACATCATCGATCCGTACAACCCAGAGGAGTAAGCAACACCGTGTGTTCAAATTACTTATATCTAGAGTTTTTAAAAGTCTGTTTGTTCAAAGGTTAGGATTCAAAGCAATATTGCATATTTCCCAGTGATTACTCCAAGATCACAGTTGCTGACCATGATTCCTTTTGGTAAACTGGAACTAAAATGTATTAAGTTTCTTTCTTCCCTCATATTTTCTCGTCAGATGGTCTTTAGCAGAAATAACTTTTGTAATGACCTTGTTGTGTTTTAATAAAAGTTGACTTTAATTGATTTAAATCTCCCTTTGAATATCTTTGTATCAGTATTTATGAAACGTTTTTTGTTTGGGGGGCGGTGGTTACAGGACAGAGTCCTCGATTATACACAGGTTTCGGCAGCCTGGTGTGTTCGTGGTTGAGGTTGAATGCACTACCAGCGACTGGCACGTCACAGCTCAGAAAACGATTACCGTTCAGGAACCTGTTGGAAAGTTCAGAGCGGTCAAGTGTTATGGTAGCAATTTGACAACAGATGGCACCAAATGCAGCACACTTCCTGATGGGCCTGTTCAGATTGAGCTAAATTTGGAAAAAGGTGAGTCTTTTATCTATATTTCTATTAATTCTCTATATATAAACTGTTTCTTAAGGACAAGTTTTGATTTATTTCCCTGTTTTCTGTTAAAAGGCACAAGTGTTACCTACACTATTCACCACAATGGGAGTCAGATTGTAAACTCTTCAGTGGACTCCGGTATAACGTCTCATAACATCACACTGAATGCGACAGTATTGCAAAGTCTTAAATACGGCTGCAGTAATTTGACCGTAGCAGCATCTAACAGAGTCACGCCCTTCTCTGTGTCCACCGAGTTTCTGTTGTGTCTGCTGGAACCTGTTGTCGGCCTGCGGGCCTCAGTCATGACAGAGGCGGATGCGTGTCCAGATTCTCCTAATCTCACCATTGGTATCTTATTGGAGCAAGGTGCCCCAGTAAGGCTGCATTTTGATCTCACCGGGCGAAGTGACAACTTGAGTGAGACCAGACACATGCTAAATAACAGCCTGCATACGTACACATTCTCACAACCACTGGAAGGTATATTTTAAGAATGGTTTCAGTGAGAAAACAACAAATATGTTTTAATTTTTATGTGGTTTCAATGTTGTTGTTTTTCCCTAAAAAAAGGGCTTTTTAAAGTGAAGGTCCAGGCTATGAATTACCTCTCCGCCTCACAGCTTGAAGTTGACTTAATGAAAATCCTTCAGGCTTGCCAGAATTACTCCTCTTCAAGTCAAGATGGATATACAGTAAGTCGTAAATAAATTTAGCTTCAACAATAGTTAATAATATATATGTGTTATAGAATCTATACATTTTTTATGCTGATTCACTAAACAACCATTTTGTGAACTACAGAAAGAGGACTCTAATATCCCAGATGGCTTGGTTATAATGGCTTCTCCTGACAGGCAGACGGACCGCAGTCAGGCTGTTGAGCTGAGTGTAACCGGTGCTGAATCAGTAAATAGCAAAGTACTGATGTTTAAGTGGCAATGTAGTAAGTTAAGCAAATTATTCAACTAAGGCTAAAAGTTATCAAATGTTTAAAAACATATATAAGTTTGTTAGTGCTCATATGGTGTTAGGTTTGCAGTTCTGATGTTTTGTTTTCTTTGCTGTTTCTATTCAGATTAAGGCAGTAAACATTTCTAGTGAATATGCCAGTAAATTAAAGAATTCATCATGTCACAGATTTTTTTTTCTATGTAAGCACTTCATAAAACATTTAAAAAAATTTCCCCTGAAAAATAATGAGAGTTTACAGAGTGCAGGTAGTTGAAAACAGGATATGATGTTTATGGGGGTTTCTTCATGTACTAGTTGACCTACTTTCTGGAAACCCACTTAACTTTTGTCTGACCTATCTGCCATTCTTCTCTTACAAAAAAAATTGCTTTTGTATTTTACATTGCAGAAGGAAACTGCTCGTGCGGAAATGTTACAAGTGGTGAAACTCACATTATTGAGAAAGATTGCCTCCCCAATGCATTTGAAACTTTGAAATACACTTTGACTGTGAGGAAAAGAACATGGTTTCGGAAGTGGGTTGACATTGCCCAAGCATCTAAATGCATCACCGTTGCTCCTTTAAATGAGTTTCAAGACGTCACAATCAGGTATAAGGGCTGCATTAAGTTTTACTTTCCATTTCCTCAAAAGTCTGTTTTTTATCACATTCATATTAAATTATTACATTTATTACATTCTAGCTATGTTAGTTGAATATTTTCATCCTTATCTTTTGCAGTTGTGACAACTGTGACTCCTTAAGTGTGAATGACAATGCAAAGCTAAGTCTAAGTTGTGCTACAACCTGCCCAGATATAACCTGGTTTATTGAAGATCCCAATCCTGTGACGGCAAGTTTGATTTAACATTTATAAAACTATTGTTTTTATAACAAAAACTGACCTTCCTTCCTCCCTCAGGGTGATCTTGATGAATGTTACTCCAAAGCAGGAGTAAGCCCTCCAATGGAAAAACAGTACAACAGTACTGAATACACAGTTTCTAGTCAAATCCTGAAATATTCAAGGAGTTTGCAGCGCAACATCAACGTCATTGCTTATGGTGTCTTCTCTTTACTTCATTGCATGTCACTGCATAATACATTGAATTTGTCTTTCAAATATGTACAGACTTTTACAAACAGATTCTGTTTAATATAGGTGAAAAGGTCCCTGGTTATGCCAAGTATCATATTCCAATACCAGGTCCAGAAACAACAGAGCCTGCTGAGGCTCCTTCTGTCTCTAGATGTAGCATCTTTCCGCATGCAGGAACTGTGCTCGATGCTTTTGAAGTTACCTGCGAGTCAACTTCTTTCTGCTCCACAGGCTGTCTTTATTGCTTAAAGACCAACACAGGTGACCGTTTAATGATCTGTCATTATGTTATTCAGTAATAAATACATTATAAATATGTTGCCAAGCAGATAACGACCATATACTGTGAATGGAAAGGACGGATGGGTTTGCAGGAAGTTGGTATTTGTTTTTAAACGCGGCTAATTCAGATTGTTTTTCCTTCAAGGCAAACATTTGCGTTGCAGTAATACAAATGTGTTAAAACCAATTTTCTTGCCCCTGGGAGATGAGAAGGAAAATCATATTGTGTCCGTGGTTGTGACTGTAAAAAATAAACAGACAACATGGACTACGACTGTTGAGACTCTGGTTGGTGGTTGTTCATTACACATGGAATACAATAAAGTCAGAAATCCATGCCTGTGATTAATGGAATAAACTGGTTATTTTCCCACTCTAAGGTAAGAAAAAGTAGCTCCAGTACATCCATACCATTTCTGCAGTCTACTGTGGAAAACACTGTAGATCAACTGGAGCAGCAGGGCCTGCTGTCGGGTGAAGCTCTCGGACAAATATTCACTTCTGTTTCTGACATGCTAAATTCAGAGACTGGGCAACATCAGAAGGATACAAAGGCAAAGGTATAACAACAAGGCCCTAACTACATTCAAATTTAGCTTAAAATTTTGTGAAGTATTGTTATCCCTTTACTATCCTTAAATCTAGCTATCTTTACATAAAAACATTCATATTAAACTAAACTGTTTTGTTTTGTTTTGGGGGTTTTTTTTGTTTGTTTTCCCAGCTCCGGGAGCAAATGCTGAGTAAAATTACAGCAGTTCTACAGGACAGCTCCAACAACACGACTCAGGAAGTTCAAGCGACGGCCGAGGCTGTGGCTGGACTAACACAGATGTCAGATGAGCTCAGTCCTGCTGCTCAAGTACAGTAGACCACCTTCAAGTATAAAAGTTATTACGGTTGATATACAATGTAATGAATTTAGCGAGCACACAGATGGTAGGGAAGTCCAACAACACTGAAACAATTTCAGGAATGTTTTCTAATTTATGATCATATTTACCAGCTTACGGTACCTTGTATTTGAGATTTAAATCTGAATGCTATGGCTTGCATGTCACATTCCAAGAATTACATTATTTACAGAATTACCTTTAACTGCTACAGCTGCATGACTTTTTTTTTGTTTTTATTATGTCACTAACAGCTTTGCACAGCTTGGGTCATAAATACTATTTTCGTCATTGCACAATAGCTCCATCTGAGTATGATTGCTGGGTCAATGAATTTCAATTTTAAAGTGAAAAGTTATTTTGCGTATTAATAGCAATAGTTAAGTCTGGCCCATTCTAATAAAACATTTTTCTTCAATCTAAATTATTCCATTGCAGCGCTGACTTTTTGGTGGGAATCAGGCTGGAAGTGGAATCTTCAAACTAAGCAGTTATTTCAGTGTCAAACATATTTTCTTTTACTATTGGCCTATATTTAGTTTAAACCATCTCCCCATCAACTCTAGCCACATACCCTTGCCTTGCTAAAAAAGGGTTTCCCAAAGTTTAAATGTGACCTCCACCATGTTTAATGAACCTTCTTCTTTATGCCACTATGACATAGAGGCAATATTTATTTATATCCAAACTAACCGCGGGCCTCATGACTGTTTCTCTGTTTAGAGATTCGAGATTCGAGATGTCAGATTGGGTGTATGGCCACGCCTTTGTGTGTACTGACTTATGCCATAGTCTTTCTGTTTTTAGAGGATGAACTGAACATGTTTTTTAAGAAAAAAACAGTGTTCATCATAATACTTTTACTAATATATCTTAACAAACCATTGAGACCTTTGCAGAACAGCTCCGAGATTAAGTTAAGTGTGTTAATTGCATTTTATTTCGGTATGTTTGAGTAAATAGAGTTAAATATAAACACAAGCTACACTTTTTTTTTCTGTAAAAAAAAATCCTAATAATAATAAAGAAAATCCTTACATTTAAAAATTATATCTGTTTGTGTCGGTTTGTCACATTACAATTCTATAAAATATACTAAA
>JAVLVB010000768.1:3056583-3082365 GCA_032876305.1 Orestias chungarensis | reverse complement strand
TATATATATATATATATATATATATATATATATATATATATATATATATATATATATATATATATATATATATATATATATATATATATATATGCCCGGGTTAACTGCCTTGCACTCGTTACATGTAGCAGGTCTTTGTTTAACGACAGTGTAAACACCACCTGCAATCACAGACTCTTAAAAACAAGTACAGCCCTACCTTATATAGAAAACTTTTTTCTCCTGAGTTTACATAACTGAACCAAATATAAAAAAACTCTTGTCTGATCTATTATTATAAATATGGACTAATAAATGTTGTTACTATTATTTTACATTATTTCTAGACATGCTTCTATTGCAGTTTGCTTAATGCCTTCTCCTTTAGGAAGAAGCTGGCTTGTTGCTGGTGAACCTCAGCTCCTCTCTCAGGTCTATAACTACAAAGCCACGTGAAGGTCCAGATGAAGATATTGTAAAAGCGGCCACGACA
Source organism: Orestias chungarensis (assembly GCA_032876305.1). Taxonomy (NCBI): domain Eukaryota; kingdom Metazoa; phylum Chordata; class Actinopteri; order Cyprinodontiformes; family Cyprinodontidae; genus Orestias; species Orestias chungarensis. The sequence goes on along the minus strand of JAVLVB010000768.1, from coordinate 3,081,893 downwards.
ATTGTTGAAGCAGCCAGTAATATTCTAAATGTTTCATCAAATGTATGGACAATGTTTTCACAAATGTTTCTATATTGCTATATTTGCTAAAATGTGGTGTCTAAAAGAAACATATTGTCTTCAGAAAAGGATATCAGATTTCCTTCTGGATGGGATCAACAATCTTCAGAGTGCTTTGCTGAATACTAAGCAGTTAAATGCAGAGCCTGTGGTCATTGACTCTGGTCAGATCAGTCTGTATGTTCACAGGTAAAATATCAATGGTGCTCTACAAAGTGGACACTACTTATGTATTTTTTTCTTAATATACTCTGTTTTTTCTCCTGTAGGATATCTTCAGAAGACATTCAGCTGCAGAACATACATACCCAGAAAAAAGGCTCCTCTAGCTTTTCTGTTCCTTCTCTACCAAGTGGCATCATCTCTCCAGGGGAGGCAGTGGACATCAGAGTAAGTCTGTTCATTACACATTTCTAACAATATGAATTCTTTTCCAGATTAAATTTTGGTTGAAATGTTAGTTTTCTATCCATTATCTATCTATTTTATTCTGCTTATTGTGGGATTGGATCACAGCGGGCAGCACTTTAAACAGAGAAGCCCAGACTTTCCTGCTTGCGGCCACTTGGGTCAGCTTTTTTAGTAGAATCCCAGTGCCTTCTTTGGCCAGCATAGAAACATAGTCTCTCCAGCTTCTTCTTCTGGATCTCTGTTTGTTGTTAAATTTTCAAATGGCTTTGATTAACAGTTTTTGGTCAAAGTTGTTTTTTAGAAATTGGTTGCTTTTGCACCTAACTCTTGTCTATCTCCATGTTTTTTTAAACCGTCACCAATTTTTACATTCATTGCAGTAGGATAGAGATATAGAGGTTTGTTCCTAATATGTTTTGCTATAGTTTTATAAAGAATCCTAGAGTATGATGGATGAAACAACTTGGTGGCCCTTTTTTCATCTTTTGCTGGACATTATCTTAAAGATTCTGTAGATGGCTGTTTTAGCCTTGTTTATGTTTTTGTCAACTTTTCAACCTACCAATTTTGTTTCACACAGCTTGCTGCCATAGTCAGGCAAAAGGACAGGGCAGAAAATTCTGGAAATAGCCTTATTACCTGACAAATATTATATATAGAGATCGATTATATAGAAAGAAAAATATAACAAAGTCAGACATGGTTAAAACTGCCACTTGTAGACAACCTTCTGATTTGTGATTAGTATATGTCTTCATTTGCATTAACATGCATTTCAGTGTGCCTGTAATAACAGTTATAACTGCCAAATCATTTTGGGTTTGTAGGGAACCATTAAAGCAACCTAAGTGCAAACACAACCTGACCATTTATGGATTTCTCTCATTATACTCTGCCTGTGTCTAGATGATGCACTTTGAGAAGAATCCATACGCTTGGAAGGAAGAAAACATCACAGGAACTGTGGCCTCCCTGTCTTTTACCAGAACAAATGGCACAGTCATATCTCTTGAAAACTTACCCAAGGAAATAGAGGTTATATCCTAAACCTTTATGCTTCTTTATGGTGAATTAAGTTTGGGTGAAAATTTTAAAACCTTGTTGTGTTTTTATGGCGCTTCAGATTTTTCTTCCCAGGCTGGACATAGGACAGCACAGCAGCACAGTCCTTGACCTTGCCAATTTCAGCACATTAATAATTGACATACCGTCTCCAGAAGTGACCCTGGTGCTAAGAATGGAGCCTTCTGAAGACATATCCTTCATGGCGTTCCTCGGATGTAAAGCTTATCCAAATGATAATAGCTATGTGGCCAAGACTCGGCTACCGCAAGAGAATATAAATGGAGGTACTAAAGCCACATCATTTCATTTGGTTATACAATTCAAATGTTCTAATGGGGGTGAAAAACATTCACATGCCTACAGAGACAAGTGAATCTTTAATAGAAGCAAAAACATAAGTACTTAGAGCCGAGCTTATATACTAAAACTGAACCAGAAAGTAAAGATGTTGCCCTTTTAGAGCCCACTGGTGTCCTTAAATCAAAATATTTGACAACCACCTTTGACGTCACTGGACATCATTGCTTGTTTTTTTTTTAAAGTAGTTTTTTTTCTGTATATTGTTGAGGTAATGTCTCTCATTCTAACACAGAAGAAAAATTTACCTGGGTGCTGAGTCCCAAAGACCGAACAGGAAGATCTGGAGTCCATTACCTTCTTATAAAGCCGATTGTTGAGCCGGGCATCAAATCGGTCAACGCAACAGTTGCTGTCACTTCTATTGCTGCTCAATGCAAATACTGGAATGAAACCAGCTCCTTGTGGAGTGAAGATGGCTGCAGGGTGTGCAAAAAACAACAACAAACAAACCCAGCCCAGCTCAAATGTACCTTGACTGCTTTAAACGTGCGTAAAGCTAAAACCTGGTGTTATTTGTTTTCTACAGATCGGCCCCCTTACCACACCTTCAGTGACTCAGTGCCTCTGTAACCACTTAACCTTCTTCGGCAGCTCCTTCTTTGTCATGCCCAATCTTGTGGATGTTTCACGCACTGCTGAACTCTTTGCTACATTTGCTAACAATCCTGTTGTGGTTTGCTTTGTGGGATCCATTTTTGTGGCTTACCTGCTGGTGGTGGTGTGGGCACACAGGAAAGATTGCCAGGACTTCACCAAGGTCATGCTCACCAGACATTTTGGTTTAACTTCAGGCTTTTCTGCTCTTTCAAAAAAGCATATTTTTTTGTGTCTCAAGGTGTTTACTCCACCCTAACTCAGGTTGTAGCTTTTATTTTTCGTACACTTACAGGTTAAAATAACAGTTCTTGAGGACAATGACCCTCTGGCGGAATATCGCTACATGCTTACTATAAGCACAGGTGTTCGTCATGGTGCATCCACTTCCGCTCAGGTAATTAAAATGCTTTTGACTGCACCTCAGATTTCCCACTTACCCCGAGTCACTGCTTGTGTTTTAGGTTGCCGTAACTCTGCTGGGAAAAGAGGGAGAAAGTGAACCCCATCACCTGACAGACCCTGAAAAGCCCGTATTCAAGAGGGGTGGGGTGGACATGTTTCTGCTGACCACACACTTTTCACTGGGAGATCTTCAAAGCATAAGACTCTGGCACGACAATTCAGGACACCATCCTGAATGGTGAGAGTAGAAAATCCTGAGGGTTGCTTTAGTTTAGCTTTTTTTTTTTAAACAGTATTTTATGTAATCATTGTTTTACATTTAATGTGCAGGTATGTGAATAAAGTAATGGTGCAGGATCTGGAAACTGGTCGGAAATGGCACTTTCTGTGTAACTCCTGGCTTGCTGTAGATATGGCCGAGTGTTGTCTCGACAAGGTATTTCCTGTAGCAACAGAGTCCGACTTAAAGAGATTTAGGTAAGACACGGGTAAAACCAACTATTAAACATACTTCATGAGCTGTTGTAACTTTTGTCTGTTGTGTTTATTTTTCAAGTAACTTGTTTTTTATGAAGACGGCCCTGGATTTTCAAGATGGGCACATCTGGTTCTCTGTTATTAGCCGGCCTCCCTGCAGCACATTCACACGTGTGCAGCGAGTGTCCTGCTGTTTTTCCCTTTTGCTCTGCACCATGCTGACAAGTATCATGTTTTGGGGCATCCCCACAGACCCATCTGACCAGACAATGGACTTAGGTATGCAGAAAATGTATACTCAAACATGTAGAAAAGATACGCTTATTTTTTACAATTTCCAAGATGCATGTCAGAAAACCTAATTTCTGCTTCTTTGATTATTGCTCTTCTTGTCCGGCCTGTTAGTTTAATTGGGCGGCTATGTTTCAGTAGGTTTGCAGTCGATTTTTGGATCATAGACTGAACAGAGCTCTGTGAACGGTGAACATTGTTTTAGAGTGCAATTCATCTTTAAAGTTGACAAAACTTTTATCTCTGTTTTCTAGACTCCGTTTCTTCTCTAATAATGTACTAATAAGTATGTGACTTCGGAAGACACTTGGTCACACTAGATTTCATTTAGTGTAAAGATTATAAGCAGTTTAACATAAGTGGATGTCACACCATTCAGATTTTTCTTGTAACATAAAAAAGCATGTGTACTTCTTCTTACACGACGCAATTATACAATATTTATTTTTGGAAATTATTTGTTTTTAATTACTGATAACATGACAATCATCCTTTTTATGGTTTAATCCACTTTTCTTCATTTCTCTTCTGTTTTTGTGTTTGGTTTTTTTCTCTTTCAGTATTGCTGTGTGTCTTCTTTGTTTTATTTTTTAGGTAGATGATGCCTTTTGTGTTCTTAAATGTATTAAGTTTATCATACAACAGGAGGAAATGCAGTTTTTTTCCCCTTTCGTAAAGGAAGTCTATCATGTAATAAAGATTCCACATGACATTTGACATGTTCTGTTTTTAAAACAATGCTGATTATTTTCTTTACTGCATGAGATTAGACAAAACCTAAAACCGAGCTCTTTGTTGCAGGTCACATTGAGTTCACCTGGCAGCAGGTAATTATTGGATTTCAAAGTTCCATCATAATGTTCCCCATCAATCTGCTTATCGTCAGCATCTTCAGAAACACTCGTCCGCTTGAGAAAACCAAAGCGGAAGGATTAAAACAGGGCAACACAGTTAGAGTTTCTCCATCACAGACCTCATCACTTCCCACTGAGAGCAAGAACATCACATCAGACACGGTGATCAAGGTGAAGTGATTCTATGAGTTTTTTATTGACTATGATCAGTCAGTCATGTGTCTTTATGTGTAAACAGTTTGGGATAATTTCTCTATTAGGACATAAAGAGAATTGCACAGTCACTCTCGAAGGTAATGAAGAGTCCGCTGCCACACTTTGAGCTCCATACAGGTCAGCAGACAGACATCAACATGCTGCTGTCTCTGGTGGAGGAGATCATTAAACATTGCAACAAAATGCCAGAAGATTTCTACTCGAGCAGCTCCAAAAAAGACAACAGCATGACCTTAAGTCTGGCTGCTGTGAATCTACAAGGTAAGCTACTTTTTTGACAATAAATTTTACATTATCATATTTGAACATATTTCATTATCCTTATATCTTTTGGTATGCTAGAAAGTAGCTTGTGGGGGAGTGCAGAGAAGAGTTTTCATGACGGTCAAAAGAAGACCAACAACAGTCTGTACTTGTACAAGCAGCTGCATCATGTCGAAAGGAAGCTTGGTCTGTTGGGACCGTCTTGTTTTCCCAACACCAGCAGCTACAACAGGGCCATGCAGCAAGTTCAAGGAATGAAAAGTCACTTGGAGATTCTGCTGGACGGAGATCAGCTGAACCGAAGTGCCAGTCCTGAAGAGAGCTTCAGCAGCAGTGCTGAAAAGAAACGCCACAAGGGAGGGCTGCCATGGTGGTTTGTGTATGTGGGATGGACACTGGTCATTGCAACCAGTGCTGTCTCAGGATACTTCACTATGATGTATGGACTTACCTATGGGAAGGATCAGTCTATAAACTGGCTTATCTCCATGGTGGTGTCCTTCTTTGAGAGTCTCTTTATCACCCAACCTCTAAAAGTAAGTAGCAACATGCAGGGCAGATTTAAACTAATTGGTTTAAGTGATATTTAAATGTATCCACGAATCAAGACAACATCCTTGCAAAGCAGTAACCATGTTGTATAAAATGCATAGTTCTTTGCTAAAACATTGGTCAACACAAACGGTGTCATTGAGTAAGTAAATATAGAACAAACCAATAACAAGTTATAGATATTAGAAATTAATCGAAAAATAAATGAAACACCTACTGCTCAACAGTTGTTAAATTTTAGGATATGAAATTTTACAATAACTTTAAGTGCATTTGGAGTTAAATTCCACCAAAAAAAATAAAAAATAAATAAAATGCATCTTTTGTCCTAGGTTCTTGGTTTTGCTGCTTTCTTTGCTCTTGTTCTGAAGAAAGTTGACCAGGAAGAATTTGGAGAACCTCAGATAGACGAGAAGCTCACCCACCCAGGCATGTGTTCTCCATTGTGTAAATATATATACACATATAATCTATGTATTTTAAACAATATTAAATATATATTTGTCCGATTCCATTTCTTCCTCAGATGATCCTGATGTGGTGTGTGTAGCTAGAAGAGACAGTACCTGCAATTTCTACCAACCACCACTGCCTGTGGACATAGACAGGATGAGGAAAAATATTATTCAAGAGCAGAGAGTCTTTGGCCTGATCAGGGAGATTCTAGGTGGTACACTGATTCTAGCTCTAATAAAAAACAATCATAATAATAATAATTCCGTCTCATTTGCTAATGTAAAACCTGTTTGTGGTGCAGCATATGTGGGATTCATGTGGGTGTTGCTTCTGGTGGCGTATGGTCAGAGGGATCCAAACGCTTATTTTCTGAGCCGACACATTAAACAAAGTTTCAGCAAAGGGATCTCCAACACCATGAGCGCCCAGGACGTATTTGACTGGGCAAACACAACTTTTCTAAGCAACCTTTATGGAGATTACCCAGGTAATTATCTTGAACTGAGTTACGTTTGAGTGTATGCAGTCACACACAGACTGATGTTTTTATTTTTGTGTTTCTGTTTGTTTATTTTCTCCTTACAGATTAGGAAAAATTGAATTTCTTAAAAGTTTTTGATACAGAAATTTAAACTTTGTGAAAAGTGTTTCAGTACCTACTTGAAGGTTGTTGCTTTTCTAAGTTTTCAAGTAGCTGGAAAAACAAACTTTAATGAATTGCAAATGTTATGTAATGATTATGATCATCACAATGCTAAAGACATAAAAATTCACAATTAAACTTAGGACAAATATCAAAAGAATAAAGTGAGAGATTGTCTGACTTTTTGAAAAGAAAAACAAAAAGCTGGGATAAGACCATTTACTCCCTGTGAAGCAATAATCTTGTCCTTTACAAACTCTACAAACACTGAAATTGAGAAGAGCAGTTTGTGTCATTTTTGCGTAGAAATTTTGTCTTTTTTTCCCTCAGGATACAGGTGAGTCCACATTCTTGGGGCAGATTTTTTTTTCTTTCTGATTTGTAATACGTCAAATGTTTTCAGTTGCTGAGAGGTCCGGACACCAGGCAGGCCATTGCCTCACAGAAAAATCTTTACACAACCAAGTCAGGCAGTTGTAATACATGCAGTGTGCTATTGACCAACTTCTTCTTAAAATATGCAAAGTCTTGGAAGATAGACATATATTTTTTAATGAAAGAATATTTTGTTTGTTTCTGGATTTTTTGTTTGTTTTGTTTTTGGCTTGCCAGCTGGTTAAACTACCAGTGGTGTTGTTACTAAAGCGCTCCAATAGCATCACAATGGCTGGCTTTTTAAATATGATGACAGTCTGCTTTTACATGTTCTCTTTTATTTAATAGAGGAAACTGCATCTGTTCTTTCAAACATAATGTAACATTTTTACCCATCTCACCTCAGAACAGTGTTCCATACAGTCTAAGGTCAAATTGAGCACCTGTTACCCACATGTGACAGCTAAATGTGGTGTTTTTTGTTGTTGTTTATTTCGGGGGGGGTTACGTGACCGAACTCGTTTTATCATTTTATTTCCTGTGTTAATGTACTTTTTATCACATTCATGTATGTTCTGACCCGACACAGGCTTCATTACTGATGGAAACTCAAAGCTTGTCGGTAATGCTCGTCTTCGCCAGGTGAGAGTGCAGAAAAACTTGTGCCGAGTTGCCCGTCCCATGCAGGAGTCTGTGCCAGACTGTCACTCTACTTACTCCTGGGACACAGAGGACATGGGCTCCTATGAACGAGGTTGGAGTCTGTATGTGGGAAATAACGCAACGTTGAGCCCCCGCAGCCCGTGGGTGTACAGGTCTCAGAGTGAAATAAGTGCCTTTGCCATCCGGGGCAGCATGAATCTTTACAGAGGAGGCGGCTTCATCATCAGTCTGGGCCCAAATTTAAAGAAGTCAAGAAGGTAGAATTATTAATAACATAAAAATATATATTTCCTTTAAATAAGAGAAGCTGGTATTAATCCTCTTTCATCCATGTGTTCCTAGAATCCTTCAGTACCTCTATGAAAACACCTGGTTAGATGTGTTTACCCAAGCCATCTTCATTGAGTTCACCGTGTACAACGCAAATGTGAACCTCTTCTGCATCGTTACTCTAATGCTTGAAACCACAGCCACCGGTTAGCCCTTCGGGTTTACCTTAAAATTCTCTGTAAGAGCTGCCCAACAACCACCGAGATGTTTGTGCTTTTGTTTTGACGCAGGCGCTTTCCAGTTCGGCAGCAAGCTTCACAGCGTTCGAATTTACCAATCAACTGGTGGCCTCCACGTCTTTGTGATGGCCTCTGAAATAGTTTACTTTCTATTCATCGCTTACTATATGTTTGTTCAGGTGGACTATATTTTGTATTTTATTTAAAAATTTTTAAAGATGTAGTCGCTCACCTGGATGTATGACACAAGCTCTTTTTGGTGTCCTCAGGGAAAGCTAATGAGGAGCCAAAAATGGGCTTATTTCAAAAGGAAATGGAACCTGCTGGAGTTGGCGATCATAATCCTCAGCTGGAGTGCTCTGTCTGTCTTCCTCAAAAGAACTTTACTGGGAAAGAGGGACATAAGCTTTTATCAGAACAACAAACACCAGTAGGACATGGGAAATATAAACGCGTTTAAAAAGATGGAGAGACCTTGACATTTATTTTAACTGAATGCAATATGGGTTCTGTTTAAGTCCTATTGTATTAAATGAATTTATTCATGAATGGCCAAAACTTAAAATGGTATAATTTAAACTAAACAGACAATTTGAAGCAGTAACAAGAGCCCTTTTTTTTCTTATTCTGTGCCCAAGATTTGCTAGTTTCCACGAGACGGCCCAGGCAGATGCAGTGCTCGGGTATCTGATTGCCTTTCTGGTTCTGCTGGCTACAGTCAAGCTGTGGCACCTGCTGAGACTCAACCCGAAACTGCACATAATCATGGCCACACTGCAGCGAGCTTGGACTGATATTTCAGGGTTCCTGGTGGTCATGAGCATAATGTTCTTGGCTTACTCCATTGCTGTGAGTACTTTCCCACACTTAACATAAATATTTGGACGGGTGTCCTTAAAAAAAGAACAACAACAAAAAAACTATGTTTTGTCAAAAAGACTGCATTTAAAAGCACTAACTGACCGAACATATCTCTCCTTTTTTCTTTTAGTCTAACCTGATGTACGGCTGGAAGCTTTATTCCTATCGGACTCTGCGTGATGCTGCACAAACTATTGTCAGCTTGCAACTTGGAATTTTTAACTATGAAGAGGTGAGTACGAGGCTGTTTCGACAGAAGACACTGAAAGATTACATTTAATTGCATTTATTTTGCTCTGCCAGGTTCTGAACTACAATCCAGTGCTTGGGGCTTTCCTCATCGGCTCCTGTATTGTGTTCATGACCTTCGTGGTGCTGAACCTCTTCATCTCTGTCATTCTGGTGGCATTCAGTCAGGAGCAGATACATCATAAAGTAAGTAGAGTTCAATACTCCTCAATTGTCTGAATATTTCTGTATCCTCCGAGCATGTGCTTTTTTATCTTACAGCCATCAGAAGAGGAAGAGATAGTGGACCTGATGTTGGTCAAACTCTGCAACTTGTTCGGACTTAAATGTCAGAAACGAGTGGTTTCCTAACTGGCAGCACTTTGAGGATAAAGACTGATATGTTGGTCTTACTCCAACATTGTAAAACGATAAAAATGAATCTTGGCTCAGTCACAGATGTAGTATCTTGATATGCTTAGTTGCTATAAATAATTCTGTGTATAGTAGTCCTTGTAGCATAATCAGTCATCTTTAGGGCTGGAGATCTACAAATATTGCATAAAATGTTGCAACACTGACATATATTACAGAAAAGCATACAGTTCATTAAGGGATTACATTTAGGAGGCATTATGTTTAGTATATAAACTATTCCAATTATTACCGTCCTGTATAATCTACTTATTGTGACGATTACTCAAGCCGTAGAACATTACATGTTTTATTGTTAAATTCTTGACTATATATTATTCATTTGTCATGTCTGCCAGCTCTACACTTACATTTATAAGCCATTTAAATAAAATAAAAGAGTATTACATGAAAATAAATACTGGTTTGTTTGTTTTTATTTTTATGTTTGTTTTTTTGTACTTTGGTTGCTGCATTTTTATTTTAACAACAACATAATATGTTACCGATGTTTACAGTCAACATATGAGTATAAGTAGTATGCAACATAACATTGTTAACCACCAATGTTGCCCACTGCCAGGGCAATATTTGCTGAAAGGCATGTTTACATACCATAGATGAAGATTTGTCCCCTAGCCGCGAAGGGGAAAAATCTGTTTTTGCTTCACGTTTGATCAAAGTCATAATTTTTTTTTTTGTAGAATTACCTATTGCTGAAACACCTTACAACATCTTCTGTGCAGACCTAAAAACGTAAATAGTTTTCAGTGTTAGGGAAGAGGTTTTGTGTTGTAAAAATTTTCATCTGGTTCCCTATACTGGACTTTAATATAGCATGCACTTTTTACACTTATGAGCCTTTTGCTACTGCAGGATCTTGAAAAAATGCGTGAATATTCTTTTTAAAACAAAAGAAAAATTTTTTTTGATTCAGTTGTATGTGTGTTATACAGGATATATTTTGTGGCGTGCACTCACCACCAACGTGTTACTGTAATAGGTTAGTGGAAAGGAAAATACTGTGGATATAAAATGCTCACTGATTGTCCAAAATGAAAAAACAAACAAATTGAAAAAAAAATATTTTTGCCTTTTTATAAACTGTAATGAATGACATGTAAAGCTGTTGTTTACTCTCCAGTTTTGTTTTTCCTTCTATACGAGGCTAAGAATGTTTTCCATGCTGTATTATCCCTCCAGATTTGAGAAAATTTCTACTGTAAGATTTGTAAACAAGATTTTTGGTCAGGTAAGGATTTATTTCGATCAGATAACAGTCTTGAAAGAACCAACATTAACTTATTAAATAGATGGCTGTACAAGACAAAGTTATTGCAATGGCTGATATGTTAAATTTAACATATAAATCTCTTTATGCTAGCTTTCTAAATAATCCTGCTAAAAATGTTTAATGAGAATAATTGCGTTTGATCAGCTACCTAATCCAAATCAAATTTAGAGAAACAGCAAGGTTACCTAGTCAGTAGATTCATTATTAGGTTTAGACAACTGGACATAATCAGCAGCAGAACCTTGCAACCCTAAAAAGAACATGTGACAGATATTTGTATGGATTATTAGTTTTAAATAAGTATAGTTCTAAAAATTTTATAAAGCCAATCATGTTTGTGTCCTTACTTACATTTTAGGTCGATCCGTTTTGTACCTATTTAAGTTAAATTGATAAGTTAGACAGAAGTAAAGGATTTCTCTGCTATTGTTTTCCAGAAGTATGGCAAGCTAATGTATTATGCCTAATCAAAAGTTTAAAGATTTATCATACATTTTCTATACTGTTGTAAAGAAGAAAATAAATCAATTGCAACGGTAAAGCAAACAACTGTCATACATTAAATATTTAAAAGGCAACTTAAAACATCTACTATTGGAACTATAGTTTGCAACAATCTAAATATCTACTAATAAATATCTGTTAAGATATCTGTTTACACAATACGACATCGTAATGTTAACAGATATCAACTACTTTCAAATATATCTAAAAAAGTAACTTTACATCAAAAATGTTTTGCCTAGGCACTTACAATCAACTCCTTTATGCCTAAAGGATATATAAAACCTATTAAAAAAAATAGTTTTGTGAGAACAGAAATGTTCTTTTGAATGAAAAAACAAAAGTTATAATATATATCTAATATATATATACTAATATAACCAATATAGTTATAATACATTTGTCTGTAATGAAGTCTCAGTTTTTTTATTTTAGTAACAGAAATTTTATTTTAGAATGTGATTTTTTTTCAGAGGGCTATTTTACTGCTGCAAAAAGAATCTAAACGCATGTTAAATTGCCTGCCATACAGTTGAACATACAGGGTAAGGTAAAGACAAAGAAAATAATATTTTGGACAAAGGGCCATATGTCTGTTTTAAATATTTCATAGTATACAATTCTAAGCAAAATAGCATAACCAACAAAATATTTACCAGAAAATAAGGAATGCCTTTATATTTAGACGAAACACAAGTGGGGAAATGGGAAAACACAAAAAAAAGCAAAATCAGAAAAAAGTAAACCTGTTGTGCTTTTCTGCCATTTCAAACGTGACTTCAAGGTAGGACTGAGACACAGATTTTAATTTTAAAAATGTCTTACAGTGTTTGTTTAACATACTATATATAACAAAATAATACATATAATTTTTTTCTGAGATCAGATTAATTATAGATTCATTATAGTTTTTAGTTGAAAACTTCATAGTTGATTAAATGAATGAAGAAACATGGCTTTTTTATTTATCTAAATAATTACCTGCCAGAAACTTTCTAAAGTAATGTATTTTAATCCTGCATGTTACATATTTTACGAGTTGAATCTGATCTAAAGGATTGTGTTGCATTGTTTTAAACCCTTGATTTGAACTTCATATTCTGGACAAACACACCCCCTGTGCGTCGTCGTACGTCTTGCGTCACGCACGTTCGCGTGGCCTCCCCCTCCGGTGGTTCGCCGGTTGACAACAAACCGGAGTCGTGGGCGGACCGAGGAGAGACTCACCAGCAGGCTGGTCCCGCAGACTGACAGACGACACTAAAGTCTGTCCGAAAAAAACTTGCCGTCTCTTCCTCACAACTTGTTTAATTCACTTGTCGTCGGACAGGAGGGGGTTGGGGAACGGCGCCGTCCGCTTTCGCTACGCCACGAGCGACAGAAAGTGTCCGGTTTCCGTAGTCACGGGGGGCGGTTGCCATGCCCTCTGACTTCATCTCCCTGTTTAACGGGGACCGCGACCTGACTTCTCCCGGATCCCTCCACTCGAAAGGTAAACACACGCTCTCTCACTTAACTTCTGTGTCACAAATATGTTTTATCATCATTACGGTGATTAATATTTTTGCTGTTGTGTGGACTTTTACACTTGAGTGCCATTCATCTGTTTTAAAACCCTCCTCCTGTCACATGCCTGCGCACATGAGCCGAAGTAGAAGTTGCTGCCACTTCACGGATGCTCGTGCGCTTTATCCAGTCTCTCAAAGTCACGTTTTCGGACGGTGGAAACCCTCAGCTGCTGCCAACACACACAGACACCAGTCAGACCAGTTCGCTATCTCGCTGCAAGGCTGCAAAAAACAAACAAAACACAACAACAACAACAAACCGATATCTATTTTCTGCTGGCTGTTTGAACAGGGCCCCTTAAATGCATGCGCGCTCCGCTCCCATAGTGGCGCTAGTGGGACCATTAACATAAGCTGAGTAATCATCAGCAAGGTAGCCTCAGGCAACCGGTGGATAGAAACAACTGAACTCTGCTGAACTCATAACAACAGGTGCGATGTTGTAAAAAGGCGGCATTCTTCTCCTATCTTGTGCTTCACCTATTCCATAGACTGTACTAACAGGAGCATAATAAAACGCATTAGTTTAGCGGTCAGATGGGACTCTGAATAATTTCGTTTTGTTTACTTGTTTGTTTGTTTGTTCGCAAAGAAAAATCCCCACATCTTGCAAATTAGACATTTTAAGCAGACATATAGACATATCTCTTAGTTTATCAATCATCGTTCACATAATATATTATTTTTATTTATTTGTTTATTTATTTATGTATGTACTAAAAAAAGGATTTAAAAATGGGCCGTTTCAGTTGCTTTTGTCTGCAGCCGGGCGTGGGGGCAAGGATACCTTGGAGGATGCAAAACCCGCCGACTCTTTCTTGCCCCATCAAAAGGCCTTTTTAGATTAGCAGCAGAAGAGGGTCTTTCCGTTTCATCCGTGTCGTGTCACATCTCCAAAAGTTGGGTTGGGTTTGTCCCCGTAGATAATCCGGCTCACTTGTGGAGGAGGCTTAATTGAAGGGCCCGTCTGAAAAAGTGCAATACGCCTCGGAGAACGACACTTCATTGCATAACTTTGAGGCAAACGAGTTGGATAAGAAAGTGGAAATTCGGTTATGTCGAACAAACAGTTTAGACATAACTCTGCCTTAACTTGGGCGATGAAGGACGAAAGTTACCTCATCCGGGTTTACTTTTGTTTTATCCTTAGGTCATACCTTTGTATAGTTTTCTGTAATTAGTGCCGCAAGCTGGATGGCGTCGTAGGAGGCGATGCATGTCAGACACACTTATTTTTGTTTTGTGCAACAATAACACACTTAATCAAGGTCTTTGTTAATGTTGAAGCTTAATACGTTGTGCAAAGGCAACCAAACACAGGTTGAGTGCTTTTACTTTGAGAACTCGAGGTGCTCGAGGAAACGTTAAAGGCCAAGCACCCCCCAGAGAAGGTTCAGTGGGCTAGTCCCGACGGTTATCCATTCACTTTCTGCGCCTGCTTTGTCCTTGCAGGGTGGTGGAACTGTTTACACTAGTCAGTGGGCGAGAAGCGGGGTGAACTCGCGATCGGTCACTAGTCCATTACAGAGCTTGAAAAAACATGGGCACTCCTGCTAGCATGAAAGTAAGAGCAGTTGGGGTGATGGTGAACTATTGAGCTAAAGCTCCAACTTTTAAAGGTGGCAGGAAATCCAGTTAGATGGGGAAAAAAATACATTATATTATCTTTTAGTATTTCTTTATTTCACTCAACAAGCAAATATATTTACATCCACTCTCCAAACACTTTAACCAGTAAATATCTTTTCAAGTGTTGAGCTGATATTAAGGCTTTCGATTACATTCGTTAATCTTTATATATGTTAATAAGAAATGAACATACAAGAAGAAACGCATATGTAACTGAATTGCATACATGTGTTTTGGTTTGCCACTTCTAAGGTCAAGAGGAAAACCGAACACATGATGAATAATATATTTTATAGCAGGCCAACACATTTATTATTAACCAATAAACTCAAATAGTATATCACAAGATTATTCTTATATGTTTCCTGCTAGCTGCACAATATATTTTTCACCTTATCAAAGAGCTTAGGGTATAACGACCTTAAGTCAGCCGTAACAGAAGCTGCCTGCTTTTTTTTGACCGATAAAGGTTTTAAATTAGAAAGGTTTGCATATTAGATAAACAAACACTACTAATCACACTTTGGTATATTTTCGTCTCTTAGTTGTCATTTGTAATATCATTAGTTTGACTTTTAAAGCAAGTCCTCTGATCTTATTGGAAATATGAAAATTGAAAAAACGCTCATTATTGTCAGTATTGATGATTATTCCTCAAAATAATCTCCTTTAAAATCAAGTAGGTTTGTTGGTGTAAGTTTTCTTTCTTAAGTTTTGTTGCCTATGTGGCATCCAGTTTTGTTATTTTGTTCTAGTTTTGGTCCCAAAATCTTTATAGGGAACCATGTTTTATCATGAAAGCAGTCTAGGGAATATAACGGAAAAACCGAACGCTTTAACAATAGCTATCAGGTCAGGAAGGCATTTGTGCTACTTTTTTTTGTAGTCCGCGAGGGAGTCCTGGTTAATGATTGAAATACAATGGTTTCCCAGCAGTTGCACTGTAAAAATGAAGAATGTTATGGCTTCATTATAGTTTCTTGTACAGCTCTTTAACATTTGTTAGCCCCCAGATCTTAACATTGCTCTTTTTTCTTTTCTTTTTTTTTTATATTGACACCCACCTTAGCTAGGGTCAATAATTAACTCTTCGGCTCCTCTGTGTATAAACCGAGGTTTAAATAGCACTCTATTAATATTGACTCTCCTGTGTCAAGTAAACTTAGTGGCGCGTGCTTAAAAATACTTGAGTGCCTTGAAAGCTAGGAAATCTAACAAAAAATGCCACAGAGGAAAAAACAGTATACCAGAGAAATAGAAGTATTATTTTCATTTGATCATACATATATATATATATATATATATATATATATATATATATATTACAGCCAATATACTAACAAACTGTGTCACATTCTTGGTATGAGATCATCTCATGGGTCGGCTCTTATCTGGGATATCAGTTTCAAATAGGAACATCATGACTCAATAATCTAGAGAACTAGTAGTCCTTGTTAACATTTTAGCGAGAAGCATTGTTTTGTTGTAGTTCAGGGCGTTCTCTGTGATATCTTCATACGTTAAAGCATTTGTCCAAACCGCTGCGTGCTTCCGGCTTTCACTTTTTTTCTAGCATACTCCCATCCCACACGTTGTCTATTATGATGAAAAATATATATATATATATATTTGAAATCAAAAACATGTGTAATAGTAGGAACTCAACAAATTTTTCTACCTGGTGACAAAAACCTTTTTCAAATTCGAACCTGATGGGACAAGAAAGTGCATATCCGTGACTATAAATGTGGCGTAGCTTTTTTGTGTTTCAGAAACTGCAGGTTTAATGGGAATATTCTGAAAAAGTGAACATATCCAATGTCGGCCAGTTGTGCAAACGCCTTGCTGATGTTCGAGAAGAGCTTGTAGATTGTTCCCACAAGTCAAATTATAACTTCTTACTGCCATATCTTAATGTCCAGCGGGCCGCGACAGCTGCAGACCAAACCTTTGGAAACTCCTCTGAGAGCTAAAAACCATAAAGATTGGAAAAATGCTGCCTGGTCTGGTGAGCTAAAATTTTAGTTGCGACACAATGCATGGATCCATCCAGCCTTCTGCAAACGGTAACGACTGGTGGCAGTGGTGTGGGGGACATCTTTCTTAACAAACTCTGGGGGCTCTTAATGGAACTTAATCAGTGTTTAAGCATCCTGAGTTTTGTTGCTAATCATGTCCACTCTTTTATGACCACGGCGAACCCTGATTTGGATTAGTACCTCCAAGTTGTGTACTAAGTCCGGTTGTTGCATACGCTGAATATTGTCTCAATGGAGCTGAAGACCTTTTTTTTGGGTTTTTTCTTCTTTTAGTTGCTCAGCGTTCAAAATCCCTGTTTAATTGATTACGAGGGTCACTTTGTCTCGTTATACAGAGTTGATATCTTTACTAGCATGTTAAAGGCCTAGATGAAAGGGATAAATAAAGTCAAAAGTGCACAGATCAACATATAAGGCTTTACGGCTTTAAAGATGACCAATGCAATGCATATCTTTTTTTTAAAATGCACATATATATATATATATATATATATATATATATATATATATATATATATATATATATATATATAAAGCAATGAATGCAGCCACACTTGGAATTTGCACCTCCTAAAGGTTTGTGTGTTTACACCGTTATCTTATGCTCAATCTCTTGGATTAATTATTAACGCAAGCCAAACTTCAGGAAGAAGTCTAATTGGGGTCAGGTCAGAATATCGCCTTTGTTGGTATTTACTGCAAACTTGTGACTTTGTTTGGGCTGCTGCAAATCAATGTCTGAGCGGTTTAACCTGTTAAAGAGCCCAGAGGTGTTATTCGGCTTGGTGTGTTTTTGTGTAATTTGCAAGTTGGAGTCTTGAGCAGTCGTTTTTCTTTGAACATTTTTCTTTCACAAAATCTAAAAATTGGGTATTATCAGCGATTTGGGCTCGTGTGTAAACATTGAATTGCATATGTATGCAATTATATGTTTGGACATGTAATTATGTTACCCTTCAAAAAACATTTGTTCATGTTGCACACTACCGGAGGAGAAAAGCAGTTAAAAATCTGCATCTCCCAAAAAACTTTTTTGCAGGCGCAACACGAAGCTACAATAAATTCTTCACGCTGTGCAGCGAAGTTATCGCACTCAGACAACCTCTGAAGTATTGCAGGGATGCTGGTGTTGCAGGTTTCCACTCTGCCAGAGGCATTTCTTTTTAGAACAATGGCAGACTTTTGTCTTTTGGAACTGTTTCAGATTAGCAAGTTCGCTGTGTTTGAGAGAAGATTTTCCCTCGTTGAGTTTTACAGAGGTTCAGGTGTCACTGACGAAACATGACAGTGCCATACAAATTGGGAATGTGTTTTTTTTTAGGTACCTATTAATGTTGTCAACCTGTTTCCCTTTATTTTATTATGAAAGCCCATTCTTTATATGTAGGTCATTTGCAGGATCAAATTCAAACCATGTGGTTTCTTTTCATTACCGTGCAAAAAATTGGGAATGTGTTTGTTTTTTTAGGTACCTATTAATGTTGTCAACCTGTTTCCCTTTATTTTATTATGAAAGCCCATTCTTTATATGTGGGTCATTTGCAGGATCAAATTCAAAGCATGTGGTTTCTTTTCATTACCGTGCAAAAAAGGTTCATCTCTCCTTGTCTGTGTGCAGATTAAATATTCATTTGTAGATTGGGCTGGTTGAGTGTGGACGGTTAAAGGTAGAGCAGCAGGTTTTCGGGTTGTCTAGTTTTTTTTTTTTTTTTTTGCATGCTCTCATTTTGAGCCAGATTTCTCTCACTCGTTTGTGAAAAGCCCAAAGAACCTGTGAGATCTAACAACCCTCGTAAGGCTCTCTGCGGCAGGACGATCGCGAAGTAAGACATTAAATATTAAGTGGGGTGAATCTTGGCTGCCTGCAGTCTTTCCACTGGCTGATGAGCTGCGGCGGTTAAGGTGTCGGACGCTCACAACTGACAGATTCACGGTCCCAGGGTAGATTCAGTTTCAAAATTATTTAAAGTTTGTTTTTGTTTTTTTATGTAAGAGAATTTGCATGCTAGATTTAATATAAGGAGCAACCTCATGATGCCGCTCCACCTGCAACAACCATTCTTTTTGTTGAGGCTGCTTCAAGACAAATGATGAGCTTTTACCTTTTTTGAAGGTTGGCGTTTCTTGACCTTTAGCACCAGTACTCATACTCTTTGCCGGACTCATGATAGGCATCTTTTTCTTTTTTTTCCCCCATGCTGCTCTTGAGTGTGCACTCTTGGCAGCTCAGTACATAACTATGTTGGTAATGCCAATAATGTAGCTAATGAACCGATGGAAGTAGTTTGCTCATCTGTCATCCCGCCACACCTTCCTCTCATCTTCTTCAAATCTTGGGGCTCCTTTCGCTATTAAAGTAAGATTAATTGCTCTTGTTTTGAATAGATTCTGAAATGGGTGCACGGTTTTCGGTGAGACGTGAATGCGTTGCATAACCCGAACGAGACGGCAGATGAACGATGTGACGAGTTCATGCATGTTTGAGTTCATACATGTTTGCTGGCAGATGAGTGAGCTAGGATAAGACTGTTATTACAGGCACTTTCTCATGGATCTTGGGCTGGAACCATCAGGAGAACAAAAGCTGGATGTTTATAGGAGTTACATTTATTTATTTATTTTTTTATAGTCCAAGCACTGTGATGTTATTGAATGTAAATATATCAACTACCCCCATAGTATGACTGCACAACATCTGAAATATGAAATCCCACCGAGCGTTGCGTCCTAGGGCTCCTCGACTATTTGCTCTACACTCGCTACAATTTTTTTCGGTTAAATCGACAGACAGGTAAGGTTTAGCTTAGGACCTGCAGGGAAAGAATCTGGCCATGAGTGGTTTTTACCTTAGTTTTTAACTAAGTGAAATTGTTTCCTCATTTTAAAACGATTAGAAAAACACGCAGTACCTTTGGCATAACTTATCAAAGTCATCTTGTCTCAGATCACGTGTGTCTCAGTGTCCTGTGGGTTTTAATTTGTGTTTTTTTTTTTTGTGTTTTTTTTTCTGATTTGTTCTTCGCTAACTGGTAGGGCTGAAATAAACTGCAGCGTTGGTCCATCCGAATTTCCCCTGTATCCTGTCATTGTCTGAACTCTGTCAACCCTGGTATCTTGAGGAAGAGTCTCTGGCTTTTTGCTCTCTTTCTTGTCATTGTTTAGGGATAAATATATATACCTTAAACTTTCTTCATTCTCTGATATCTTCTTGTGTTTGTTTTTTTTGTTTAATATTTGAGGAGCTACCGAAGGCCATCATGGCATTTGGCAACGTTAGAGTCACTCTAAACTCGTCTCCTGCTTTGAAATGTTTTTAAAAAAAATCCAGAAGGTTATTAAAACGGCAATCAAGTTGGTTAAGAAGCCATTCTGATCTAATCGTTCTCACAAGGTTAAGCCATGTCCATTCATTACACCAGCGCTTTTGCCTGGAGGTGGCTGGTTCTCTGTGCTTTCCGCTTTCTTTTCAGAGTTGAGGAAGTGGGGAATTTTTGAAGAGTCTGTGAAGACCTAGCCGGCAGGAATCATGACGCTTATGTGTCTCCATCTTAACAAGCTGCAGCTTGCCTAAGAATGAGCAATACTGTAACTTTTTTTTTTCTTTCTCGTGTTTCTGCCTAATTTTACTACTGGATGTTTATATTGACTTAGATCATGAGCTAACACGTGGGACCTTTACTTAGCAGTGAGCATGCAGTTTATGGAACTGTCTGTTTGTATGAATTGGAATAAACAGTACTCAGAAAGGAGGAGATCTTATGTTTGTTTTCTAACAAAAGCTGTCAGCCCCTTTTCCAAACTGCCGGGATTTTTGTTTAGAAATCAACAAATCCTTAGTTAAATAATACAAAGAATATATTGTATTTATCAATAGGTAAACTAATTGTGAGATCTGCACTTTAAAATTGACACTTATGAAATGAGGAGGTAAACACACGACCGAATGAGATATTTTCCCATATAAGAGCTTTTTTAAGCAGGGATTGTTGTGAAATGGCATCTCAGTTTACAACAAATGTGGCATTAGGTGTCTGGTTCTGTGCTATTATTCACAACTAGTCTTTTGTGGATTTTTGCCACTTTAAAACAGGTGTCTAATGTGTGTGTTGATCTGGTGCCAGCTGCCCCTCTTTCAGCCAGTTTAAGTTTATTCTCTCTTGCCTATCATTGAAGCCAGCAAATTGTTTTAGAGTTCAGATGGAGACATTGTTTCGTACAGGTATGTGTCAGATCGACTTCTTCGTGAGTTGCGTTCTTCATTGTGGAGTTTTGCTTTGATCTAATACCATTTGTTTCTGATTAAAGATCCACGTTGCACAACCGCAGACTACGTTTGACACATTTTTATAAAAAAAAAACAAAAAAAACAAACGTTTGTTTCTCAGTAGCTAGTGCAGTTTTAAACTGCGGAGGATCTGACTTTTTAAACGCCAAGCATGAGAAACAAGTTATTGCATGATAATAAACTCTATGGGTGTAGGTCGGTAAATCTTATTAGTTTTTCTTCTGTGTGTTTAATGTTTACAAAGGTGTGACCTCGTATTTACTGTACATGCCTAAACCGCTACTAGTGTTACTGTTCTACTGTGATTAGGAATCGTTTTAAATAAAAAAAGTATAAATATTTAGTTTTACATCCTTAATGTCTTTGTATACTTTTATAGTCAAACATAACAGAACAGTATTGGTCCTGAAATTTCTTCTTGTGCCATGAAATAACAGTTAATGGAAATAGATGTAGTTTTAAAATTATATAACAATAATCAATGGAGTGTTGCACGGTGATGTTAAGGTGCTAAAACAACATCATTAAGGTTTGACCTGCTTCCAGGGGTTGGGCGTGTAAGCGTGTCATTGCGATATCGGCTCATGAAAACAGGATTGACTTACGAATTGTTCCCAGATGTGGCCAACCGAACAGCTCGGTAATGTTAAACGATCAGTGAATGTTTGCATGCAGTGTTGCTAAAGACCTTTCCTGTTGCCTCAGCATGGTTTTCCTGTGGGCCTGACAGAAATGCCGGTATTGGCACACCAGCTCCAGCGTAGTGCAGGATGATTATATGGGTGTGTGAATAGATTTCAGCGCGCATTTTGTCGGATTTGTCTGACTGAGGCAGTCGCAGCTTCTCGCATAGGCCCGGGTTTGTTGAAATTGTTGTGTTACACTCCTAAATTTGTGGGTAAACATGCCAAATTTTGGAAATTGCAGCAGTGTGGGAGCCTGCTTGGGTGCTGTAAATACTTTAAATTCTTTCGCTAGCTCGGACACAACTGGTTTATCTTTTGATTCCACTTCTAAGAGAGGAGTAACAAAGGGTCACACTGTACTGTAATTTACCTTTTACCTCAAATTGGACTCCCCAAAATAAGCCTCACTTGCGTGGAGAACCATTTTAGAGTCTTTTTTTTCCGTTCGGCTTTCAATCGTGATTTGGTGTGAAGTCTGAGATAGTGGCGGGTGTTGGTTGATAGCACATCATGTAAACTGATACCTAGCGGTTGTTCATTGTCGCCTCGGGATTAGCTGCTCTCAAACGGCTGCATGCCACAAACTTTGAGCAGAAACGACTTTGCCACTTCCCAACGCTCCCTGACCCTAACCTTTCCAAACCACTTCTGGAAGAATTGTGTCAGAGTTCAAGCTTTATTTTTATTTATTTATTTATTTAGACACTTCAGTTAGTATAATGGAGGATACAGTTATCTTTTTTTGGAGGAAGAGTAAAACTACTAATCCATTACTACCATTGTAATGTTTTTATGCTAGAAAACTAAATACATAAACTTTAACACTTAACAAGATGTAGTTGTTGCACTTTGGTCAAAACTGAATATTTATTATTCATAGGTAGTTTATTTTTTAGGTGTTTTAAAGCTAAACATTTGTCATGATATATCATAAATTAGTATGAAACTTTCATCATCAAGAATTGTAATCTGAAAGTTTGGGACCTGTCATGTGTTCTCTTTGGTTCTTTTAGGTCAAATAAGTGGTACCGTGTTCAGGATTAAAAGGACTCTTTTACATATTTCCCCCATGTTCCATCAGAAGGAAAAAATAATCCGATATTTTTCTCGTAAATAAAGCAATCTTGCTTTAAAATTATAAAATAAAATTGGATTCTAATCTGATTGAAACATGTAATTTGACAAAGCAATAACTCAAATAAATGTAGCATATACATCTGTTCAGTTATTTCATAAAGAGAGAGAGTTGAAAGGAACAGACCTATGAAGTCGCAGCATCTTTTCGTTGCTCATATCTGCTTCATATGTGAACTCACACCTGGACTTAGTCCCTTGTAGGGAAATCAGGTTAAACTACAGTCTGTATTCTTAGGTATGATGTATCAAACATTCATTCTCTGTTGTCAACAACTGTGTATATGTGCAAAACTACCTGATTCATGTGTCAAAAAAAAAGAAAAAGGAAGTCGCAAAGGTGAAGCGTCGCAGCCTTTGTTCTGTGCAAAATAACTAAAGCTTGCTTAAATCTTTTCAGTATGCAACAAAGTTCACTATAGAAAAGAAATGGACACATTGGATTTAACAGTAATCTCCAAATGTGAATGAATAGCAATGCTATTCCTGGTTTTCTTTTTTTTTCAGGTTCCTTGCTTTTACTATAAACTAATTTAAATCAAATCCATTTTCTAGTGCAGCTGCTAACAAAATCAACATGCATGCAGCCTACATGATCGTCGCCTCTGTAGAGCAGCTGTTCCTGTCAGCTTTATTGGGAAACACATTTTTCCGGCCGATCATGATGGCTCCTGCAAGCAATAACCGCTTTGATGCAACGGTGTGACTCTTTCATGGCTGTTGTAGTGCAGGTGATGTAGAGAAATCACCGTGAGGCTCGTCATGCAACATTCTTGAGTTATTCTGTCTGATTCGGTCAGTTAACACCGGTGTTACATCAGAGGCAGTGCAGCCGAGAAATGCGTCACTTTTTTTGAGCAAGTGCAAATTTAGCAGGCTTTTACTCGGGAATAGTAAGTGGACTTAACTTATATAATAACTTTCCAGTCGAAATGATCACTCGAAGCACTTCACACAGGAGCCAGATTTACCCATTAGACTCCCAGAGGAACTAATATTTTCATACAGATACGCAGATCAGTAGGCAATTTGTGACTACAAAATTTATGTTGAACATAAAATGCCGTAAAATCAGAAAGTTTCTAAAAGGCTTAACTCTGTGCAAGTGTTAACTAAACAAGAACTCCATATTGGGTCATAATTTTAACTTTATAATTTGTTTGGAAAGTTTTATAAAGGTAATTGTGAATGCATAGCTCTAATGTGGGAAATAATCCAAATTTTTTTGAATGACCCGTATCATTATTTAGGCATTGACGCCATCGGTTTATCTCTATTCGGTTTGATTTTGTATACTCGCAAGAGACGCAGAGGCTCAACAGACATGCTCCCTGGTCTGTGTTACTATGGAGTCCCAGGCAGCCCTTGTGTAGGCTTGGCTGTAAACATTTCATGGTTGTTGTACATGGCTTGTTGCAGTTGCTAACCTCCGCTGCTACATTTTCCCCTCGGAGTAATCTCCAAATGTACCGAGTGGGTGAGCGCTGAGGTCGCCATCCTAATCGCGTCCTCTTAAGCTGCGTTTCTGCTGAGTTCAGGCGGTCCACCTTGTGTAACAGTGCGGCCCGCAGAGGCTCTCTGTGGGTGGATTATACTACTGTTTTGTTTCTGCTTGACAAGATTCCACATGACAATGCCGCTAACCTGTTGAGCCGGATGCTGGTCAGATGCTGCACAATAAACAAGACAAGGAGCTTTTTGGGTAGAGTAGAATAGAGGGCGGCATGGAGAGGAGTTAAATCACTCACTCAACTTAAAAAAAAATAAATAAATAAAAAGAAGCAAAAAAAAGTGCCACGCCCCAGGTGCCTGGGCTAGTAAGAGCAAGCGGGAGGAATGTGAGGGAAATGAATGGGCTTAGGTCCTGCCATTCACATGGTGAGTGCCTTTTTTTTCCACCTTTAGCCTCTATGATTTACAATATAAACAAAAGAAGAGATGGTGAGGATATAAATAGCAAAACTATGTCCCATGATGTAAGATTTCTATCATTGAGTCTGGATTGTCTTTGACGTATTAAAAGAAATGAATTAGCTCAGGTAAGCTATTTAAAGCAGGATATCTTAGAGGTATAAGCAGGCCTGGTCATAGCTCACCACAGAGTATGATGTTTCTTATTTTCCTGTTATGATTTTCACTGATGGAAGGAAAATGAAAGGTGTTTTTTCAGTGGTCAGGTTTTAGAACTTTACTTTCTTTAAAACCTAAACATCAGATGGCGTGTGTTTGAGTCAAAAATATCAACTTTCAGCTCACAGACCCCTGATTTTCGTTCTTTTTATTTTTTATTTGCTCCTCTGTGAAAGAGACGGTGTCTGAGGCACTTAAACAAGACTCGCGCTCTGTCTGCTCTGGAGGACCCAGGCTCACTGCAAAATAAGAGTTATTTTTTTCCTTCTTTTTTTTTCTGAATCCGTAAAAGCGTCATAAGAACTGTGGAAACACTGAACAGTCCAGCCAGTGATTCGAGACC
>JAVLVB010000768.1:3032696-3056483 GCA_032876305.1 Orestias chungarensis | reverse complement strand
GTGTGTGTGTGTGTGTGTGTGTGTGTGTGTGTGTGTGTGTGTGTGTGTGTGTGTGTGTGTGTGTGTGTGTGTGTGTGTGTGTGTGTGTGTGTGTGTGTGCGTGCGGCGTCCAGAGCGAGTCCAGTTTGAGCTCCGTTTATTGGAACCCGGTCTCGGCTCTCCTCCTAAGATCACATTTTTCAGCGACCAGAGGCGCGGGTTGGTTTCAGAATGTCCCAGGTTTGTGTATTGTACGCAGCGAGTGGTAACAATGGGAGGGTTAAGTATCTGATATACACACCGAACCCTGGGCCTCAGCTGCAAGTAATTAAAGCTGGCAGTTGGCAAATAAGACAGTCAGGCAACTGTAATGGCTGCTCTAAGTTCATACCATAATATTTGGATGATGAATCAGTGTGCTAGTAAAAGTGTTGTCATGCTGTTGACCTAAGCCCACCCCCAACCCCGCCTCTTCCACATAACCCTGAGGCAGACACGGTGAAGCGAGAGGAATGGTTTTGAGTAACCCCGTTGTCTGTTTTGTAATGAGATCTTCTTTTTATTTGATATGTCACAACTTTTGATCCAACCTCGGCATAACTTTGTTTTATTCCACATCCTTTCAGGAAAGGAATTATCAGTGTTGTGTAAAAAAAAAAAAAAAAAAAAAAAACTCGTGTTGGATGAGGGGCTAAAACGCACCTTAAAACTTAAAATGATAAATAAACAGCAGATGCTCTGATTCTAAAATGAGGTTTAAAGATTTACAGATTTGGATATTTCTTAGGGATGCACTTATCTGAAAATATGGGCCAAGACAGATATTTGATAATAATGTTGCTGTTGTGGCCATCATTGCTTCGGTTAAACACCCCACTATCCTGGCATCCTTAGCATCACCAACTGTTATTGATCTAAAAAGCAAACATGACCGGTTTCTAACATTGACTCATTTTTACTTATTCTAATAAATAAGTAGATTCTGTATTTAGATTCTGTATTAATATTGATAACTACAAGAGCAGCAGAATGAGCCTTATGGACCTATATAGACATTATGCAACAGTGCTGCTACATCTATAAAACAATGTGTCGAAACTGAGGAAGGGCATGAGGACCGCAGTGAACTCAAGAACAAAAAAGTAGTGGATTTAGTTGGTTAGATTGGCCTTGAACAGTTATTAATTATTCATCAGGAGCCGTAAAAATGTGTACAGATGAAGAATTGGAATGGTGAAGTGGCGCCAAACATCGTAATGAGAAGCCAGTTACCTGTTTCATTTAAAGAAAACCAAGAAAATATTATTGACATTTTAAAGGTGTTTTATAGACTCCTGCCACTGTTCGCATCACTAATGGTAAAAGCAGTGTTTGTAGATTTTTCTAGCGCAGGTTGACGTTCCCAAATCTTTTATTCTCCATGGTGGATGAATGTTAATTTAAAAACTCAAGGAAACAAATGAAGTCCTGTGTAACTCTGCAGCAGCAGCTTTAGCTTCTCTTGCAGACTCGGCCCATATGCTTCAACTTTACCTTTTTACATAATTTGAATTAGCAACGTACATCTTTTGTGATTGTGCCCAATTTTCAGGCCTCATCTTAAATTTTGATGAAGCTGAAAGTCAAGTACTTATTTACCACTGGAGATGCGTTATTTTCTAATCTGCAGTAAAAAAAAAAAAAATCAACTGTCCTTAGGCATAAATGGTAATCAGTCGTTCATTATTTTATTTATTTTTCAACATTCATATCCTATTTTTTCCAATGGAACACAGTAATAGAAACAAAAATCTGTTTCTAGTTGCATTTTTTTGATAATCAGCAGCAAGATTTCATGAACCTGTTTCTGGAGAATGCCCGTTTATCATGTAGACTGTAACTGTAGGGAATATGTATGCAGCGACATGCATATTTTAAAACGTTCACAGAGCTTCAAGAGCGTTATGTAATCACCTTAAATGTTCCATGTGATGACATTTTACATCTACAAGTCTCAAAAAGGAAAACAAAAAAACAACAAAAATGAAAAATCCAAGGTTCTGTATGTGTAGTAAAAAGAAAAATGAGCTGGCCAGCCTTTTGTAGCGCTCATGTCAGGCCTCGCACCTTAAGGAAGTGTCTCTGGTTCATCTCTACTGTTTTTAATGTCCTTTTTTGGAAATAGTATCAGTCATAGTGCTTCATAATATAAAATTATTTCAGCTTTTAGGGGGGGTGTACTATAGTTTATACCCATCTGTTTTCAACTTGCATAGCCTTTTGGCTTTTGCAGGGTTTGAAAACGATGCAAATGTGGAAACCTGGTTGACACACGGAGCGGCCTGACATCTGTCATGGCCACCATTTCCTATTTGTCTTATCAGATGCTTTGCCAAGCAGGTCATGGGTATGTTCTCAGCGTTGTATATTTGTGAGGATGCGCAGTTGCGTCATTGTTATTGTATCATTGTTCATGATGAGCTCAAAAAAATATATAAAAACAAATCATCTTCATGTTTCCTGTCAGCCACCAGGCTCACTCAATGGAATCTCAATCCTGTCACCTTTTTATTCTTTTTATTGGTCCCCCTACTCTCACAACAGAGTCAGTGTTTGACCTTCTTGCCAGTGAGCTGCAGTTGCCTCCCTCCACTCAGCAGAGCCCAGAAGTCATGAGTCAAATGAGCGACGGAGAGGCAGGCCCTCTCCCCTCAGCTCTAGCATCAGGTAGGATCCTGCTCCTCCTTTTATCATTTCTCCTCTCCAAGCAGGACTGATTATTCCCCCACCCAAAAAAAATCAGCAAAAAAATAAGACAATGCTTCTCATGTAGCAGTCTGTAACTGTAGGCAAACACCAAAACCTGCATGCAAGAGGGAAGCCTGTCAAACAACCAGCCTGTTGCTCTTTGAATTTCCATATGTGAAAATAAAAAAAAACACACGAAGCTGGGGAAGGGAGTTAATGTCACTGGAATTAGTTCAGCTGAACATGCTTGCTCACCTGTACTTGCTTGTTGTGATATCATTTTGATTTGTTCGCGTTTTGCTCCGCACAAACAAATCTGACGTGCGCTATGTTCAGAGCATGCACCATAGTTATCATTCTTTATTGATAATATGGCAAATGTAAAACGGGTTGGGGGGGGGGGCATGAACGAACAAAGTGATGGCAGAGGAAGACGTTTTTCCAAATAAGTTTTCACTAAAGTGGCTTAAAGTAGCGGAAGGGGAGCTGTTGTCTTACAGGAGAAAATCGAATTAGCGTGTAAATATAGAAGTCCAGAAACAAGGCTCTGGGGTTAATTAGCTTTTCCACTGCTCCACACGACAACAAAGGGCTGCGTTTTAATTGAATAATCAAAATCATGTTTGCAGTTTTGGTGGGCGGAAAAAGGGATGGAGGCCTTGTTTCTTGTGCGTTCTCAGGTAACGGTCATGCGAGCATTAACATAAATTAAGAACATTCATCGTAAAAGCATAAATTTAAAATGAATAGGAGTCAAACAGACGTGTAATGTATTGACATTTTTTTCTTCTGCTTTTTTATGCTGTGGTGTCTTAATATTCCTCTGGGAGTGAAATCTTGTCTCGGGTCGTATTGGTACAAATTCTGAGAAAAGATGTTAACAATAAAATAGGATAGTTAGTGTCCCGTTGTGATCAATGACTCGAGAAGAGGTTGAATTGAAAGAATAAAT
The DNA here is from genome assembly GCA_032876305.1 of Orestias chungarensis. Lineage (NCBI taxonomy): Eukaryota > Metazoa > Chordata > Actinopteri > Cyprinodontiformes > Cyprinodontidae > Orestias > Orestias chungarensis. Next base: position 3,052,825 of record JAVLVB010000768.1, on the reverse strand, counting down.
ATTTATTTTTGGGGGGAAGAATAATGAACATAAACATGCAACGGAACATAAACAGGAACTAGAGCAAAGCGGAAACGGAACAACGTGGAACGTAGCGGAGGCGGGACTACTAAATGTAAACAAAGCGGAGAACTGAAACGAGACGCAGGAACTACAAACGTAAATAAACACTACAATCAAATAAACAAACAAACTAAAGAACACGGGAAGGGGGAAATAAACTAACAGATAAAAATAACAACAATCATAATCACGAGGGAAAGAAGCAAGGGAAACCGGAGACTACAGGAACTGAGACGCGGAAAGTAAAAAACAGTGTACAGGACGGGACCAGGGGAGATAACCAAATAAGAAGAGCCAGGACAGAGAACTTAGCGAGCAGGAGAGGAGGCTTACAGGGTATGTGCAGGAACCAACAGGGGATGACGCAGAGAGAAGAGAAGGCAAATCAACAGACGATCCAGCGGTGAGTGAATGAATGAATGTGGCTTATGTATGGAGGAACCGGGGTTGGATTGGTGGAGACGATGATTAGATAATTTAGCACAGGTGGAAAAGATAATAAGGGAACTCAAGCTGCAGGAAACACACACAGAGAGAAAGAGAGAGAACACAGAAAAGATTAACAAAACAATAACTACTGATAAAGTAAAATAAAGCAACTACAACAAATTAAACGGGAAACTAAACAAAGAACCAAAACACAGATCATGACACAGGGAGAAAGAGCGAACTGACAGCGAGGAAGAAAAAAGACTCAACCCAACTACAAAATCACCTAAACAAAACAATAACTAAATATAATTCATGATAACAACGACTAAATAATGAACTGACAGTACCCCCCCCCTACGGCGGGGGGGGGGGTACTGTACCAAAACCGGCACAAGAAAAGAAAAACCAAGACTGGGTGGGAGGAGGGGGGCTAGAGCAAAAGAAAACCCCGAAGAACAAAAAACAACCCTGCACGGGCGAAAAAAGGCAAGGAAAACAAAAATTCCAAAAGCAAACAAAAAACCCAACCCATCATGAGCGGAATAATGACCAAAAGAATTAACAGAACCAAAAACCAACAGAAAACAACTAAAGGACATACTCCAGTGAAGGCCGTCCAGGACGGAGGCAAGAGTCCGACGAAAGCTGTCCAGGACGGAGGCGAGTGTCCGACGAAGGCCGTCCAGGACGGCGACGAGCATCCAGCGAAGGCTGTAGAGCGAGCGTCCAGAAGCTCCAGAGGGCGTGCCGTAGGGGGACAGAAGGCACGAGGATCCGAAGGTTGTCCAGGAGGACGACAACAGGTGGCACGAAGATCCGGAGGTCGTCCCGGAGGACGACGACTGGAACCACGAAGAACTTTGAGGTCGCCCGACAGGACGACTACAGGAACCACGAAGATCTGGAGGTCGCCAAGCAGGACAACGTCTGGAACCACGAAGACTTTGAGGTCACCCGACAGGACGTCTACAGGAACCACGAAGATCTGGAGGTTGCCCAGCTGGACGACGACTGGAACCACAAAGACTTTGAGGACGCCCGACAGGACGACGGCAGGAATCACGAAGATCTGGAGGTCGCCCGGCAGGACGATGGCAGGAACCATGAAGATCTGGAGGTCGCCCGGCAGGACGACGACGAGAACCCGAAGATCTGGAGGTCGCCCGGCAGGACGACTACAGGAACCACGAAGATCTGGAGGTCGCCCAGCAGGACGACGACTGGAACCACAAAGACTTTGAGGTCGCCCGATAGGACAACGGCAGGGAACCACGAAGATCTGGAGGTCGCAATGCAGGACGACAACGAGAACCACGAAGATGTGGAGGTCGCCCGGCAGGACGACGGGAGGAACCACAAAGATCTGGAGGTCGCCCAGCAGGACGACGACTGGAACCACAAAGACTTTGAGGTCGCCCGACAGGATGACGGCAGGAAACACAAAGATCCGGAGGTTGTCCTACAGGACGGCGACAGGAATCAGGACGACAACTAGAGGCACGAAGACTTAAAGGGCGTCCGGCAGGACGACTACTAGAACCACGAAGACTTGAAGGGCGTCCAGCAGTACAACGACTAGAGGCACGAAGACTTGAAGGGCGTCCGGCAGGACGACGACTAGAGGCACAAAGACTTGAAGAGCGATGCCACAGTGCAGTCCCAACTGCGGACGGTCCTCTGCGCCAGACCACAGTCCCCGTGTCTGGCGAAGGCAGGAGACAGGAGAAGCTCCTAAGAGACCACCGACGTTCAAAAGTCCTCGGCGAGGGTCGTTGACGTCGTAGGATCCTCAACGGAAATCGAGGACGGTGGCGGCGCAGCAGACGGCGGCGACAGAGCGCCCTCGACAAAGGCCGCAGACGGCGGCGACAGAGCGCTCTCGACAAAGGCCGCTGACCCACCGTTATCGCAGGAGCTGGAGGCGTGCCGTGCCGGACCCCCTCCATAATAGCAGGAGCTAGAGGCGGGTCGCACCGGACCCCCTCTGTAAGTGGCTCAAAACCTCCGTCAGGAAGCAGCTGGTCCAGAGCTGTCTCTTCCTCTAGCGACACCTCTGTAGCTGTCTCCTCCTCGAGCGAGTCCTCTGTAGCTGGCTCCTCCTCGAGCGAGACCTCTATAGCTGGCTCCTCCACGAGCGAAACCTCTGTAGCTGGCTCTTCCTGGAGCACAAACTCTGTGCCAGGCTCCTCCTGGAGCACAAACTCTGTGCCAGGCTCCTCCTGGAGCACAAACTCTCTGTCAGGCTCCTCCTGGAGCACAAACTCTCTGCCAGGATCCTCCTCGAGCGAGACCTCTGTCGCAGGATCCTCCTCGAGCGAGACCTCTGTAGCAGGCTCCTCCTCGAGCGAGAGCTCTATAGCATGCTCCTCCTGGAGCTTGGCACAGCTGCTCCAGCTGTGCCAAGCTCTGGAATCTGGAGATCTTCTCCAGCAACTAGCTCAGAAAGCTGGAGGTCCTCTCCACAAAACTCAAACTGGGGCTTACTCCAGGGGGGAAAATCCTCCCTGTTCCCATAAAAGAAGCCCCAGAGTTTGTCCTCAGTTAGTTGTGGAGGATCGAGAGGCTGGGAAGCTGACGATGGAATTGGTGGAGGGGAATAAGCGGCTTCTCTTGCCGCCAAGTCTCTGTCTTTGTTCTTACGGGCTAGTTTGATTGAATGAAGAGAGTAGTGATACTGTGCTAATTCCTGAATGATTTCGGTAATGTCTGGGTCATCACGGAAAGCAGAAAAAACCGGGGTGAAATCAAAATCTTCTGTGAGGGGACCTAAATAGGGGCATTCATAAATAATGTAAGTAGAGGGCGGTGAAGTGACAAGAGACGAAGAGGAACAGGGGACTGGAGGCAAAGAAGACGACACCGAAGTAAAGACGGGCTCCGAGCTCACCGGTGTTGAGCCCCCGGCTGAAAACTCCGAAAAAGCCAGGGTGTCGGTGAGCACAACCGCCGGTGAGGGGCGTTTCTTGTGGCGGGAGGAACGAGAAGAGGGCATGACGGAAGTGCGGAAGTAACGGATCGGGGAGAGTGAAGCTCTTCTCGAGTCGATCTGGCTGGATCGTTCTGTCACGTTGTGATCAATGACTCTATGATCAATATGAACATGAATATGAAACGGAACATAAACAGGAACTAGAGCAAAGCAGAAACGGAACAACGCGGAACGTAAACAAACAGAGAGCGGAGGCGGGACTACTAAATGTAAACAAAGCGGAGAACTGAAACTAGACGCGGGAACTACAACCGTAAATAAACACTACGATCAACTAAACAAACCAACTAAAGAACACGGGAAGGGGGAAATAAACTAACAGATAAAAATAACAACAATAATAATTACGAGGGGAAGAAGCAAGGGAAACCGGCGACCACAGGAACTGAGTCGAGGAAAGTAACAAACAGTGTACAGGACGGGACCAGGGGAGATAACCAAATAAGAAGAGCCAGGACAGAGAACTTAGCAAGCAGGAGAGGAGGCTTACAGGGGATGTGCAGGAACCAACAGTAGATGACACAGAGAGACGAGAAGGCAAATCAACAGACGATCCAGCGGTGAGTGAATGAATGAATGTGGCTTATGTATGGAGGAACCTGGGTTGGATTGGGGGAGAAGATGATTAGATAATTTAGCACAGATGGAAAAGATAATGAGGGAACTCAAGCTGCAGGAAAAACACACAGAGAGAAAGATAGAGAACACAGAAAAGAATAACAAAACAATAACTAATGATAACAAAGTAAAATAAAGCGACTACAACAAATTAAATGGCAAACTAAACAAAGAACCAAAACAAAGATCATGACACAGGGAGGAAGAGCAAGCTGACTGCGAGGGAGAAAAAAAACACTCAACCCAACTAGAAAATCACCTAAACAAAACAATAACTAAATAAAATTAATGATAACAACGACTAAATAATAATGAACTGAATCAAACCAAAACACGGATCATGACAGTTAGAGGTCCTTCTAATATCAAATTTTTTTTGTATCACTAACACAACGTATTTATATAATTTTTTGGGGCATGGTATAAATCCCATCTTTCCTTCGCCTGTTTTCGTCTGACAGTGCATGAAGATGATACAAACATATTTATTCCTAAAATAACATGCTGTGATATTTCTATGTACAGCAGTCATTTAGTGATTCTCTTTGTATTTCTAGTTGTCCGGTTTCAGCTCCATGTTATTAATAGCTAATAGCTCAGACTGACATTACCTATAAGTTTGGTCTTTTTGTTTTTTCCTTTTTCCAAATTTCTGATATGCAAACTTGTGACACACCAGAAAATCCTGATTTTCAGCAGCAGCTTAACCCCTCCGTGCTCCAGTCATTATCTAAAATTGCAGCCTTTGTCAGCATGTTGGAGCAACATTTGTTTGGGGTCTCAAATGGGGGTGAGGGGGATACTGTTTCATCATATTTAGATTTCTTGTTTTTTCCATCTTTTGTGATTTTTGTGTTCTTTTGAATCAATCTTTGCTGTTCAGCTATTATTGCTCATTTGCTGTCTCACTTTTATATTCCAGGAAGTTCCTTCTGAAGCAGGGAGTGTCTGCATATAAAATGGTCTGCAGTTCTCTTACTTCGTAGGTCAGAAGCTTGTTTTGTTTTCTCTGTGGCTTCATCAAACAAACAAACTACAAAAAAATGGCTTGTTTTAAAAAAATATAAATACATGCCACATATTGTTTGAGCCAGAACAAAATGCTAAAAATAATTAAAATGTTGCTTCTTTAGTTGATAAAAGTCAAATTTGGGTTTATTTTTCTCTCATTATTTTATTTGTTGCTTCTTCTGAGCATCTTAAAGTCTATACCAAATATACCCAATCTGCACCATAAAGAAAATGAGGAGTGTTTTAGTTTAAAGAAATAAACGCATAGAAAAAAACAACTTTTACTGCATACATGGGACTGCTACACTCCATTATCGAGGCCTGTATTCACTTTCTAATTGTTTATACCATAGATGCCTTGTCCTCTTCTCTGACCACGGAAGGGCCTCGCAGTCCTTTTTCCACCTCTCCCAGCACCAAAATGCATTCCAGTACGTCATCCAGTGACCAGACTGCAGCTCACAGCCAGAATGTCGATTCAGAGGACAGCAGAAGCAGCCGAGTGGTGCCGGAGTTCGTCGGCGCCGATGGCGGTAACGGGAAGGGCAGCAATGGCGAGCACACCGGAGGACGCCCCACAGCCTGTCAGGATGGCCAGCCACACCATGCGCTCACGCCCTCCAAGCGCCGTCCCATCCTCAACATCTCGCCGCCTCCGGCAGACCTGATCGACGACAGCCACATGTCCTGCCAGGATGCGCTTGTGCCCTTGGACTCGGAGCAGAGCAACAGGATCTGGATGGAGGACTCAGTGTCCAACTTCAGCATCATGAGCACTTCCTCCTACAATGACAACACAGAGGTGCCACGAAAGGCCCGCAAGCGTACTCCCCGACAGAAACCTGGACCTAAGGCAGTGCGTGCAGTGGGGGCCAGCATGGATGTATTTAATGCAGACAGTGCCAAAGCCCCACACTTTGTCTTGTCTCAGCTCGGCACCGAGAGCAAAACGTCAACTAAAGGAAGGTTAGTAGTTGATTTAGAATCACAGACCAGGACCTGATGTGTTGTACTGAAAAAATCCACACCAGGCCATTTTAGATCTCATGACACTATCACTAAATGATATGGGTTAAATTGTTACTTTTAAATGTAATCATTTGCCTTTTACAAGTTTTCAATTAGGGAACTTGTTGGCAGTCCATTTATCTCATCACTACAAGCAAGGGACTATGTCAGAGACTCAATAAGCATGCCACTTGACCTGCATAGAATAATGTTGGCATCTGGTGACAATGTAAAGAACCTTGGTGTTATTTTTGATCAGGAAATGTCTTTCAAGTCTCATATAAAACAGGTCTGTAAGATTTCCTTCTTTCATCTTAGGAATATAGCAAAAATTAGAAATATTCTCTCTACGGCAGATGCTGAAAAACTAGTCCATGCATTTGTTACTTCAAGGCTGGACTATTGTAACTCTTTATTAGCAGGAAGTTCACAAAATGCAATTAAAAGTCTACAGTTGGTCCAAAATGCTGCAGCAAGAGTTCTGATGACACTTAAAAAGAGAGATCATATCTCCCAAATTTTAGCTTCTCTTCATTGGCTCCCTGTCATACTTAGAATAGATTTTAAGATTCATCTTTTGACATATAAAGCCCTCACTAATAAAGCTCCATCATATATCAGAGATCTGATTACTCCTTATGTCCCTAACAGAGCACTTCGCTCATAAAGTGCGGGTTTACTGGTGGTTCCTAGAATCTTTAAAAGCACAATGGGAGCCAGATCTTTCAGTTATCAAGCTCCTCTCCTGTGGAACCAGCTTCCAGCTTTAGCAGATGGCTGCTTGTACTGAGCCTGGTTCTGCTGGAGTTTTCTTCCCGTTAAAGGGGAGTTGTTCCTCCCCACTGTCGCTACATGCATGCTCAGTATGAGGGATTGCTGTAAAGTCAACCATAACACAGGCCATTGTTTTGGTCTGCTGATTCCAGAGGAGTGAATGCTGCAAGTCAATGACTCGATGCAATCTGCTGGGGTTCCTTAGATTGGACACTTTTTAAAATTGATTTGTTATGATGTATCTTTGATTTTAATTGATTTTCTGTGAAGTGCCTTGAGACACCTGTTGTAAATTGGCGCTATATAAATAAACTGAAACTGAAACTGAAAAACAGGTGCTCTGGTCAAATCTGAATATTTTTTAGGCTAAATGCAAAATTTTTTTTTTTTTTGCCAAAACACCCTTACAACACCATCACCTTAGTGAACCATATCATCAACAATTGTTAGAGACCATGGAAGAGTCTCTGCCATTACTTACAAATTGATGTAACAGATGCTCCAGGCAAATGGAGAGATTTTAAAAAGACAAAATGAGCCAAAGTTTCAGTTTACATGTGCAAAAATTGGTTGAGAGGTATTTGCAAAATGTCCAAAACATTTGTTGCGAAAGGTGATTTATTAGTGGGGTTAAACAGAAGTGCAACACGTGTCAAACTCGAGGCCCGCAGGCCAAATCCAGCCCACTTTAACTATTCATGTGGCCTTCAAGATTCTAGACTGCAACATAAATACAACCTTTAAAATAAGAGTTGTGTTCTTAAATATGATGTTAACAGTAAAATCAGTTTTTATTGAGCCAAAACAAGCTCAATATTAGTAGCATTAAGTAATAATTGAATGCAATGTTATTTAATAACATGTTAATCTAGGTAAAATGCATTAAAGTTTGTGTTTGTACCGTGACACACAATCTAAAAAAAACGTTCATGAGGTACAAAAACCCTTGCATGTCACGGGACATGCTTTAACCATGATTCATTCGTATATCCTCCTTCCTCCGGTAGGTATGTCAAGATATTTAAACAAACAAAAACACTCAAGTGTTTCTTTTATTCGACTGCTTTGAAACACGTGTTTGGTTTTTGTAGGGTTTTTCTTATCTCACGAAACCCCTGGTATTATCAGGAAAAGACACACTGACACTGACCAACAGATATAAATCTGTAATAAACTCCTCTGGATCCACATTTCCCACAACAGTTTGAAGGAGAGCGGTTGGATCAGAGAGGAGGGAGGGGCAGGATACTCAAGTACAAACAATGGTCTGCCACAGTGAATCACAGAGCCTCTCTCAAAAACATAAGATAAGCAGAGCAGATTAAATAAACAGATAACACTGAACATTTTAAGAGCTAAGGTTAGAATATGCTTGACTGATGGAGGGCCTCTTTAATCTGCATTGCTCGGAGCACCATGGCAACTTCAGAGCGTTTCCACTGTCGAAGGAGGGAGGCTGCAAACCCTGACAGATATATGTATGTCTTTATTTGTACATAGATATTTGATTTTTAAGAGTCAATGTGTGTCTTGCCTTGTTATTTACAGTGTTGGAGATACCTGGTAGGTTAGATTTACAACAGAGAGTAAGAAAATATTTGAAATCTAGACGGTAACTGTACTGTGAAACTTATTTTGCTGCAGCTCCAATGATCCCAAGGCAAGTAATCAGAAAGGAGGGACCCTCACAATGCAGTTTCCATCGAAATGTGAAGGAAAGGAGCTGAAGATCCTTGTCCAGCCGGAGACTCAGCACCGGGCGCGCTACCTAACCGAAGGAAGCAGAGGCTCTGTGAAGGACCGCACTCAGCAAGGCTTTCCTACTGTAAAGGTACCTGTAGCAACTGTGTCTGTTTAAATGCGTTGTTTTTTTAGTGGCATTGTGGGAAAGAAATATGTGCATAGGCCGCATTTTAGATATCTAAAGTTGTTTAAAAACACCCCAGATATTGTTTTTTTATATTCTGAGCATTGTGTGGTTGACAGGTCGCAGTAAAACAGCTGCGGCCGTTCAGGCACAGGTTAATCACATCAAGTTTGGGGTGAAAAATAACTGGTCCGTTTGATCAGAGACAGCGACACAGATTGAGACGACTCTTTCTCCCATAAAATGATACAATCTTATAAGCCATTCAGCCACATGAGAACATCCATCAGGTCCAGGTATACACCAAGATAAATAACTTGTATTTTTAACCTTTTAAGCTCTCCTGTGTATGCAAAGCTGTTGAACAAAGTCTTAACAGGAGCTTTTAAAGAGGCGGGATTAGAAAATTGTCTTCCCTCATTTACTTATTTTGCCACCACAGTGATCATGTCATTTACTCAACAGATATAGAAGCTGGAGCAATCCGGTGGATTGTTTATCCTACTGCAAGAGGTCAAAATAATCCAGTTTAAAATAGACATTTACAACAGAAGATAACAGAACGAGTAAGGCTTTTTATAAGTGGACATGTGAAGCTGCTTCACAAGACCAGGTAACTCCGGGGTCTTACTCTGCCTTGCAAACGTGTTCTTTCACCCTTGATCTGTTCTCTGAGTTGTCATCTGAAAACTGTAAAGTTTATTGTATTATGTGGAGATATTATATGAGAGACAAAGCGAAGAAGTTGATAATTGGGACGTGGAAGGAAAATAGTTCATGGTTTTCTAACATTTTTACATAACATGTTGTAGTTTACATATTTCAATCCTACAGTGAAATAAAAAGGGTGGAGGCGAGTAGATGGATAGATGGTTTGAGCAGTGCTGGATAAAAATTCAGCTGGAGTTTAAATTGTGTTTTAAATGTCAATCCAATCCAGAATCTTTGGTAGGACTTGAAGATAAGTCAATGGAAACAGACTTTATCATCCAATATGGCTGAAGACTGAGTTCCAAAATATATTGTGATCTGTAATCGCAATATCAGTTTGTGAAGTATTTACATTGCAAGCGCCTCTTCACAATAGTTGATGGCTAATTCAACAGGTTAACTTGCATCTTTCATGCGCTATCAAAGGTTTCGGTCAGGGTCTCAGTGCAGCAGCTGTGGACACTGGATGATAATGACCTAGCTCTTAATGCTAAAGTTCAAAGATGAGATAAAAAGAAAAGAACAGGGTGCGCATGCATGGCAACTAGAGCTAAATCCATTTTTATCAAGTAATCAAACCACAGTTTTTTGTAGATTTGATTTTTGAATACTCCCAATTAATTTTTGATCCCATTAAATTTTCATGGTTGAGAGTTTTGTCATCCCACCCTGGGCATACCATCCGGGTTTACAAGCATGTATAACAGCTTGTATTTATTTGGACTTTCTATTCAGGTCAAGGGAAAGGTTGATCGAAATAAAATGTTTTTTTAAAAAGCTTTCTTTCATTTATAATTTCGTTTAAAACTCGGATTGTATTTATCAATCAGATTAGGTACGGAAAAAATGGAGCGCAGATAATATTGCCCATTGCAAGATGTTTGTGCAGCTCTAATAGGAATAACTCAAATAAAAATCATCTTTTTAACATTCACAATAGAGTTAAGATCTGTACATTATAATTGTTTATAAGACAGCAGTAGTGGAGCTTTTAGTACTTTTCAAGTCCTCTGTTGAATATTCCTGTATTGTAATACAATATATACATCTTGCTGGGTGAGCAAAAATCAAGCTCTTTTTTTGTTTCTCAATATTGTGCTACCCTAAAACACACACCCAGCTTAATCAAATGCTCCTTTTGTTCTTCACAGCTGGAGGGTGTGAGCGAGCCAGTGACTCTACAGGTGTTTGTCGGCAACGATGCCGGGCGCGTGAAGCCACATGGGTTCTACCAAGCTTGCAGAGTTACTGGTCGCAACACCACGGCATGCAAGGAGGCTGATATTGATGGCACAACTGTGATTGAAGTATCCCTCGACCCAAGCACCAACATGACTCTGGCGTACGTAGGAATTTTGCCATTGATAAGAAAGTTATTTGTTGAAATGGTAAATATTTCTTTAATTGTCGGTGCATGTATATGTGTGTGTTTATTTATATATATATATATACACTCCCTCGTTCCCTTGGTGGTAATAATGCACTGTAGCAACAAATAAGTATTAAATCGTGCAAAGAGCTGCTACTTCAATTAATAGTTAAGTACTGGTATTGAAACTGGATGATGAAACAAGTCTAACCAAGCCTAACTTCAGATGTTCTCTGTGTTTAGGGTTGACTGCGTTGGGATTTTAAAGCTCCGCAATGCTGACGTCGAGGCTCGTATTGGTGTGGCGGGGTCGAAAAAGAAGAGCACACGTGCTCGCTTGGTGTTTCGAGTCAACATCCCCCGCCAAGATGGATCTGTGCTCACGCTGCAGACTCCCTCATCTTCAATCCTCTGCAGTATGTTGACCATTATTTGTCCTCGTGTGAATCCTTTTCATTTCTAAGCTCAAAATAAGGTAGTAGATGGCTGCGACAGATATATAGTTGTGACATGATAAAACCAGTTGAAATGGGGGGGGGGGTGATAAGTTGACCTAAAACTTACTTGGTAAATAATTACCACTAATTACCACTTTAGGTTTGTCAATTTTATTATAACTGGAGGTGGGCAGACTGTTCGTTTTTGAAGTTAGCATCTAGAGAGTGCATGACTCCCCCCATTATATTGAGTTCTTTAATAAAAGGGTGTGGTTGAGTTTTTATAAGCAGGAAAGACTCATAGGCCCATTTGTAGATTCGAGACAACTGCTTTGAGTGTAGCAGGGGAGAAAAAGAGGTACAGGACTAAACAATAGAATTGTGTAAGTCTGGTGTTGTCGGCAGTGCTTTCATGCAAACTAGGGGAAATTTTTTTCCACAAAACAGGGGGAAAAAAAGTAATTTCCTCAAGTGTATGATTCTATGTCCCTGTACATGCGTGTGTATACGTGTGCACAAGAGTGAGATTTTTTTGAAAGTGGCCTCGCCAGCAACAAATCATTACTTTAAACAAATGATAAAGGTGAAAGAAAAGCTAAATTAAATGTATGTATTACATTTTTCTTTTTAATTTAGTCAATATGCTTTATAAACTGTGCAAAAAAGGTTGCATGACGGATTTTTGTTTAGTTAACAGGATTTTAGATGGCCCCAGACCCATAGTATCTCTTACTTTCATGTGTGACCAAAATTGAGAATTTGTTGGGTTTTCTTCAAAGATCTTTCTGATAAGTTTTGCTTTATACCCAGAAAAACCATAAGTTATTGACTGAAAAAGGTTTGCAAAAATATATTCTAGTACATTAAATAAGTTCTTTTAAACTATTAGTTCTAATATTAAAAATAAATGCAATTGAAGTTTTGTGAGCACTATTGCATTTTACTTAAAAAACAAAGGTCCAAGGTCCAAATCCCTCTGTAACAAAATCCAGTCTGCCACTTATTTGTTTTTTTTTAATCCATGTTGTGTTTTTCAGAAATCGTCAAAGTCTTTGTTTAAATGTTTTTGGCTAGTATGAGACCCATGTCTGCACCGTCCTCCGACATAAAAGTGTAACAATAATCAATCAGAGAGGATACAAACCCTCCTTTTTGAAGATGTTAAAATTGGTTTAAAAAAAGTTACATTTATTGGCAACCCCCTGTACTTTTTCTCTCTGCCATGTTAGAATGTGAGAGGGCTTTATTAGGAACACACACACAAATAAAATCAATGAGTCTCATCAGTGGTGTTTGTATTCTCTCTGTTTACAGCCCAGCCTGCAGGTCTGCCAGAGATATTGAAGAAGTCATTGCACACCGGGTCAGTAAGGGGCGGAGAGGAAGTTTTTATCATTGGCAAAAACTTTCTGAAAGACACCAAAGTCCTATTTCAAGAAAATATTTCAGGTGAGTAAAAAAAAAAACTTTCAGATGATTGTTTGTCAGGTTTAGTTTGGTCTTGATGTGTAAGACACTTAAAAACATGTCTCTATTCTAGATGACAAGTCGTGGAAGGCAGAGGCTGAAATTGACATGGAGCTGTTTCACCAGGTGAAAAGTGTTTTCTTTTTATTTTCTACTGTGCCGTGTTTTTTCTGAATGATTAAAGGTAATTACAAGTGAAAAGTAATAATCATCTTAAGTGGCTTGTGGTTTAAAGGTGTAAGTACTTTCATTGTGCTCTGACCTAATTACTCTCGGTCTCAGACGCTCTGCTGAGTATGTCTTAACAGCCAGGATTAAACCTTTGCTCCGGAAAACGAAAGGATCAGAGCTACATAGGTTTATTTTTTGTTCTTTTCGTGTTGGTTTTGCATTTTCAGTTTCATGAAAAGTTAAATTTTGTTAAGTTTTTACTGAAGCTTTAAATGCAAATCTGTGGATTGTATGACTGAAAAACAAGTAAAGTTGAGGATCCATTTAAGAATGCAGCCACAGAGTTGAGCAGGCATAATTCACTTTCTTTTCTGTCTGGCCTTAAAGCTGCTTTCAGATTCATTTGTTTAGGCATTGTGTTGTATGGATTAAACTTACTTTGCTTTCCATTACTTATTGAACTATTATTTTGTATTTCTAACACCCAAGAATCACCTGATCCTGAAGGTACCACCATACCAGAACCTGTCCATCACCTCCCCTGTCTGTGTGGGAATCTACATGGTGACAAGCGCTGGCAGGTCCCATGATGTTCAGCCATTTACCTACACTCCAGATCCAGGTTAGTTTGAATATATTTCTGTTTTCCGCTGACTCTCGTCTTGAACACCTCTCAGCTATAGAAAAACAAGTGTCCCAAAAAATAGCAATAATAATAATAATAACAAGGCTTTTTACAACTAGTAAAGCTGCCGCAGAAGTACATTTGATAAAAGTATATGTTCTTGACGTGTTTCTATGACATGGCCATATGTCTGTGAAAACTAATCAAGCTCCTTTGACTTGTCTGAGCGGTTTTATGCTCTTGTATGTATGCTGCTTAACATTAACCAGCTGGCTACAGCTGTGCTAATGGTGAAGAATCAACTTATCGTTGCAAAAAAACTGTTTATCTACCGCCATCGCTGGCCCTGGTTACTACCCAGCAGCTACAGAGCTGCAGATTGTGAGTGCAGCGCTACAGGGCCGTTATGGAAAACCTTTCTCCCAGTTCTGATTGGTTGTTTCTGACCGGCAGCAATTATATTGTCAGGACAAAGTGGCTATGTAAACAAACACATTTTTATAAAAGTTACCTGCTGGAGCTTTAAATAATATTCTGAGAGACGAATTAAATGACTCAGAAAATCCTTTCTACCTGTGGCCATTCAGTCTTGCAACTCCTGCCTACAAACACAAACATTTGTGTCACTTACGTAGTGCAAATACTGAACAATGCTAATTCAGAATAGATTACAGAAATGTTATTGTTTCTGTTTAAATTCGATCGAGGCTCCTCATTTTTCTTTCAAATCTTCCATTATGTATTCCAATTCTTATTGATTGTTTTGTTCAGTCCTTTACATTTATTATGCTTTGTTTTGTAGTGTTCTACATTTCACATGTAATCCCTTGGGATTAATAAAGTATTGAGTCTGATTAAAGTGTTTGCTAATGTTAGGCAACACTGCCACCTACAGTTTAGGGTTAGTTATACATTTCTTTGTAGAGCTCCTCCCCTTTATTTAAAGGGAAATAACCCACACAGCACCCATATTTATGTAGGGGTTTGTTAGTATAAACGTTTCTCCTGGGTAATGCTATAAAATATCTGACTAATAAGTTTAGAATAAATAACATCTATCTGTGAATCATGCAATATTCAGTTGCCGTCATGCTTTGTTTTGTTCTGCTTTGTTTCAGAAAATCTTGCAGTACAAAATGAAATTCCTGTAAAGAAGGAGTTGCCTTCCCCAGTAAAAACCTGTTCCTATGACGAGCAACTCAAAGGTTGGTAGCTCTTGTTTTAATAATAAACGTATCATCACTTTGTGTCAGGGTGAAGATGCTTCAGAACACAAATAACTTCAAGACTCATCCAGTGGGCTTTAATTATCTTCTCCCATCTACATGTTGAATACAAATACCTACTTAATTAACGTTTGATACTCACCCTGTGACTTCTCCAGCTGTGGATAGTGCCTTGATGCCCTCAATGATGCCTTTAGTGAAGAGAGAAGATATCACCCCGATGGAAGTGACCAACAACCTTCAAACGTCTGGAGTATTCAAGGTGAATTTTTAAGTTATGAGCTTGCGTTTAAAAAATGCTCTGTGTGGTAGCTTGGTTTAGTTACTGTCTTCCTTTTTTTTGTGAATAATGTTTTAGAGAATACATGCTGCATTTATGACATATAACTTAAAATCCATCATCTGTCATTTGTTTTTTTACTTTTAGCAGAACGGTGATCTTTGCACTCCCCACCCAAACCAAGATGTAGCAGCAGCACACTTAAATAAAAACTTAGTTTTCAGTAATTGCTTACCCCAGCCTGGAGGTGATCCAGAGAAAACCCAGGCTGCATCTTTTACCAACGTCGAGCCTTTGAGCACCATCCAGAAGCAGGATATTGCTGCAAGCAATTCATTCCCTTTACCTTCTGAGACCCTTCTCCCACAAGGCTCACAGCCGTTTCTCCTGGAGCCCAGAGATGGTCTCATGCGGGAGAGGTCGGGCAGTACCTCTGGAGGAGTGACCAGGCTGTGTGTAGAACCAGCAACCCAACAGCAGCAGCAGCTGCAACAGCTTTTCCCCGCAGATGAAGTAGCTCAACTGGAGGAGGCAGTGAGACAACTCAAAGCTAAAGGATATTGTAACTTACCAATTCAGGCAGACAACTCTATAACCAAACAGCAGCAGCAACAAATCCAACACCAACAGCAGATCCAAAATCAGCAGATTCAGCAGCAGCAACAACAGCACCAGCAGCAACACATCCAGCAGCAAATCCAAACCCAGAAGATTCAGCAGCAACAGCACCAGCAAATTCAACAGCAGCAGCAGGTTTTGGAGAATTTACAGCAACAACTCTTCCAGTCTCAGATCCAAATGCAGTGTGGTATGTTTCAGGATGCGGCCCAAGCCAAGAACTCAGAGCTTCAAGGTTCACCACAGGTAGTGACTAACCAGGCATCGCTTTACCCCCCTGATCAGCAGCAGCAGCAGAATCAGCAGCAACAGGCTTCCCTTTTCCAGCAAGCTAACGATCTCTGTTCCATGCAAGCCGGCTTCCTCCAACAGACCTCCACCCTTTCCTCACCAACAATGTTCCACAATCCCAGTCCTTTGGGCGAAACACAAGATCCACAGGCGTCAATGTATCAGAAAGCCTCCCAGGAGCAAGTCCAGGCTGCTCTGTTCCAGAGCACCATGACAGTGCTGCAATCTCAAGAGCAACAGCAATCCCCGACTGGACTTTTCCTTCCCCAATCACCCCTGCCCACCCAGCTTGCAACCAGTAGTTCTCAACAGCAACAGCAGCAGCAGCAGCAGCAGCTGGCCTTGTTTAATGCTCTACAGTCCTCATCTCCTGAACCACAATCAGTATTTCAAACCCAGCCCCAAATCTCCCCTATACAGTCAAGGAGCCCCATGGATCAGCAGCAGTCCCCCCAGCCTCCGCCACTAACACAGCCATCCCCGCAGCCAGCCGTGTTTCAGAGCATTTCCCCTCATTCCTCTCCTAACACACTGTCTCCAGGCCAGCAGCAGCAACAACAGGCTGGTTTAATGTTCTGTAACAACAACCTGTCCACACAGCCTCAGGCCCCGAATCTCATTTTTACCAGTCAAGGCCAAATGTCCCCTCTCACCACCAGCAGTATGGCATCACAGGAGTCCCAAAACCCCTCTCAGCTGTTTTCCCAAGCCGGCATGGTGACCATAAATCAGCAGAGCCAGCCTGAGCCCATGGCCTTAGGGAATCCCGCCAATTCACCACAACAAGTCATGTTTCAGGATCAGCAGCCGATGCAGTTAGGCAGCTCCCCCAGCAACCATCACGAGCAGCCGGTTAATCTCTTCGTCCCTCCTTCCAACTTGCCTCCCATGCAGGGAGCACTGGCTGTGCCAGAACTCACGCCGTCGGCCATGTTCGCGACCCAAAATGGCGTGGCCAACCTTCCGACCACCACCTCATCTCCTGTGCAACAGCCGGGAAGTTTGTTCCAGCATACTGTCAGTCAGCCCAGCCAGCCTCAGCAGCCGGGCCTTTTCATCTTCGGGATGCAGAACGGTAAGCACATTTTTCTTTTTCTTTTTTTTCCTTGTCCTGTTCAGCATCATGGCTAGTAGAATGAGTTTTTGGCTGCCATAGTTGTGCTTAACAAATTTTATTTTCCAAGTGAGGCTTTATAGAGCCTCCCTTGATTCCCATACCTTGATCATTTATTGATTACTGTGGTGTTATATACATTGTAAAGCTAAACAGGACTGAGGGGTGGGGGGGGGGGGGGGGCGCGGTACACAGAGTGAAAGGGAACATATACACATAACAATATTCAAATAGAAACGAGTAAACAAACAAACAAACAATTACAAAAACAAACAAACAAAACAAAGGAACCAAAAAACTAGCTGCTACTAGATCGCTCCTGAAGCATCCTTGGGAAACTGCGAAATGGCAATGAATCATACCTGTGGAGATATAACTAGCAGAAAGCAGAGCAAAGACAGCAATGTATGTGGCACATGATATATAAATAAATATGAGGCAAACTTGGTGTTATTAATAAACAGATCAGCACAGTTAAAGTGTCATGATCTCTATAGTGTGCGTGAGCATGCAGAAATTGTGATGCAAATATTACATGAATTATGCCCAGCCATGGGTGCAGAGGTCCACTGCCACTCCCCTCCCAGATTGAGCAGAGGAAGCACAAGGCCCACGACACTGGGGCCACGCAAGAGCACAGAGATCAGACAGCTCGCTGCAGGGACACCACGCAACCGCCCAGAAGACCCCAGAAGGGGCCTGGAGTAGAGCCCCCAGGGTACCAGGAGCAGCACCCTACCTTTCCCGCCAGACCCCGGCCGCACGGGCCAGGGCCCAAACGCCTGAGCGCCCCCAGCGCCTTGCAGAGAGCCCGCCCGACAGCCCACCCGACAGCCGAGAGAGATGGGCGACCCCCGGCAACAGGCAGCCGGGGTGGAACAATGCAAGCCCCCGTGCCCCCAGCACTGCACCCCAGGGCCCAGTCCGTCCCCAGGTGAGTGCAGCAGCAAGCAGTGAGGAAGGGTGAGGAGGGGGCAGGACATGACCCCCCCCCCCCAACACACACACGGGAATAGCATGGGGAGGCAGAGGACACCTAGTCATAGACCCAGCCCCACCCACATTCATACACAATCACACTCACTCACTCACTCACTCACTCACTCACTCAAGCTATGGATGGGGTTGGTGGCTGGGGGGACCATCCTCTGCTGCAGCCCAGTGGGTGGCCCCCGGGACAAGAAGCGCCCCAACCGAAGCAGTCTCCACCACCGCGAGCCCGCAGATCAACCCACCCCGTACAGCACCCAGGAAACAGGAGTGCAGAAAGACCCTTCCCCTCGCCCCTCTGTCCCAAAATGTTGATGACTAGAGGTAATTAAAATGCTAGGGAAAGGGATGTGGAGGGAATGCCATAGTTTGCAGACAGTGGAGCTCCCCCCCAGCCCCACCCCAACCACCGGCCTTCAGTGTCAGGACATAAAAGGAGCCGTGAGCCGTGCAGAACCCCCGCTGCAGCTGCAGCACAGCCCCTGCCCCCCACCGCCCTGTGTGTGGTGTGCGATTTTTGGTATTCAATAGTGACTAATGTGCATTTAAGAATGAGGGAGAGTGGTTCATGGAGTGCGACAAAGGGCCAATTCACCCCCCTCCAGACACCACACCTCTCCCCCAAAGATCCTAAGTGTGTGGGTGAGTGTTGTGGGCTTGAGCCAGAGAGGAGAGGGGAGTAAGGTGTGTAAGACCGGGAGCAGTGGTGCTGGCACCTGATGATAGGACCAGATGGTCCGAAAGGTGCCCCCATATCCCAGCAATTATAAAAGGCAAGAGTCAAACATATATGAAGTATACCCTGTGTACATTTTTGTAACAGGTTAGCTTTTTTACTATGGACCAAACATATGGAAGTTGAAAGAAAATCATTCAGCCGAATGCCTAAATGCTCTGTCACAAATGTTTCTTTATAGCACTCTATAAATATTCTTCCTTTCATGGGAAAAAAAATGTCAACTAACTTTATTTAACTTTATTAAAGTAAATAGGTAAGACGCTCCTATTATATTAAAGTTGCATTGACAATTTCCTTTCAACTGGCATCAAGTTATTTGATACTTACTCGGCACCCAACTTAGCTTTTAAACAACCATGTCTCAACACATCATGTGCTCATGAAAAAAACGTTAGTATGTTTAAAAAGGGTCAAACGATTTGCATGCATTAAGCAGAAAGAACATCTGAGGACATTGCAGAAACTGCTAAGTTATGTTTTATTCAGCCCATTATTAAAAACAAGAAGGAAAGTGGGGAAACCTTGTCTTTGGTTAACACTTCAACGTTTTGGTTAAAATAAATTGAAGAAAAACAGCAGCAGAGCACTGGCCTATCTTTAGTGTTGAGAACGAGCATTTCCACACAAATAAAAACCAAACTGGCTAACCAGAGATAAAGGTTTCAATTTACCAGGGAGCATAAAGATTGGACTCTGAAGTAGTGGATTACGATATGATTAATTAATTAGTATGATTAATTCACATTTATGCTGTTCAAAAGAGATGGGAATATCAGGATAAGAAGAGAGGCTGATGAAGTGATACACCCATCATGCCTTTCACTTATACTGGAGAAACATGTATTTCTATCTATAGGTTTTTGTTCCCTGATGACATAGCATGTTCCAAGATGACAATGTCAGGATTCACTAAACGAATTGTAAATGAGTGGTTCATATGAGACATAATTTTTTCACACATAAATGCCCATGTCAGTGTCTGGACCGTAACACATTTAGGAAACTTTAGGGTTTGCTGCAGAAGGTTTTGCTGTGGTTGGAGTCCTCCATCATCAACACATGATCTTGTTAAAAAAAAAACTCTGACGACATTGCAGAAGTGCATAAAAAAGATCCAGAGTAAATGTTTCTATGGATCTGAATTGAAAGCGAGCCAAGAAATATTATAAAAAGAGACCTTTTACGTAGTGGAAACTTTTTTGGCAGGCAGTGTATGTTCATATTATTGAAGATCTTGGAGACTTTTTGTGAAAAAAGAACAAGTGCGTGTGTGCCGTATGATGCAACTTTAAACTGGCTTAAAAGCTCACATATGGCCTGTTTTCAGAT
>JAVLVB010000768.1:3014005-3025477 GCA_032876305.1 Orestias chungarensis | reverse complement strand
TACACAAACTGTTGCAGAAACCGGTATTCCCCCTCCTCGCTGACCCCTCACTGATCCCTCGCTGATCCCTATCAGTCTGCATACACAGGAAGAAAAGATAGTACAACTTTGCCATCTGGTTTCACCCCCCAACTAACAGATTTATTGCTAGGGATCGATGGATAGCCCCCTTCCCATGCCCCTCTGAACTCAGCTCCTCGGAGAGATAATAAACAGGCCTTATCAGGAATTTATAGCTCTTTGTTATATGCACACACTTCTAGTATTAAAAGAAACATGAATATATATGAATGAAACATGGATATAAATGTTTACCATTCCACAAAACACATGATCTAAATCAGTACAAAACCATGTCAGCGTGGTCTATAACAGTAAATAAGTTTTTAACAAAAACAATTTTCGCAAACTAAGCCTAATTTTAAGGTTATTTGATAAGAAAAAACGCTTTGATTAATTGTCACTTATTTACTTTAAATCGTTTGGTTTCCGACACTCCCCTAAAGCACCATGGTTCCTTTTATGTACTGCGCACGCGTAGAGCTCCGCTTCACAGCAGCTCGCTCTTTCTGCGCACAGCATCAAGAACATGGCTGACGTGACATCGGCGGGCGAGGAGAAACTCAGCAAAAAGTGAGCGCATTTCTCAACTAGCGAGCTTCGTAACATTCCTCTGCTTCTGTATCTATGTTTCGATAAGTTGGGCCGCTTCAATGTTTAAATGCTACGTCTAGCCGCTGCTAAACGAAGGTCCCACGCGAGGACACGCTACCAGACTCGCATCCCGTATTTAGGTTGGCTTCTCCTTCTGGTAGTTGTAGTCCTCAACGGTAACGGAATCAAGTTTCTATTGATGCTCTGGGGAACAGGAAAAAAACTACAACTTTTACTTCCGCACTTCCACATGTTGCCGGATTCCACTTTCTTCTGTAAAAAATGAAAACTAAATGAATTTATTATAGATAAGAATTGTAATTTTCGTTGCTTAATAGTTTGTATGAAATGCAAAGTAAATTTTTAAATCTGCTTCCAAGAACAAAATCTACGTCTTATAAAATGATCATTGTTGTTGTTGTTATTATCAGTTCTTGACTTGCAGATTTAAGTTTGATCCCCCCTGGTGAGCATGGATAGTCATTTATGCTCCCCTCTGTTTCTGCATGCATGTATCTGTTTTCTCAGGTCTTTCCGCTGACTGCTGTAGCTCAGCATGTTGTGTGTGATCAGGGCTGCCAGGCAGCAGCTCTGTCAAGCCTTTGCTGTCAGGCGACAGTGGTTAAAATATGCATCCCCGTGTTCAGCCGCAGCCCCCTCTCAGTTTCACGGGATACGATGGAGAGGTGACAAAAGGTTGGTGGCTTTTTTCCGTTCCTGTGTAAGAAACGACCAACCTTTTGTCACCAAACTAGATGTTATTCCCCCCGTTTTTACTGTTCTTTTTCTCCTTTAATAGTAGACAGGACACTATAGTAAAAAGCAAAGGGTTATCAAAAAGTTATGTCCGTAAAGTTTTTATTTTTTAAAACAATCTACTGTTTTTTTAATTTATTTTTTTAAATATTTTAGTGAGCAGAAGAGGCGAATGAAAGCTGAGAAGAAAGCAGCTGAGAAAGAAGGAAAAGTAAAGGAGTCAGAGGAACAACAAACTGAATCCAACGATCACCATGCCAATGCCCTGGATGACGAGACACTCGATCCAAACGTAAGATGGTCACAAATAACCTGTAACATATGCATTTTGTGATGTTATATATTCGCAACTCTGTTTCTGTTTCACTTGTGACTGTTATTCAAAAAAAGATTGATAAACAGGGTGTGCAGATTTAAAAATTGGGTGAGCGTGATAATGAAACAGAAAGTTGAATGATGAAAGTTTAAGCTATTTTTATTGGCACTAATGTCTCCTTCAGCCACTACTTTTTAAAAGATACAAAATTTAAAAAAAGCTTTATTTTTGTATACATTACAAGTTTGGTACTTAGTGTTCCAGGTTTATTAAGCCAATTAAGCTCATAAATCTGATTCTTGTTGGAAAATTACTAGGCCCCCATCTGTATATCATTCTAATTATAAATATGGCTGACGTGATGTTTTTTTAGCTAAAATGTTTCCTAATTCAGTGGATAATGTATACAATCTTTAAAGTTGTAATATCATTTTTAGGTTTTTTTAAGTACATGATATATTTATTGAGTCACTCTTATAAGTTTTATAGCAGATCATGAATAATAAACACTCTGTGTTGTGCTGAATTTGTTATTCTATTTTTGTTAAAAAATACGTCAGTCCTGACAGCGCGACCTTGTGTGACAGTACCTGTAAAGGGAAGTTTCATTTGAAAACAAAACAAATCACTCCTAGATCCTAGAACAAATATAAGCCTGTGCTGCTTTCTTTATGCAGCGTATTGTTCATCTTCTACTCTGTAAATTATTTTACCACTTTCCCTGCTCTTCTTTTTTTTTTAAATGCTGATTTATTTATTTTTAATGAGTAAATATGACAGGTGAAAACCGTGACCAGCACAAACTCACATTTCACTCAGCAATGAAATTCACATCCAGAACAAGTTGTGTAATTAGTTAATGACCTTTGCAAACTGAATTATTTCAAGTTGAGGGCAGCATTTGTTGTGAGAACATTTATATTCTATTGTGCAGAAGATTTAGCAGAAGTGAGTATACGGGGTGTGCCTCTTCAAGCTCAACTCATTAAGAAACTGAAAGAAAGTTATGTGTTAGTTGTTAAGGTCAATTCAAGTGTACTAACCTGGCGTTCATTAACCATTTGTTATTTGATTTAAAAAGAACAAAGAGTCATTATGGTTGGATAATAAAAAATGTTAATTGTTAGGATTTGTTTTTTCTTTCCAAACTGGAACGTCAACTAAAAGCTGCTTTACATGGCACCGGCCATAAACAAAGCAGCTGGAGTTGACAGTTTGATGCTAAGAACCGATTGGTTTAATCAACAGAAATTTTTTTACAGCCTACAATACCGACCTGTAAGCCATGTGCAGAAAACAGGTCATTATTTTACAGAATATGCTACAGTCTGGCTAATAACGCGTGTTTATAACAGCAATACTTCAAGATCCGCACCCAGGCAATTCAAGACTTGAAAGGCACAGCTGAGGACCCGTACCCACACAAGTATCACCTGGACTTGTCACTGACGGACTTCATTGAGAAATACAACCATCTGCAACCTGGGGAGCAGCTGAGCGATGTTGTTCTCAGCGTTTCAGGTTCCAGTAGAAGTTTATGATCCTATTATTTCTAAAGTAAACCAGCCCCTTATGGTCTGCTTAACTTGAGAAATATTTGGCAGGCCGGGTTCACGCCAAGAGGGCTTCTGGTGCCAAACTGCTCTTCTATGACTTGCGTGGTGAAGGAGTCAAGCTGCAGATCATGGCAAACTCAAGGTACGCAGTTGTAGCTTGAACTAGGTTGGGGATTCATTAGAAGGCACTTAACTTGCCTTTGTGCCATTTTTTTTTTTTGGTTGCTCTGGCAGGAGCTACAAATCTGAAGAAGCATTTGTGGCCATCAACAACAAGCTGCGCCGTGGCGACATCATCGGCGTCCGAGGAAATCCTGGAAAGACAAAGAAGGGGGAGCTGAGCATCATTCCCATTGAGATGACGCTGCTATCCCCATGTTTGCACATGTTGCCCCACCTCCACTTTGGCCTCAAAGACAAGGTAACGCCAAACCGAGCCATACTGGACCTGAACAAAGAGTGAAACAGGTGTCTCCATCTTTACAACACCTGGGACATATCTACCATCCTTTTATGTTTTTATTACCCATTTACTTCCTGTAAATATGTTTGCAGTAGATTAATTAGTATGTATTCTTATTTATTGACAGAACCTGAGGTGTGATAAATTTGTTACACATAAACAGGCTTTTTCCCTCACTGCTAGTTTTTGTTATTCGTTTTTCTTCAATATTGCATTTTGCCCTTCACACCCATCCGATATTAACAAATGTCATAAAGTCTGACATTTTCTTTTCATAAAGCTTGTTGTGATAATAAAAATGCAATGGAAGCATGTCTTGTTTAATGTCACAGAGAAAACATGAGAGCACTGGACGTTCTTCTACCAGAAACTAAACCATTTTGCGTTGTGTCCGACCGGCTTTTTTTTTCTTTTAAAGGAAACCCGATTCCGCCAGCGCTACTTGGATCTGATTCTTAACGACTACGTGCGTCAGAAGTTCTTCACTAGATCCAAAATCATCACATACCTGCGAAGCTTTCTCGACCAGATGGGGTTTCTTGAGGTAAGTTGCGTTTTGGCATTTAGAATTTGATAATATTGCACAGCTAAGCCATTAAACCATATATCAAAGTAAAAAGGCATTTAGATAAGTTTTTTTACTGTCTAATCAGTTTCTACACTTCAGACATTGTTTGTCGGTGTTTGCCTGCCTTTCCTGAAATTTGTCTGAATACTTTAGATTGAGACTCCAATGATGAACATTATTCCCGGTGGAGCAGTGGCCCGTCCCTTTGTTACCCACCACAATGAGCTGGATATGAAACTGTACATGAGGATTGCCCCAGAGCTGTACCACAAGGTGGATGAAGCATTCCCTTAATGAAAATTTTAAAGTTTACATACCTGTTTTGAGCATTGGCGCTTCTTCTACCTGCTTTACTCAGAACTTTGTTTTCTTTGCAGATGCTTGTGGTCGGGGGTTTAGACAGGGTGTATGAGATTGGTCGTCAGTTCAGGAACGAAGGAATCGACCTCACTCACAACCCGGAGTTCACCACCTGTGAGTTCTACATGGCGTATGCTGATTACCACGACTTGATGGAGATCACAGAGAAACTGCTGTCGGGTAAATTGAAATTTACTTTCGAATTAATTTGTTCCTTTAAGGCTTTTACTCATAAACGCTACGTCTAGTTTAGATGGTCATCATGTTACTACTCTCAACAGTATCATTAAGGGAATAACAAAAATGAACTGGAACACACCAAATTGCGTTCTGGGGACCAGCTGACATGTTTATGTGCTCTGCTCTACTTTGGTTACACAAAACAGGTTTCCAAGTTAATACTTTCTCAGAGCAGGGCGGCCCCGTGTCAGTGTACTAAAATAACTTGTTTTGCATTTGCGTGAATGTAGGACTGCAGGATATCATCAGTAGTACCTTTACATATAATTGGGATGATTATTGTGAGGTACAGTGAGTTTTGAGTAACCCTAAGTTTTTCCTTCCTGCTCATTATTAATCTTATCTGTAGCATTTTGGCTAATTAAAATATTATCTTACTTTGGAAAGGCATCGGTAGTCTATTAACAAGTCTATGATTTTTTTTGCCATGCGTGTGTGCATAGATCTTAAATAAACAGCATTCTACTTAACATTCCATCCAAACAGTACATTGCTATTAAGGTGTTGCACACAGTAACAACTGTGAATCAGTGCAACTGTACTTGACTGCATGTTATATTTTATCATCATTTGGACATTTGTATAGCAAATTTAAGCGACAAAGTAATTCTAGGTTTGGAGATGTCTTAAGGTGTCAACTCAACAGTGCTGACTCGGGTAAATGTGACAAAGCCTCTTTGTAGTTCTAATGCATACTTTTACCAATCTTTAAAACTTTATGGATTTAAGTCAGTTGATTAATAAGGAATCGCACTAAAAGTGATTTGTAATACTGACCAACCTGCCACATTGTGTTTCCGGGTGCAATGATGTATATAGAGATGTTGCAGTAAGACACCAAAGATCACCTTTTCTTGATGCTCAAGATTGGTGTTGTCCAATGCTGGTCCTCAAGAATATTGTTTTTGATATTTAGTTCCACAGACATGAACTACTTGATTGTTTCTTTACCGTGTCTTTGCAGAAGCTAATGCTAAGCTTAACCTTTTCACTGTTACTGATTTTCTCATAGGGGCCTTAAATGTCCTCTGAGATACCGACATGCTATAAAACATCTGTCCAGGCTCAGTGACTCGATGTTTATTTCAGGAATGGTGAAACACATCACTGGCAGATACAAGGTGACGTACCACCCTGATGGTCCAGAGGGCCAGGCCTGTGAGATTGATTTCACTCCGCCGTTCAAGAGATTGAGCATGACGCACGACCTGGAGAGGGTCATGGGGGTTAAATTCCCTCCTACCGATACCTACGACTCTGACGGTATGGACCCACGCATCCTTTTGAAACGGCTGTCTTTGAAAAACTTTATTAAAAGCTGTTCTGTCATGTGGTTGACCCGATATCTGACTCATTCACAATTTGTTTTTCAGAGACCCGCAAATTCTTTGACGATTTGTGCGCTAAAAAAGGAATCGAGTGTCCTCCTCCCAGGACCACCGCCCGGCTCCTCGACAAGGTGCTCACCGATAAACTTTCTAAACCCCTCTAGGTGTTTCTTATGCGGTGCTAATGTTTTTGTTCCTTGCTCCGTAGTTGGTGGGAGACTTTCTCGAGGTCACATGCATCAGCCCAACTTTCATCTGCGATCACCCTCAGATCATGAGCCCCTTGGCGAAATGGTGAGAAACGTCAATCTATTCATTCTGCTTTTGAATTACGATGCTGAGGTTCTGCCATAATGTTTTAGGCACAGATCAGAAAAGGGTCTAACTGAGCGGTTTGAGCTTTTTGTCATGAAGAAGGAAATCTGCAACGCCTACACCGAGCTGAACGACCCAATTAGACAGAGAGAGCTTTTTGAGCAGCAAGCCAAGGTCCGTACGGACTCCCTCTTCTATTTTTACATTTATATATGGTCTTAATACTTCTACTTTGTATTCTTGCATCATGCTGATTATTTACGGTGGCTCTTTTTAAGGCCAAAGCTGAGGGTGACGATGAGGCCATGTTCATCGATGAGACGTTCTGCACGGCACTGGAGTACGGCCTGCCTCCGACTGCTGGCTGGGGGATGGGCATCGACCGTCTTGCAATGTTCCTCACAGACTCCAACAACATCAAGGTAACATTACTGTGAAAATAACATTACAAGCTGAATTGAACAAAGTTTTTGTTTTTTTGCAGATTGCTGGTGCATTCAAATTAAAAAGCTCAATATTGTTGGAAACCAGTGTTGATGTAGATACAGATACAAAGATGCAGTGCTTACAAACTATTTTTCAGGATATTGTTAGAAATCGGGTGAACAAAAAACATCCATTAAATTTAGAAACCTTTAAACTTTAAGATACAGAGGGAATGAAAACAATCAAAAAATGAGCAGAAACTTCACATTTGAGAGTGAATTCCAAGAAGACTGCAGCTGGAGAAAAACAGAAGGGTTAAAAAAAATGCTCAGAATTAAACAAGGTCCCTGGGTAAAGGAGAAGCAGTGATGAACTGTTAATGAATACATTATAAGGATAATATTTCAGAATTTAATTGTTTCGTGGGGAGAATATGCAAAATCCCTTTGGCAAAGGTCACATGTTGACACTGAAAAGTTATAATTTGCATTGTTAGATGAGGTAGGAATTGGTTTTAAAATTACCAGTGTTGCTTTAAACAATCTGGTTTTAATAACCCCAACAAGACAATGTGTGATCACAGAAACTACAAAGCAGGTTATTAGGAGTGTAAATAAACTCGGGTCATCTCGGGGTGGCCTGAATATGCGAGCATTCATACAAAATAGGTTGAGCCGCTAAAAGGAGCAACAGCAATGAAGAAACGGCAGAGAAATTTTGATTTTTTAAAAACACTTCATAAATCAATACATAAATAAACATACAAGTTATGCAGTGATTAGTTTAAAAATCTCTTGTTATATATTTCATGAAATTTCTGTCACATTTTTGTGATGTTGATGGTGTGTTGTTGATTTATTTCGATACATTTCTACATGAGAAGTTAAAATCATAATTTCTGGTTTGTTGGAATTAAAAAAACTTAAGGCATGTGGTGGTTGAGATTGTTTTAATAAAGAAATGTCAGGCTGATAGTTTAGATCCATTTACAAAAAACGTACTCAGGAAATATGTTCTTCTCTTGTGCCTTTTGTACAATCTGAATCTACGAATTGATATCGTGCAGGAGGTGCTGCTGTTCCCAGCCATGAAGCCTGATGACAATAAGAAGGCTGCTGCCTCTGAGGAAACCTCTGCCTAAGGCCATCTCTGATCTCTCCAGCTGCTAAATCTCTGCAAGTGTCCGTAAGGATTGATCTGTACCTCACCTTGGACATCAGCAGAATGTGCAGACTTTGTTCTGTGTTGGTCTGTTAAAGATTGGAGCTTACTGGTCATTAAGGAAGTTTCACTGATAAATGCCTGAGTTGGGGTTTTTTCTGTCTTGTTGAATTTTCCATCTTTGAAACAAGGGTTTTATTGCTCAATGCTAAATTATCAGTAATTTTCTCTCATGCTTGTTATACTGAGTTACTGAGGGATTTGTTAATTATTAATGCCAGTATACCAAACGGATTCACATCTGAGCAACAACAACTCAAACCCTAATGTTTGGTGTGTTCTCTGTATGTTCATGTCGTTTTTAACTGATCTGCTTATAATTGTCCTCTGCGATTTTTCACGTTGGTTTCCATAAATTTAAAAGCTACCTGCCTAGAAACTGAAATGGTAAGTAGTGTAGTAATAAACTACATTTGAGTCAGCTTTGACATGTGTCCTGTTCTTTCCTGCCTAAATAAGTAAATTTAAATGGTTGAAGAAATATTAGGTTTTGATAATAAAGGATGTCAAGAACTTAAAGGCTTGTTTGGAATTTATAAAAACATAAATGATCAAATGTGGGATCTAATAGTGTTAATCTAATGTGTTCCCTGGCTAGACTGGGTTTATAGTCCATCCAGCAAGTTACGGATCTTCCCCTTAATCTCCTCGTGGGATGTGATCAGAAAATGCAGACAGAGCATCGGAATCAGATGCCCAACCAAAACTATCGAATGACTATTGAAGCTGTGGCTACCTCTGGGCTCATATTGAATCTTAACATTGTTCTCATAAAGTTCACCAAATAAAGAAACTCCATTAAACAGTTTCCAGGAGCCTTACAAGAAATTTAAAGGGTCTTCCTCTGTGTGTGATACTTGCTGTTATGTAATCAAGACCTTTCTTTGTAAGAAACTGTCAAGAACCAACAATAGTAATAATCTCAGGTCTGTTTAGGGAAGGGGAATTGCAAATGTTTCGAGTCATTTATCTCTTTATACTGCATTCTAAAGCCATACTTTCACAAATGATCACAAATTAGAAATTCAGAAAAACATGCTGTCTGCATTTTTTGTGGGGCTGTAACAATTTAGTCTTTTTTTCCTTCATTTTTTAAGTGTCGTGTATGGAGAAATATGCATGCTCCAGCAGTCAGTAGGTGTCAGCAGATCTTTGCTTGGGAAGTGTTCGGGTTTGTGACTTCAGGGTGGTTTTAAGCATTTGTTCCTAGAAAGATAGTTTTTGTAGATAAATTCAAAACAAGCCGACGCTTTGATAAGCTAGTATTCTAAAATGGAAATCATAACAAGCGTTTTCTCTACAGAAAGGCAGAAAATCTTAGTTTATTAAAAGTTTTTTAAAGATGGATTTTCCAATTTTTATTGCATGTGTAATAAAGTGCTACAGATTTTAAGATTTACACAGAACTAGTTTATGCAAAGCTGAGCACAATTGTTTTAGTACTTTGTGGTGAACAATATTTAGTTACATTTTACTCTTCAAGTTATTTTTGGATTACTGTACACGTTTCTTTCAGTTGCAACGTTAGAAAAACATTTATTCACATATTCATTTAAAATGGAAAAAATGCCAATGAAGGTAAATAAATATACATATAAAAAATAATAATACATTAAACGGATACAACTGATAGTAATTATAAGTACAAAACTAGGACCTTTAGCCCCCTCTGAGCTTCCCGCGGCTCAGTGTGTGCGTGTGCACATCTGTGTGCGCCTTCTATGTTTAACCCTGCCTGCTGCTGCAGACTGAGTGAACATGGCGATGACAGCAGCGCTACGGCGCGTCTCTGCAAACTTCCCCACCAAGCTGACCCACCAAGCTGCCACTGCTCTCGTCCCAGCACCTGTGCAGCAGCGCAGGATTGACTTCCCCCGACCTCTGAGCTTGACCTTTGGCAGATGCACAGGTAAAAAAAAAATGCTTTAACTCTGAAGAGAAGGAGCAGGGATGATTCCCCTCTTATAAAAATGAAATTCCTCATAATCGCCTACCAAAATAACTAAATATGAAGGTGATCTGAAGTCTGTCTTCATGATCTAGTCAATTTGACCACATGTTGCATGCTTTCTCTGCTGAGTGTGGTTTTAAATGGAAAGCCATGTGCACCAGTTCAAGCAAATGTCACTTTGTGCTGGAGTAGCGCGATATAAAGATAGATAAGGTGATGGCTGTGCACACAGCACCAGTCATGTTTTAGGCAAGGAATCAAAAAATAGCAATAAAATGGAGCATTTTAGTTGTTACATGACTGTCATGCATCAGTACCTTGCTCCACCCAGAATGTGGTCCAAACCTGTATTTTTCTGCATGATCTGATGTCAGCTTTAGAAATTGTTGAGGCATTACCCTCCAGATCTCCCGGCGGGTCATTGTAAGGGTGACAGCGTGAGCCTGGAAACACAATGCTTCCCCTCAACATCGGGCATGACTGTGAACACAAGTTTTTTTTCCTAAGTTTGGGCTGTAGACCCACCTGCAGTAAAGACCAGTCCACTGAGTTTATTCTCCTGCACATGGTCTTGCATAACCGGGGTCCATAGTACAAGTTTTTATTCTTTGGCCATACAGGTTTTCTTTTTTTTTTCTTGAATAACTAACATGTTTTGTTAATGTCCCCCGTAGCCCTCAAGTTCACCGAGAAGCACGAGTGGGTGCTGGTGGAGAGCGGAATTGGGACCGTGGGAATCAGTAACTATGCTCAGGTCTAGTTTTTGAAGTATTCATTGTAATCTTTGATTTATGGCACTCCTTGTTCTGACTTTCTGTGATGGTCGTCTAAAAGCTGTCAGAGTTAAACTTTGCTCTCAGCGGATTCACTGTATCAGGGTAATTCACTACCTTACGACTATTCCTTGGGATAATTAATAACCGTGGAGCAGCAGAGGTAGGCAGATTATTTTAAGTTAAGATATTTGTTTAACTGCAGATGTCCAGGATGTTAATTAAAGCTAAAAAATGTATTATCCTAAATTTATATAGAGGAGATGAGAAGTGACCCCCCCCCCCCCTGTTCTATTGAGACAGAACAGCAGAAAGAAATAAGCCAGATTAAGGAGGCACTTAATAAATACTATACTAAATGTTTAATGTTTAGATACCTCATGATTATTTGGTAAAACTGATTGTGAAAGAGCTTTCCAACAAGTTTTTGCTTGAAGACAACATTTATAGTATGGGTGTAAACAGCTTATTAAAACATGATTTCACTCCAACTACTTGGTGTGATTAATTCTCTAATAGTGCAGCTCACAAAAAACACCCAAATG
>JAVLVB010000768.1:3001212-3013905 GCA_032876305.1 Orestias chungarensis | reverse complement strand
ATATATATATATATATATATATATATATATATATATATATATATATATATATACATATGTTTTTTTTTTTTTTGTGGCTGGTCAAAAAGTAACAAAGAAAAAAAAACATTCAAAACCTGTTCTAAGACAATAAACATTTATCAGATTTTGAGGAAACAATCAGTCTTAGCCATATTCTGTTGTGTTTAAATCTGCATAGTTTAGAAAACATTTTTCTTTAATACCTTCACTTTATTATAATTTAAATACATTCTCAGGTGCATCATATTATAATATAGTCTTTAGTTATAGTATACAGATCTCTACATGTGGTACTTATACATCTTTCAGTTACATTTAGCAAGTTATAGTAACATATGATTTTCATGAAGAGTGTGATTTCTGTATGTATTCCTGTTTTTTGTATCTTATCTTCTTTTGCTCTAAATGTAGATGCACGTTTTTTGAAGAATATCTCCTATTATTTTTATTAGCTTATTTTTATACCCCTGACCACCTGATCTCTGCATCTCCTTTAGACATATTATGAACCTCCTATCTTTTCTGGGTAATGTTCTATTTGGCTTTCATACCAGTTTAGGTAAACAGATATTACTGGTAGGTTTATTGTTGTGCCAGATTTATTTTTGAAGTAAAACTTAAAGGAGGCTTAATTCATATACATACCTGAATCATATGTGTAAATGAAAAGAAAATCACCCAACATCACAAGTTATGACTTATTCTGTGTTAGTCATCACAGACAAAACTGCATTGAAATTGATGTTTGTAACGTGACAAGATGTGAAACAAACTAAGGGGTATTCATTCCTAAATAACTCTATAGGCACTATGTATTTACAGCAAATGTATAGTTAATATTATTTGATCATTTTAGGAAGCATTGGGTGATGTGGTTTACAGTGGACTCCCCGAGGTTGGCCAAAGACTTGAACAATTGGGTAAGATTAGCGAGTATCCTGGACTTGAAGGTGAAGCTTTGTAGCCGAGCAACAAGCTTCATCCTTTGTGTTTTGTGTGTAAATCCGTTGCAGATGAGTTTGGTGCCTTGGAAAGTGTGAAGGCTGCCAGTGAGCTGTACTCACCATTGACAGGAGAGGTGACAGCAATTAACACAGAGCTGGCCGAAAACCCTGGACTTGTGAATAAATCCTGCTATGGAGACGGTTGGTCTCACCTTCATTCATCCTAAAATTGTAAAACTGAAAAGCTGTCAAAAAAAAAGTTTCACATTCAAGCTTTATTTATTTCTTTTTTCAGGATGGCTTATCAAGATGACTATTGAAAAGCCCGAAGAAGTCGATAAGTTAATGGACCAGCCTGCTTATGATAAATTTATTAAGTCACTGGAAGAATAAATCAATAAATGTATTGTGATTAAAAACACTGGAAAGCTGTTTTAAATCCATTTATTAAAACACTGAGAAGTCTTTCAAGTTTTATTTAATGTGCCTGATGCATCATTTGAAGAAGGTACAACTTCATTAGCCCTCACGGTAAATCTTTATGATGTGTAGTACGCAGATATATTCACATCCTGTCCCAGATTTTCAGGCAGTGAAAGGATAAATCACATGTTTTTGATATTTATAGATCCTCACACTTTGACCCCCACCCCCCTCCCCCTGGTTGAAGATAGGCTGACGTTGCAGAAGCTAGTTGATCAATGATTAATCCAACTGTGATTTTAAACTTATTGTAAAATGTGGCAGTCAGTACTTCAAGTTATTAATTTTAATAACTGTTTTAAAAACAATAAACAGTTTTTCACATTGCAGCTGCAACGTTAGAAAAACTGCATATTATCTGTAAAACTGGATAACTCTCTATTTGTGAAGCAGCCTGTTTACTTACAAACATTTTATAAAAGATAATCACTGCAATTATTGACACCCTTATAATGAGTAAAATGTTTTCACATTTCTACTTAATTTCTGTATTTAATAATCTGCTACATGTTAAAGTACATGTACCAGGTAATATATAACTCTATATAACGCATTTCTTAAAAATAAATAAATAAAGGTGCCACATGTAGAACCCAGTGGTATGCTAAAGAGAAATCCTTTAACTCCAAGGACTGGTCAAGGATTTGTCTCTCTTATGCTTTAATCTCGGTAAACATTCTGAGACAAAATAAGAAAACAGGTGTCAGTTATGGAGGTGACAATATTTCATGTAAAATTATTTCCCAATCCTGCTTTTTTAAAGGTTATAAGTTTTTCAATCTTTTTGCCAGATCATGCTGCTGCAATAAAATATTTATTTTGAGGCTTGTTACATTTTATATATTTTTTTATAATGTATTTCACCTGAAAAAAAAAAGTAAATGATATACTCTCATTTACCAGAGTATGTCAGAATAAAAATCAAGGATTTGTTTAAGGATTCAGAGTTAAATTATCAGGTGATAATCAGATGATAAATAAATGTCCTATTGTGACCTCTGGTGTTTATGGAAAACCCTTTAATATTAGTATTTATTACACTGTGATTATTATTGGCGTTTACAAGACAGTGGGAAACATACTACAATCTAATCTACTAAAATTAGTTTACCTGATAGGTTTAAACCTGGGCACTAAGAAATTATTAAACTGAAATTTCTAATGAAAACATTTTAAATCACTGGTCTTTAAACAATGCAGTGTGTTTATTATTATTATTATTATTATTATTAGTTTAATTTTTTTAATTACTAACACTATACTCCATGAAATCCATCAAAGAAAGCAGATAAAGGTGCTAAATAATAATACTATTGGTTCATTAAAAATATTGGTATCCTTAATGTTACAGTTCAGTTTCATTTCTTGAGTCACAATAAGCTGGCTGGACACAAATACATTATCTTCGTATTATTTCTTGTTATAGCCTAGAATACAAAAATAAACAATATTATGGAATAGAATAGAAGTACTTTATTCATCCCCGCAGGAAAATTACGTCGCAGCGTACAGACAGGGAGTAATAATCTAAATAAAAAATGTAATAATAAATGCTGTAAAATGTAAAAATGCTTTAAATACAAGTAAGAAACGGAATAAAAATTCTTGCTTTATATTGTATAATTTCATAATTAATATAATATAGCTCTTGACATTGTTAGCATTCATTTAAGTCTGTTTTTGCGTGGTTTTGTGTACGTGTTCGTAAACGGGGGGAACGCTCTTGAACGCCTGAACTCTTTGATTAACCATCTCTTCTATGATTGGCTGGGATTTCTATTTCCCACCAAGCTCCGCCTTTCTACTTCCTTTTTCCTTTCGGCCATTTTCCTCCCTCATAGGTATGAGAAATTCTTCTGTCAACAATTTCCAACAATCTCACATAATCCTGCGTTTTTATGGAGAGTCTGTTGAATTCGCCTATAGATTGAAATAGTACGTTTATTCACGTTGAAAATAAGATCATTATTGTCACGAATCTGCCAGCAGAACTGCTTGATTTTATATGTTTAGTGAAGCTAATGGCTCAGTTAGCTGTTAGCATTTCCTTGACAATCCAGCCTTTTAATTATAATGTCTTACACAGAAACCTTAACACAGATCATGTAGACAGAATGCGTGCTGGGTAATTTTAGAGAAATGATTTTCGCCTAAGCAGAACCAGAGTGAAGCAGTGTGGCCTAATTGGTGTAGTTTACATGTTAGCATTTAGCATGCAGCCTCGTTTGTGGGCATGCCGGTGTGACTCTCGTGTGATCATCTGTTCCGCACGCTGTGTTTTAGGGAATTAGCCAACCATGGCCCCCAGCCGGAATGGAATGATCCTGAACCCCCACTTCCACAAGGACTGGCAGAAAAGAGTGCGTACCTGGTTCAACCAGCCAGCCAGGAAGGTCCGCAGGTAAGAGCTGAGGGAACAGACTGAGCCTCCACTGGTTTATGGCTCAGTGGCAAAGACGGTATTTACTGTTGGATAAAATAATGGTATATTCAATTTCTGAATTTATGCAGCTCTTGACGTCTTGAGAGGAGAATGTTTGGTGGTAAAATAAGAGAATCGCAGATGTTAGATGGGACTTTCTGAAATTAAGATTTCTATTGGCTTGTTTGGTAGTTAAATGTTTAACTATTAAAAGCTTTGGTGATATCATCGTTCTTAATCTTCTCAGAGCATTTTTATATAATAAGACATATTATATGGTGCTTGTGTACGTTTCAAAGCTCACATTAAAGGTACTTAGTTTTGCAGTGTTTCATAATGTAAACCTTGCTTTGTTAATCCAACGATACAGAATGTTTTTAGTGGCATCACAGCTGTGCTCCGCTCTTTTGTTGGAAAGCAAGTTTTTCTTTTCTTTTTGGCTGATTATCAGTGTTTATTGTTTCCATGATCATGCAACATTTATGTCATTCTACTTTTGACGCCTTTCCATCTTAGCCAAAAACAAAGTGTGAACTCCTAACTGCTAATTACGCAGCACCATTTGATGCTGACTTGGCAAGGTTAATATGTTGTACAAGTAATATCTTGATTTTAAGGTAAATGTTTGTCTCCTCAGACGTAAGGCTCGTCAGGCAAAAGCCCGCCACATTGCTCCTCGCCCTGTTGCTGGACCACTGAGACCACAGGTTAGATGCCCAACTATTAGGTACCACACAAAGGTTCGTGCCGGACGTGGGTTCACCCTGGAGGAACTTAAGGTAATGCAGTCATTTTATTCTTGGTATCTATTTTAATACTGTTATTGTGCTGTGTAAAATTCCTGGGCCAACCTTAATTTTTATTTAGTATGTTTATAGCCTATATTTGATGCAGTTTAACCTAAAAAATTAATTAGTCAATATGTCAAATTTCTTTAAATACCAAAATAATTTCATGGCACCAGACTGCTCTATCCCTTCTACAGGGTAAAGATCTCTCCATAATTTAGACAACATTAATATTTTTAAATTGAGTACAATAACTTGCATGTCCATATTTGGCCAAACTCTGGAGACAACCTTTATGCAAACGAGGACAAACTGATAGTATTCACAATCTTTGGTTTTCCTGCTTGGAGTTTGATTTATATTTCTGAAGCAGTGAAAAAAAACTAGTGGCTCCGATTATTTGAACAACTAAGATGTTTAAACAGATTTATATGTTTCTATTCAGTTGTTTGAATGGACGTGTCAAACAATAATTCAGTTTAAAAATGGATTTGTGAATGGATAAATAAATTTGTTCTAGCTATAAACAATTGAAATTGGCAGTAGTTATTAAAGTGGTCAGGGTGATATGTGTTGGTGCGA
Source organism: Orestias chungarensis (assembly GCA_032876305.1). Classification (NCBI taxonomy): domain Eukaryota; kingdom Metazoa; phylum Chordata; class Actinopteri; order Cyprinodontiformes; family Cyprinodontidae; genus Orestias; species Orestias chungarensis. The sequence continues at coordinate 3,008,665 of JAVLVB010000768.1, read as the reverse complement.
TGTCCTAAAACATAGGTTTGTCTTTTCTCAATATTCAAACTTCCTGTTTGTGGAGGTGGAGTTTGGTTGGATGCAGCCGCACTCTGTTAATCATGCATCTCAGCTCTGTACCTGAACAGGAAGTTAAAACTACTGCTCACACATGCTTTACACAAGTCCTACCACGTCTTTGCTTTTCTATACTTTTAATCATGGGTTTCTGATTTTTAGTTTAAGACTTAATTATTCCGATAAAAAGTTTTTTCTTGAAATTGGTCTCAAAATTGCATCTCTGATACTAAATAGTAACTTGATTATTATCCACATTTATTTCACTCCATGAAAAATGAAGGATGTTTCACCGTTAAATGTATAAAAAAAACAGTAGTTTTAAAGCTATCCTGTTTTTAGATGAATGCATCTCTGCATTTTCTCAGTTAAAACATTGAAACTCATACCCATGGCTGTCAAACTGTTTTTCTTAGCACTGGATTGGTTTGATTTTAGATATTTAAACTTTTTTTCCTTAGGCTGCTGGAATCCACAAAAAGACGGCCCGCACCATCGGCATTGCTGTTGACCCTCGGCGCCGCAACAGATCCACAGAATCTCTCCAGGCCAACGTGCAGCGCCTGAAGGAGTACCGCTCTAAGCTCATCCTGTTCCCCAGAAAGACGTCTGCACCCAAGAAGGGAGACAGCACTGTAAGATTTATTTATTTTTCTTCATAGTATATTAAGAAAACCTAAACATAACAAAGGTTAGGTTAAACACAAGATGACTGCTTGCATCCTTGCAATGATGAGGATCTTTCCTCCCTAATTTAGTGTTTTTGTTTAACTGTGTTGATGTAATTTTCTCCAGGAGGAGGAACTGAAGATGGCCACTCAGCTCTCCGGTCCAGTTATGCCCATCAAAACTGTAAGTCCAAATTCTTGACTATATCTTAAAGCTGACAAAGGTTAAACCAGTCGTAGACATTTTTTCTGATACATTTTTTCTTGATCTTTCATGTTTTCTGTTACATCCTAATATTGATCTAATTGCAGCAGTCGGATGATGAATAATTTCTGGAATCTCTGTACAACTTTGATGAAACATTTGAACCCTTTGTCTGATGACTGCGTTTTTAAAATTGCCCTCGCGCTGATCCTATGTTGTGTGAAGTATCTCACGTCCACGCTCCTGTTCCTTCAGGCCTACAAGAAGGAGAAGGCTCGTGTTATTTCCGAGGATGAGAAGAACTTCAAGGCTTTCGCCAGCCTGCGTATGGCCCGGGCCAACGCTCGTCTTTTCGGCATTCGTGCCAAGAGGGCCAAAGAGGCAGCCGAGCAAGACGTGGAGAAGAAAAAGTGAAAATAGTCACCATGAAACTTTGCAAAATAAAGTCTTTAAAAAGATCATTGTGAGATTGATGGGGATTTTTTTCATGCTGTTGATACTAGCAGGATTAATGGCTTGCTCATCAGTAATCATTTTGGATTGTATGTATCCAGAAAGCGTTCACATCTCTTCACTTTTTCACATTTCATGTCAAAGCCTTATTCAGAATAGTATTTAATCTTTCCTAAATAATGTTCAGATACCTTGGGAAACTATACAATGAAGTAAGATTACTGCAAATAAAAGAAACTGAAAACGGTTATGTAAATAATATTTATCATAAACGGAGTCAAACTTTGGTGAATTAGGTTGACTGGTCTTAATTTTGAAAGTTGAGCACCTGTCTAAAAGTCTGAATTAAAAATATGCATGAAATCAAATGAATTAAACTGAGACCAAATCTGGTGTAGGAAAAAGACATGGCTGCTTTCAAGATACCAAAGATCAAACGGACCATAATTCATAAATGGAAGAAGTTTGGAGCCACCAGGAGTCTTCTAAGAGCTGGCTGTCTAAACTGAGGGGGGGGGGCAAAGCCAGGGAGGTTATGAGAAACCAATGGTTACTAAGCTCCAGGGTTCCTCTGTGAATAGGATAAACTTCTAGGACAATCTGCAGTGATCCACTAATCTGGCCTGTTTTTGAGTGACCAGATGAAAGCAACTCTATAACACGTGGCAGCCCATCTGGAGTCTGCCATAAAGCATCTGTGAAGGACTAAGATCATGAAAGAACAAATGTTTACGGTCTGATTAGACAAAGATTGAACTCTTTGGTTTGATTGCAAGGCATCGTGTTTGTGAGGCCAAGACTATTACTACAGTGAAGCATAGTGGTGGCAGCATCATGTTATGGGGAGACTAGTCAGGATAAAGAAGGAAAATAACCAAGACATTCTGAATGAAAACCTGCTGCAGAGTGTTCTGGTTCTCTGGGCCAACCCAAAGCACAGAATTGCTTTTGTTATGCTCCATTGGTTTCTCTTAATGAATCTGTAATGTCAGAAATCCTTTTCCACATTATCCAAATGGGGGATTCACGTGTAGAACTTTAAGTTACAACATTACTTTGATACAAGTTGCAACAAAGCTGAATAATAACAAAATGCTGTAGAAATAATGCTCTGTAGAAAACCTTTGAAACAAGTTGTCTTTTCCACAGCCAGATTTAAAAAGAATAAGAATGGTTTTGAGGAGCAAATGTAGATTCCTTTTTAACGTTTCAATGAATTTAAACCAAAGACCTGGAAAATTTTTGTTTTCATTCATTTTTGCTTCTTGACTAACACTAATGGTTCATTGCTGTCAGTAGTGAAGCAGCAGAAACCTGGTTTAATATGTTGCTCCTCTTGTCCAGCAGTAGGTGGCATAATAAACCCAGAAAACCCTCCAATAATGTTATCTGAAATTGAACAGTTTTTTTAATTTTAATTTTGTCAAGTCTAAACCTATTTCCATAATTAGATGATAAATAGACTCCATTAGTAGGTTGCAGCTGACTGACTCTCCTCATCGTTATTTAGGCTAGTGAAAAGAAGAAAAAAAAAATCTGATTTGAATTGATTGAGAATTGAATATCTGAGAACCTCTGCAAACTCAACTTACTGCAACTATTAGATATTTATTAAAATTACCACACACTAAAAGACAATGTAGTGGAAGAGGTCAAGGGTTGATGGGCTGTAAGAAAACATACGATTGTGCCTTTGTTGCTCTGCAGGGAGGCAAAGCAACATTTTAATTAGGCACACTACTGTGCATATATTGGCCAACTGGTGAAGTCTGCCATTACAACAGGAGTTGTGGATATTTCTAAATGCCTGAAGTTATTTTATGTTTAGCAAACTAAAACTAAAAGGGACTGAGGGGCAATGGAAGACTTCTCTTCTTCATTGAAGTTGCCCGCAACCCAAAACGGAAAAAACAAAAGAACATGTTCAGGGGAATTGTTGAGTCTAAAGTAAACAGTCTGAACAACATTGGTCTCTAAAATGAGTGACTAGTTGATATACTTGCTTACTTCCTTTCTTTCTTCTAAATACAAATGTTGGTTTAAAAGATTTTCTGTATTTCCTTAATACATTGAGTGTGTTTGTCACAATATTACAGAATGGGTGAAGATTTGACAGCTATCACCAATATTTTATTGCCAGTGGTCCATTTCCAGTCACGACTTTGAAATCAACTGAAGAGAGCACGGCTAGGTTAATTTTCAGCTTTTTGAATTACAAGTCCACCAATTAAAGGAGAAAATGTTGGACTGTATGTTGTTGGAATGCTTCTTGACAATGTATCTTAGACTGTTTATATCTGCTTATTGTCCCTAAATGTCTCCATATGGAAACTGTGCCAAATCCTTCCTGCAAACTGCAAATGACATTTGGTGGAGGCAGCATGATGGTAAAGTGTAGCATCTTCCTCACAGGAAAGATGAGGCTTTTCATGAACGGAGGCTACCTCCATCAAGGGATACTGAGAAGACACTCTGCAACCAGAGGCAGAGTTGCATTTCCGGTGTTTGAAACTGAAGTCTCTCCTCCAAGATGGTAATGTTTACCCCCTAAAGAATCAGGTTCATCAGATACGGCTTTCAGAATATAGCTGTGGAAAGGTTAGGACTGACTGCAGTCAACCCTGTTCTCCAAGGATTTGGAATTCCACAGCATTGTGTTACCAATCTGCTGACCAGCGTGAGGAGGAGATGCTACGCTATTGTGGTTGTGCAAATGACGCCAGGCATGTTTTAATGTCAGAATGAACTTTGTAAGGCCTCTGCTACTGAATTCACAATTTATTACTCTAAAAATGTGAGCTATAAGTTAACAGACTTTTAAACTGTATAATATGTATTGCATAGAAACATATTACACAAAGAATAATTGACAGAATAAAACTGAGTTGTAATCATCAGACAGTACAGTCCAATTTACTTGCCCAAGGGCGACTGACAAGAGGTTGCGGTACATATGTGTCTGTTCTTTATTGTTGGCCCAACTCGGTCAGTGAGAGAAGCTTCAGAAACACATAAGTCCACGGCACCAAAATCTTTCCAGTGTCCAAAAATACCTCGGCTCAAGGGAGCTGCAGGTAGAGAACTGTCAATAATGATGCACAGACACATTCAGAGAGTGAAAACCTGATGCCTTCACCTTCGGCCATAGTCACAAGTCTTCCTATTAGGGTTTGTTTTACATGCAGCTTGGTCAGCAGGCTCCAAGCCGAGCTGTCGATGCGACTGGGGAGCGGCAACACGAATGGATAATCCATGTGTGAACGCCAGGGAACATCCTGTAAGGTGTTGGACTTACAACAGCAGCAGCAGATGGTTGTTGTTTGGAGCCGTGGCGTAACAGGGCTCAGGTGTGCGCCCCAGAGCAGACGTTTCTTACCAAGTCTGAGAGCCAAACGAAAAGAAAAAAAAAAGGCAGTGAGGTTGAAAACTGCCCAGGAGACTTGAGTCTGGATGATGTTTAGGCACTGGGAGTTTAGGCCCAAGCACATAAATAATTTTTTAGGGAATATTAGAGATGATATTAGGTGGTGAACATATTCTAATAGAGATATGTTTTATTCACATTGAATAATCAGCTTAACATATCTGATAAGTAGCAGAGATCCAAAAGTTTTTTGTTATGTAGTTGCATTGATTTGAATAACCTCACCATCTGCTATGAATGCCCTTAAAAAAAGGATGTGTTCATTTTTGCACTTTAGAAATCAATCAACCATGTAAATCACTCTGAAGGTGAGAATTAATTAAATAGGAAATGCAAATAATTTACCTACTTTTAATGCGTGAAAACTTATTTGTGCTCCTTCTGCTTCTCAAACTCATTCCACCACTGTTATGCAATGTCTGGAAAGACATTTATGAAAATAATGCATTTTGTGGGTGGACTGAGAAAGGGTCAAAGCTCAAACGGCATAGAAACAGTGCATTATATAACATACGTACAGTAGAGGTAATGTGAATAAAAAATCGACAGTATAAATCAGGATCTCAAGGACTGTATCCAGTCATGGTAAAAAGGAGGATGTTCAATGATTTTAGGGATACAAAACAATGTTCTTTGCCAATTGCCACAGTGATTTCAGCACTTTAGTCAGATTTAAGGCTGGGTTTTAATTGGACTTTGTTGGTATACAAAAGTAACTGATCAGAATCAGAATCAGAAACAGGCTTTATTGGCCAAGTATGCTCACACATACAAGGAATTTGTTTTTGGTTACACAGATGCTTGCAGTGCACAAGAAATACAGTAAAGACATTTGTAACATTTAGCGTGTATAATTTCAATATTTTTTAAAAGTGCAGTTTTGTGCAGTATAAAAACTATAGAAGTTATAAAAATATATAAATAAATTGTTCAAATGTTCATGAGAATAATGGAAGTTGGAAAAAAGCTATAAGGATCCCCCATGTTACTAATCTGTAAAATGATGTGATTTATGGATGGATAAACACCACAATCCCCACCAGGGACTGGGCAAGGCTAACAAGACACAAGAAATGGAAAGATGTCCTGATAATGCCTGACAGACTGAATGACTCGAACATTTATTTATGTGGAGAAGAAAAAACACTTTCTGAATGTGTTTAACCATAGAGGAACATGATAGACATGTCTTGGATCCAATTATGATATGTCAAGCTAAACTTCAACTTTGTAAAATATGTTTTCTCCTTTAACTGATATGACAATATTAATGATTGAATAATGGAACAATTAACAAAACGTTATTTTCCTTTTTGTTATTACTTTTATAAGTATGTTGAAATGATATAAACCCCATTTTCATTTAACTTTGTTACAAAAAAATTCTATTCTATTCTATTTCTCTGAGGCATTGGAAGGACATCTGTACCATTGCGGAGGCAGATTTACACATTTTTGCATGGAAATCAATTCCAACATTTCACAGCTGCAGCCCTCTGTTTATGCGCTGGTTTTTCTGTTTGTGCTTTTAGTGGCAGTCAGGTGTTAAAATTGCAAAAAATTGAGTCATTTAAAATATGTATAAAAATATATATGCTAATGCTGGAGGAATATGTGGCAGGCATATTAGTATGAATCTATAATTAAAGCCCCATTTACAAACGGAGATCAACTTGAGAGAGATAGAGAGGGGATGACTGCAATGTTATGGATTTTCTTTCTCTTTTTTTATGGGTCATAGTTCAAACGCTTTGCAGGAGTCCTTATGTGATTAAGATAAGATGTCATTCTGTTTTGCACTTCCACAGACTTGTCTCCGACCCCCCCACCCGACTCCACGCTCCTCCTTTCACCGACTCGAGGTCCTAGTAAAAATCCCACCCTTCTTCATATCAGCGGCTGGACTCTCTCCATCCCCTCATCTTCCTCTCTCTTCATCTCGGAGCCGAGCTCAACTACTCCCCAGCGCTTGAATCCATGAGTTTCGGAAGAGAAATCCGAGAGAGAAAAAAAGAAAGAAACCAATCTGTGTGTTTTCTTTCTTTCTTTTTTTTTTTGTTAATAAAATGGATCAAAGAAGAGTTGCTTTTCTTTCTGGAGTAGCAATAACAGCAGGTGAGGCGAATTTAAAATATATATTTTTTCTAAATGAACGATCAATCAGTCAGGAATGATTTGAGAAGCAGAATCAGGATGTCTCTGTTTGAACATGTAAGCCTCATCGTGCATTAACCTTGACTGGACCTGTGTTCACAAGAACGGAGATTTTTAGAGTAAACCAATCAGTGATGAATTGTTAACTAAGCGCTCGGCAGCCTTTGCTCACCAGAGTTGGATATCTTTGTTTTTACGTAGGTAAAGTTTTGCTTGATGAAACTATGTGGTACCTGCTGCCTTGTTGGGTTCAAAGTTTTGGATGTCGGGAGTGTTTGGATCTCTGTCGCTGTCTGCGGTGCTGAACTCACACCTGCAGCTCGTTCGGGTCACTTTGTTATGGATGGATTTCATATTGACGACCATTGCTGAGGAAAGGATCAGCTGGGCAATATATATATATATATATATATATGTTTATATATATATATATATATATATATATATATATATATATATATATATATATATATATATATATATATATATATATATATATAT
>JAVLVB010000768.1:2963837-2998939 GCA_032876305.1 Orestias chungarensis | reverse complement strand
TCTATCTATCTATCTATCTATCTATCTATCTATCTATCTATCTATCTATCTATCTATCTATCTATCTATCTATCTATCTATCTATCTATCTATCTATCTATCTATCTATCTATCTATCTATCTATCTATCTATCTATCTATCTATCTATCTATCTATCTATCTATCTGTCTATCTATCTATCTATCTATCTATCTATCTCAGAATCAGTATCAGAATCAGAATCAGGCTTTATTGGCCAAGTATGCTCACACATACAAGGAATTTGTTTTTGGTTACACAGATGCTTGCAGTGCACGGAAAATAGAGTAAAGAAACATTTGTAACATTTAGTATGTGTAAATTATATTGTAAAAAAAAAAAAAAGTTCAGTTTTGTGCAGTATAAAAACTATAGAAGTTATTAAAATATATAAATAAATTGTTCCATTGTTCATGAGAATAATGGAAGTTGGAAAAAAGCTTCTCTGTAGCCTGGTCGTACGGGTCTTCATGTGGCTGAAGCATCGGCCTGATGGAAGGCACCGAACAGGTGACGGCCAGGGTGAAACGGGTCGGTGATGATTTTCTCTGCACGGTTCCTGGTTCTGGAGGCATGCAGGTCCAACAGTGCGGGCAGCTTTACACCGATGGTCCTCTCTGCAGACTTGATAATGGGCTGCAGTCTCTTGGTGTCGTGTTTTGTGATAGCACTGCCCCACACTGTGATGGATGTGGTGATGATGGACTCTATGATTGCTGTGTAGAACTGCACCATCAGCTCTTGGGCTAGGTTGAACTTCCTCAGCTGGTACAGAAAGTACATCCTCTGTTGAGCCTTCTTGATGATGGAGTTGATGTTGCTATCCGACTTCAGGTCCTCGGAGATCGTTGTGCTCAGGAACTTGTAGGACTCCACAGTCATCACAGTCCTGTCTAGGACGGTGAGTGCTGGCAGGGTTGGGGGGCTCCTCCTGAAGTCCACGGTCATCTCCACTGTTTTTGCTGTGTTCAGCTCCAGATTGTTCTGACTGCTCCAGAGGACACCCTGATCAACGATCCGTCTGTAAGCAGACTCATCACTATCATTGATGAGACCAATGACTGTTGTGTCATCTGCAAACTTCAGGACTTTAGCAGAGGAGTCCATGGAGGTACAGTCATGTGTGTACAGCGAGAAGAGCAGTGGGGAGAGTACACAACCCTGTGGAGCACCCGTGCTGATGGTTCGGGTCACTGAAGTACACTTTCCCAGCCTCACCTGCTATTTTCTGCCAGTAAAAAAGTCAGTTATCCACTGGCAGGTGGAGGCTGGTACGCTGAGTTCAGTCAGATTGCTGTGTAATTGTCCTGGAATAATTGTGTTGAAGGCTGAGCTGAAATCCAGGAACAGAATTCTTGCATAAGTTCCTGGGTGTTCAAGGTGTTGGAGGATGAAGTGGAGACCCATGTTCACTGGATCGTCCACCGAACGGTTGGCCCGATAGCCAAATTGCAGGGGTTCTAGCAGGGGGTCCGTGATTTCCTTAATGTGGTTGAGAACCAGTCTTTGAAAGGACTTCATGACCACAGAGGTCAGGGCAACAGGTCTGTAGTCATTTAGTCCTGTGGTAGTTGTCTTTTTAGGAATGGGTTTTATTGTGGGGCTTTTAAAACAGGACGGAACAACACACAGCTCCAGTGATCTGTTGAAGATCTTAGTAAAGACAGGTGCAAGCTGGTCTGCACAGGTCCTCAGGCAGGAGGGAGAGATTCCATCAGGAACTGGGGCCTTCTTGACTTTCTGTTTTTTATAAAGAATCAGCACGTCTTCCTCGCAGATCTTCAGGGCAAGCTGGATGGGTGGCTGATAGTCAGATGGGTGTGAAGTGGTGTTGGATGGGAGCTCGTTGCTGGGCTGTTCAAACCTGCAGTAGAATCTGTTAAGGTCGTCGGCCAGTTGACGATCTCCCATTATCTGTGTAGGTGGCCTATTGTAGCTGGTGATGTTCTGGAGACACCTCCAGGCAATTGATGGCTCGTTACTGGACATCATACTGCTTATCTTGTGTGAGTAGTTCTTCTTTGCAGCTTTAATCTCTTTAGTTAGGGTGTTCCTTGCCTGGTTGTACAGTGCCCGATCCCCACTTCTATATGCTACCTCCTTAGACCGGCGCTGCTGTTTCAATTTGGCATTAAACCAGGGCTTGTTATTGTTGTATTTAATATGAGTCCTGGTGGGAACACAGATGTCTTCACAAAAGTTGATGTAAGATGTCACAGTGTCCGTGTATTCATCCAGGCTGCTTGCGGCATCATCAAAAACACACCAGTCTGTTAAAACAATGCAGTCCTGAAGCCTTTCTTTAGCCTCATTAGTCAATTTTTTCACCGAGCTGACCACAGGTTTGGCACACTAACTATCTATCTCCATCCATCCATCCATCCATCCATCCATCCATCCATCCATCCATCCATCCATCCATCCATCCATCCATCCATCCATCCATCCATCCATCCATCCATCCATCCATCCATCCATCCATTCATCCATCCATCCATCCATCCATCCATCTCTTAAATGCTTGTTGTCTAACAGTCTGCTGTCAAATCCGTTACACATGGAAGGTACCTCTACTTCTGTAAACTGTTTACTTACGTCAATAACAAACTAAGAGGCAGAGCCCGCTCAAATCCCCAGCATATAAGGCTCTTTTGTCCCCTTGAGCCTATTCTGTTTTAAAACGAGCACTTATCTAATTTGGACAAATAAGACAGGGTGGATGATGATCATGTGACTTTATGAAATTCCATGCACTCACCAACCCCCCCCCCCCCCCCCCCCCCCCCCCCCCCCCCTCGCTCCTTGCACATGTGCTCCCAGGAGTTCACCTAAATTGGATCTTTCTGTTGATGTTTCATAACGTTGAACCCTCCTGCTGGAGCTCATTACAGAAACACATTCCTCATGACAGGATTGTCTCTTTATAGATGGCTCCGGCCTCACATCTGCAAACACAGGCTTCAACACAATCCATCTTATATGATTCTGATTATCCGTCATCAGCAAACAGACTCACTCCAAATCTGTGCACTCAGATGGCACGGTGAGAGAGATGACTGACAAAAAAATTTCACAAATGAACCTGTTTTTTAAATTTGTTTCTATGCTTTCTTTGCTTGCATGGTTGGGTGTTTATTTAGAGCTCCTATCAATACCCGTTCTCAAAATGTTTAAAGGAAATACACCTGTCCTGTTTTTTTGAAGCAAGTTAAACTAAAATAATGTGCAATGTAACATTAAAAAAAAAGAGTACTGAAAGAGTTTACATTTTTAGTTTCCCCCCTGCCCTTTCAAACACTTAGAGATTTAAAGCCATTGCCTGGACTTAGGGCAATTGTTTTAAAGTCAATTCTTGCTCAAGTGTTTTGAGCCAACGCTCTTTCTCTGCATGTTGTAACCTTTCAGTCATGTGTTACAAAGTTGAATCAAAATCACAAACCTTTCAATCAAATGCGTTGCATTGACAAAAGACAATGCTATGAGATATTTCAAGATACTTAAGTCCAGTTTGCATGTGTGCATTCATGCATGTAGGAGGCCTTTTCTTGTTTTGGTCCGCTTGAAGAGGTGGATCGGTACCAGTATAAAACCATTCACTCTTGAGTCATTACCATAATACAAGAAGGGAAGGTTATTATATGATCACCAGGACTGACGCCAGGAAGAGCTGGTTGTAAGGATGGCTCATTAATTCAACCATCCGTCCAGCTTTCTTTGTCAGAAAGACAACAATTTGTTGAAAGAAAGCTTTTTGCAAATACATTTATTGATGCAAGCAGGTTAAAATATGGTAATTTAAGCCAATTTGTCACTGTCATAGTAAAAGCAAGATCATTGTTTTTGTGTTCACCGGAAATTCTGATTCTTTTTCCCCCCCTAGAAAGATACCTTTGCTTATGTGTCCTTCTCTTTACCATTTTTTTCAGTCCCCAGTGTTTTAACAAATCAAAATGATAACATTGTTGGATTTTGCATTTATAAAATTTGTGGACATGGAGTTCTACATAATCCAGTATGATTATAATTGTTTATATTTATTAAACAAATGCCTTCTATCTGAAATAAAATAGGTCCTTCAACATACTGTCAAGGGGAATATTCATTGTAGATAACCTACTATTACAAATATCAAGCATCAATTGCCACTGCAGGATTCTGCCTGTTTTATATGAAAAACCCAGCTAATTCTGGTTTGTGTTCATTTTGATTGATGATATCTCTAAAATAAAAATAAATAAATAAATAAAATAAATAAATAGGGTGGATTTCGTAAAAAACTATGATAGACAAGCCACATTTAATAGATTACAAACTATTTAAATTACAGGAAATTCAATCATGAGTGCTTAACCTGGCATTTAACTCATATAAATGCATTTTTTAGTGCATATTTGTTACTGATAACAGTAGTAAATAGCATATCCTTAAATTATTTTACCTTAGGTTTTTTCCTACTTCATCCCACTGGTTTTTATTGGAAGATGGTGATGGTTTATGACTTCAGTCCAGATCCACATAGGCTGGATCGGGGACATTATAAATGCATCTGCCTGACAATGAGTTCTAAAAAAAAAAGTTTGATGCAGCAGGAAAACAGAACCAGGATGCGTACACTAGGTCATTATTATGTTTTATAAGAACTTAGCACAAGACAATGACTCTAAAACATTGCAGATTGTAGTGAGTAATGTTCCTCGTCCCAAACTGCTGTCATGTGTTTTATTGCTGATATACATGCCTTTTTTTTTGTAATGCAACAAGAACTTAGCAATGTTTTGCTTCTTCACCCAAGTCAACAGGTGTTAACGCAGTATAATGTAAACAGAACAGAAAACAAAAAAAACATACAAAAATACAAATATAACAAATCAAAAGAAATCTGATCGGCTGCCTTATATTAAGTCACTAACATATATGATAAAAACTTTAAAGGCTGATGTCACAAACATGGAGGGCTGATTTGACTTTGACAAGTTACGTCTGAATAGGAACCCCAAAAGAAGAAATTACTATGATATGTTTTAAAGACGACAAAGTATTATATAAGATGAATTTGACTGATTTCTAAAGTAAAGTCTGGTTTTAGGGTTTTAAATATGTGCTTGAACCTTCTGAGCTGTCTGGGGACTTCAAAGTGACATGTTAAAGTGTGGTTTCCTATTCTATCTTTATAGAGCACAGGCACAGCTATAGTACAGATCATCATCCCTCTAATAGACTATAAAAGTCTTACAAGAAATGCTTGACTGCTGGTGTAATCCTGGCAAACCAGAAATCTGTATATCTCTCTTATCTTATCTCAACCAGAGCGAGAAATTAGAGACAAGAGAGTTCTGTCACCCCATTCTGAAGTCATTGTACAACAAAGTCTGGGCCTGCTTCACTGACACGGAAGAAATGACTCAGAAATAACTGACAGATATTGAAGTGACATTTTATATGACCTCTGAAATCCTCGCTTTCTCTGATTTACTGGCAGCTGGGCTCTTCTTGGCCTCATAATTTACCTTTTTCCTACCGTTTTGGGAGATTCATATGTCTTTGTACAATATTCATATCAAAGATTGTGAAAATGACACACACACATATACATATATATACTAAGTAATATTATCAGAGCTAAAAAAACATCTTGAGAGACATAGGTCTAATTGAGCTTAGGTTCTTTGCGCCTGTCAGTCAAAGATAGGCAAAATATTTTCTTAAACCTCAGATTAATTGTCAGAGCTCGGCAGTCGTCTCTTGTGTCGTTCCCTGGATGAAAGCATAATAACATATGGCACAAATTCTGTAGTTCTTCAAAAATAAATAGGTAGACAAATGTGCTGCAAGGAACATTTTCTGATTTACTGTCTGTGAAATTGGTTTAAAATTGATTTCACTTCTCCCTTAATGAACTTTTTCTTTGATGATCACACATTGATTAAAACCCAGAGCATTTTAGTATCTTTGTTGGAGGCCTGATTATGAAGGTGTTTCCTCTCAGTTGGACAGGACAGAAGTGATCAAGAGCAACTTACACCCGGTGTTTGGGAAGGTCTTTGGTCTGGATTACTACTTTGAGGAGGTGCAGAAGCTGCGATTTGAGGTCTACGACATCCATGGGACTCACAGCATAGGGACGCGGGATGACGACTTCCTGGGGGGCATGGAGTGCACCCTTGGTCAGGTGGGCAGATGCTAACATTTTGTAAACTCAGTTTGTTGAAAAAAACATGACTAACAATTATTAAATCAATACAGAGACAGTCATTTTTATTATTTGTGACGTTAGATACCTGACAATGTGTTTTTCTGCTAACAGTTCCAGTGTTTAGGATTGATAACAGTTAATCCTGCGGATGACTCAGACCCCTTTTCACTCCTTCTTACCGCAGTGGGTTTAAATCTTCTTTGCTTCTGTTCCTTCTTGCAGATTGTGGCCCAGAAGAAGATGATAAAACCTTTGCTGCTTAAGTATGGGAAATATGCCGGGAAGTCCACTATCACAGTAAGCTTTTTACCATGTCTTTGTGACTGTGTGTGATTTAGAGTACTGAATTATTCAGCTATCATCATTTACACTCACCCCATCATTTTGTTTCTTTGCTTTTTGTGGAAATCATAAAGATACAGCACACTGCAAAAATAATCATACTTTTGCACATTTTGCCATATTACAGCCAGACTTACATCTACTGTACTTATTTTCTTATGTAATAAATCAATCGAAAGTTTCTCAGAACTTTGGAGTAAAATAAAGGGAAACACAATTTTGTACTAGTAAAATCTGAAAAGTGTGTTGAACGTGTTAGTAGCTTTCCTGGGTCAGGACTTTGTTGAAGTGCCCTGCACTGCAATTACAGCTAAAAGTCTTCTTGAGTGTGTTTCTAAAAGCTTTCCAGATTTTTTTTCTCTTTCCAAAATAGCCTAAGCTCCCATCACATAGGATGGAGAGCAACTGTGAAATATAATATAACAAGTCTCGTGTAAAAACAATCTAATTATATGAGAAAACACAATGTTAGTTGAAGAAAACCATGATGAAGCTGCAAATAAATTGTGCATGCATGCTAGGTATCATCTGACCAGGGCACTTTTCCCTCATGTGAATGTTTCCTTTATGGCTTGAGGGAAACTTATTATGGACTACTTTGCATTGGTATATCACATAAAATGCTAATGATATACATGGAAGTTTTTATTTGAAACTTGACAGCATCTTAAATGTGTTTTAGGGAATATAAATGGTTTGGCAAGGCAAGGCACTGTTTGAGATCTGATTTTTCAGATGTAGACAAGAGATGTGGGTTTAAGCCCGTTTTTTACTGTACTTCATTGCGCTATACTCTATTGCCCCCCCTGTTGTAATAAATGTATTGCAAATGAGATGGTGAAAGGTCTGTGCACATCTGATGATGCGTTTATTCATAGGATTTAGTCGGATTTATAATCTGTCTGTCAGTTAGCCGAGTATCAGGTTTGAACCTGAATGGAAACCTTTTCCACATTTTATGCCTGGCTGCAATGGAGGGTGGCAGGGGATTTGTAAGAAATAAAAATAAATCTTAATCTTAATTAAAAGTTGTAATATCAGAATTTCAATTCACCTCTTGTAGTTCTTCAGATTACTACAGAAATATTAAACAGGGAGTTTATGCATACTTTTGGGGAAAAGAAAAATAACACGAGTGCCTTCATAAAGTTGAAGCTTCTGCGCCCCCAGTGACATGAAGCTTTTATTACAGGCAATAGACAGAAGATAATCATTAGGTTTATCTTATCGAATGGATAAGTCCTCAGATGCGGCAGAGGCAATTTAGATATAAACAGGAAGGATATTTTTGTAGATCATTAGCCGTGCTGTGAGATACAATGTGAGCTCATTAAATGAGAGTCAAAATAGCCAGTCCCCCCATTCGAAAAAAAGTCTGCAGCTGCAATTATAACAACTCAGTAGAGGAGCATGTGAGAAGAAGTTAATGAACCTCTGCAAAGAACAATGGAGACAACCTAATTCAACATGTGAATTAATGTGTTTTAACATGTTAATAGGGAACAGAAAGCAGCAGGAACCTTCTCACACAACACCAGCTCAGATATAAACACCAGGGGCTGCTTATTACTAGTAGTTTGTGCGATAGCATCAGGGGGAAGAGGCAGTTTTGCTGTAATTTGTAATCAACTGAATCATTGCTAAGAGCCTTTGGTCATCTCTTTTTGTTTATACCGCACACAATAGATAAAATATAAAATGACTGGATAGAATTAAATTGACTTAAACATCATGACAACACTATGAGAACTATAACGCTCTTAAAAATAGACCACAAATTTGACAGATTTGTGGTGTAAAACTGTTAAAAGTGTTTTGATTTTTTATGTTGTATATTTTTAAGCAAAAGGTTGTTGCTAGTTTTGAACGAAACACTGTTTCATTTCGATACATCAACATATTCAGAAATGTGAATTTTGTTGAAATGCTTGTGTCAGATTGCACACAAATGTTATTATAAGATTCATTTTTTCACATTTTATAAGCAAGACTAATGTGTTTTCACCCCAGACCCGGAGACTAGAGCAACTTAGGAAAGTTTAAACTGCACCGTAAGAAGGAGCATAAATATGTGTTCCTAGTCTTGGACTACAAAAGGCCTAACGCTAACCGAAGTACAAATGTAAGTGTGTAATCAAAGAGACATTCTAGAGATAAAAGGTTAAAACAACACATAAAAAAACCACATATATGAGGTACACATTAGGTCTGCTTTAGACCTAACTCCATATCGCCTCACGCAGAAAACCAAAATCTGAACCATGCAGAATCTCTGCCTTTATCACGAACAAGCAAAACACCCTTTAAACCAAATCCAGGCCTCAGTCCTAACAAAGACAGATATTTTAGAATACACACTGCTTTTCCCTACCTTCAAGTTTTACAAAAGTCTTCACCTTTCCTTGCTGCTTGTTACAGTGTCTTGTTATGCTTTCTGATAAAAAAACAGGTTTTCCACTGTGCAAATCATCACTGTCAGGTTTTGTCTGGGTTTGGTCATGCCTGCTGCACATCTTCGCTTCCTGATGTTTGATGTCAGGTTTTTTTAAAAACTAAAAGCACAAACTTTTTTTTCTCAAAGCTGAGCAGAGCCCAACTAAAGTCCTGAGCATTGAAGAAAAGCAACACAGAGACAGCAGCTGATGGTGGTTGTTGGTCCCAAAAAACTAGAAGCACAAACTTTTTGTCATTTAAACTACCAGGATTAAAGAAAGACAACAGGAAGCTTTAAGAACTGCACGTTTCCACCAACATCATTATTGCTAGGGGGAGTTACAGTTTTCGGCTAATGGCAATGTCCACATTTGCGTATGACATGCAGTCGTTCCTGCTCAAGTAAATGCAACTTTAAATGTCAACTTGTTAGTGGAGTTCCCTGTCACTGAATACAGCAATGGCTCAACTAAGTACACCCCAACTATTCAGTAATGTATAGAATAACATTTAGCAGCAATAACTTATTAGTTGTTTTCTCTATGACTTCACAATCCCCCTCCAGTCACTATGCATCATTGTTTAGGCACAGCCTTCTTCACAGAATCATTTCAGTTCATTGATATTTCTGTAGATTAATGTGAACATATTTATTTAAAACATATAATTTTAGCCTTTCACTCAGCCTGAGTGCAAGACATTTACTTGGTGAGTGCATCAGTTTGATCCTTCCCTCTTCCAGACATTCTGCTGTTGTGTTTAAAATTGTTCACCTCAATTTCCTCTTGGTCAGTCAATATGCTTTGGCATTTGACTCTAGAATACGTTGGCGTAAGGAGAATTTAATGGTCAAATCATCACTTCTCCACCACATCGCTTGACAGTTTGTATGTTATTCCTATACTCACGATTTGATTTGTTTTGTCAAATTGGATCCAATTTGGACTTAGCTGTCCAAAGATTTTTTTTAAAATAATGTACAACAATTAGATGCAGCCTTGCAAACCTTGGTCGTTCTGCCATATTTTTCATAGATAGTGGGCTTCCTTCTGTTACTTACCGTTTTCTAAATGTCTGACTGGCCTGTAGAGTCATGGACGTAAATTTTGGTTTCATTGTTGTTTTTCTGAAGAGTTTCTGAGATACATTTTGCTGGGACTTACCTTTTTGGAAAAAAAAATGATCTCTACTTTCCATTTAATGCTTTGGATTTTGTCTGAAAAAAAAAGAAGAATAAAACAGAAGTAGGTCAATATTAAATGAATCATCAATGAATAACTCTACAATGCTTAACATCACAGAAAACATCAGTGACTTTATGATTTTTCCGCAGGTACATGCTGAAGAAATTTCTGGCAACAACGGATATGTGGAGCTCTCCTTCTGTGCTAAGAAGCTAGATGATAAGGTGAGAAGGAACATACTTATCTTTCCAAAAATTGGTTAAAAGCCCTAGTATCAATCTCAACACAACAATCTAACGAATAAATCAGATTTCAACCCATAATATAGTGTTATGTGGGAAATTTGCTTTGCTACCGCCATTTTAAGGTGGAGCATTTCTGACCCCAGCTGCTCTGGCTCATACATGTTCGTACTTTGCCCTGGGTACATTTCAATAAAAAGAAAACAGCGGGAGCTCACATCTGCTTTTCAATTCTGATGATCTCAAGGCACAACTAGTTCTCCGGAAAGGGCCTCGGGAAAGCAGCTTCATGGGGTAAACTTGATTCCTAAAGGTACAGACAGCAAGACAGCAGGTCCATTTAGCTTTGGAAGTGCAGCAGGACATTTGGGGCAGCTCTGATCACGAAGACCAGCAATGATTACAAAAACATACTTCATATAAAGTCCAGAATTTCCTGACATTAAAGATGCTGAATTACATTTTGAAGAGTCCACCTACCATTTTTGCCCTAACTAAACTAATTACTTCTGAGATTTCTGCTCTTGCAAGCAATTACATGTCAAAAAATACCTGTAGAAACACAGAGGTTTAGCTTCACACTCCTTGAATTTGACTCGCTCATGTAGTTTCTTCCTGGTTATTTCTCATAATATACCATTTTATGTCGATTCAGAAAAAGAAACATTTTTACTTTGGAGCCATTGTCACCATTTATCTGTGCAAAGTCAGCACCAAAAACCTTGGCATCAACAGTGCTTGTGCTGGAATACACAAAATCCCTTTTTTTTGTTTATTCTGCGGCAAGGTGTGCTGGTGAAAACCAATGTGATGATTTTTGTTTGATAAAAGTCTCTGGAGTTAGAGAACGCTAAAGGGGAGTAGATAGAAAATGACAGAATGTGGCTGACATTTTTTTTATTCAAACAAATCTATTCTATTACCCATGGCAACCTTGTGAATTACAATTAAAATTTATGTTGCAAATTTGGCAGCCTAACTAAGAACAAGTGCACTTCTATTCCAGCAACTTAGTTCCCTAATAATACAGCAGTATTATGTGAAGAGGTAAACAGCAAGTAAAATCAGATGTGATCAGACCTAACACTGATGATAAAACATTGGGGAGGGAAAGGAAGCTAAATGTGACGTAAAAAGAGACAAAGTCTACTTAAAAAATTGTACCCTGTGCTGTATTCTAATGCATTTGAAAACAGTATTTTCTACGTCATAAAAAAACTAGACAAACAAAACAAACAAACAAAAAAAAAAAACCTCGGTTTTCAGAAAACCTTTTGATTTCATTCTTTTAGGTCAGGCTTGTTAAGCTCAAAAAGCCTGCCGGCCACATCCACCCTCATCAAACTGCATCTGGCCTGTGAAATAATTTAGTGTGCCTGTTATTAATGGCCTGCTAAATGGTTGTATAGCGCTCATACCAATGATAATTTATTACCCATGGAGTACAGCGGTATCTACTCGCACCTAAGGATATGAATGCGCATAAGCTACACTTGATGCAGAATCGGAAGCAGCATAACAAGTCAGCCCTACTTTGTACTCAACCTAAGAAGACTAAATTAGTGTGAAATATTAACATGCAAATGTTCTTTAATCAATATTTTGATGCGGAGAGACCCTGCAAACATCCACATGGATTTTAATGATCTGCAATTTTCTTCATACATCGCTGAAACTATTCCCCAACCCAAAGGGGCAAAAGTTTTCACTTTTTAATGTATTACTTGGCTTTTCATATTACCAGTCTGTTTAAGTTTCAATTTCTCTTTTAGGGATTATGCAATATGAGTTATAGTACATGTTTAAAGTTTTGGCCTCATTGATGATTCAGTTTCACATTCATGTTTTCATAGAAAATATTCCTGAAAAAAAAATCTAAAAAAGTTGATATAAGTTGGTTTGCTTTTTCCCAACATGTTGACTTGATCTTCACACTTGGGCTCGAGTTGCACTTAAGTGGCTAAAACTGAGACTCAGTTTAGATTTTGAATAACCAAGAATGACAGTAAGCAAGTACTTAACTGTCGACCACAGTTGTGACAGCTGCTGCACTGATATGCATATTTTATTGTGAAAGGAGGCTATTATTGGTTCATACCAATCTGTTCATGTTAGCTTCATAATAATGACCATACACATGTTTCTTCGACCGAATGCTGCATGTATGACTTCGGGTTCTTAATTCTGAGTTTGACATTTGCTGTCATTTTCTTACTGCATAGATTCTAAATCAGGTTGTACTCAACTGCATGCTTTGGAACATGTTGTGCTTAGATGACATGTTTAGACTTGACAACAAAAGGTTTTAAGTGAAGATCTACATGATTTTCTATTGACTTCATTATTCCTCATATATAGGATGTGGAGAAAAGTGATTTCACACTCTACTTTATGAAGTATATAATGACGAGTTAACAGTATGACCTGAAGGAATAACAGATATTTGCACAAGAACCAAAGAAATAAAACACTTTTTTATTTAAACAATTTGTCAAATATTGTTTGCATGTTAAATTGAATCTTGAAAGATTAAGATATAATTGTTAAATGTTGATATGTTAACAGAAATAACTACTTGTATCTGCTAGATTTAATGGGCACATGTGCATGTATGTTTAGTACAATCTAAATCATTAATCTTGTACAGAAATAAAGCACATTGTGCAAAACATGCAAAACAGCAACATTTAATAATGTTGTTGTGTTACAAAAAACCTGCTAGTTTTGTGATTTATCCTGCAGATTTATGTCAAGATGCTTAGACAAATCATATATTAACATTAAACCTCTATTTCTATGGTATGACAAACTATCTCATTACCTGTGTGAAATATGATGTAGATCAGAGTTAGGACATGATTTTTTATTCTCATGTCAAAATGAAGAAAAAAAGAAATTTAATTTTGGTAATTAATATCTAAGAAATGTCAGATCATGTCAGCCTAGGGAAGTTTAACATAAACCAGCAAACTTTACATTTTCATGTATATTCTGTTACAGGATCTCTTCAGCAAGTCGGACCCATTTCTGGAAATATTTCGAATCAACGACGATGGAACTGAGCAGCTTGTCCACAGAACTGAGGTACTCAGCGGATTCTGGATAAATCTAATGTTCGAGTTGTCCACACAGCTGTGATTAGTACTGTCCATTGTTTAATATTGAGTCAAACAGCAGTCAACCTCTGTACCAAGCCTGGATTAGATGAGTTGTTTGTCATACCGTCTGCCATGTTAAACAAAATCATTTCAAACCTGCTGCATTCAATTATGCTTTGATCCACTGTTACAACTGGTTTAAAGTAACCTTATTTTTTTTAAATGTAGGGTTTGATAAAAAAAATCCCAAACAAAAATACAATAAAATTTAGAAATATGTAGGATTTTGGAATTATTGCGATTATCTATCTACATAGTTAGTTAGAAATACTAAGCTACAGTGAGAGATAAACCGATATACATTGGTAATGTATGTAGGTAAAAGATGTTTACATAAACAAAAAGGAAGTGGACTTGGATCAAATGTTGACGGCTGTACTAGAGATTACATTTACATTTATGCATTTAGCAGACGCTTTTATCCAAAGCGACTTACAAAAAGAGGGTTTAACATTGAACTTTGACGCAATTTAGGATTTAACAATAATGATGACACTCATTTACAGCATTTATTAAACACAGAAGGCCCAAGTACCATACACTGAGTGCTAACTAATATCAGGGGGGGGGGGGTAATAAGTGCTTTTAGATCTTTCATCGCAATAGATACTCTTGGAAGAGCTGGGTCTTCAAGGATTTTTTGAAGGTGGAAAGAGAATCTGATGCTCTGATGGTGCATTTAAGGTCGTTCAACCAGCGAGGAATCGCAAATGAGAAGGGTTTAGATTAACCTGCACAGGGCTTTGGTCGCGCAAGTTGGGGCTCCTTGGAGGAACGGAGCGGACGACCAGTGAGGTAAGGTTTTAAGAGGGTGTGGAGGTAGATGCACGCTGATCCATCAAATACTCTGTATGCCAGCATTAGTGATTTGAATTTGATGCGTGCAGCTAAGGGAAACCAATGGAGTTCAGTGAAAAGGGGTATGACAGGTTGTTTGAAAGCAAGGCGAGCTGCAGCATTCTGGATCAACTTTAGCGGTCTCACAGCACAGGCTGGAAGACCTGTTAGAAGGGCTTGCAGTAGTCAAGGCTGGAAATTACCAAGGTCTGGACTAGGAGCTGTGTCGCATGTTGAGTTAGATATGGCCTAATCTTCCTGTTGGTGATCCGCAACCTGATCCGCAAAGATCAGCTGATCATCGATCATGACGCCCAGGTTTCTTACAACCTTAGTAGGTGCCACAGATAGGGAGTCTAACCTGATGCTGTGGTGAAGACTTTCCTTGGCTGGGATAACAAGAAGTTCGGTTTTGGAGATGTTCAGTTGGAGGTGGTAATCTTTCATCCATGCAGAAAGACAGGCTGAGATTCGCTTCGGTACCGAGAGGGCGTTTGGAGGAAAGGTCAGATAGAGCTGAGTAACATCTGCATAGCAGTGATAGGAGAAGCCATGCAAATCGATGATTGGGCACAGCGAAGTAGTGTACATGGCATAGAATAGGGGCCCCAACACTGAGCCTTGGGGCACCCCTTTGGTGAGGTGGTGTCACGTCGATGTTTGGCCTTGCCATGCCACCTTGAAGGATAGTCCGGTGAGGTAGGATTCAAACCAGGAGTGTGCACAGCCCTCAATGCCCATGTCTGCCAGCTTGGTATTAGGATGCTGTGGTTTACAGTATCAAATGCAGCTGAGAGGTCCAGTAGGATGAGAACTGATGATTGGCCTGTCGCTTTGGCTTCTTTTAAGGATTCTGTTACTGACAGGAGTGCCATTTCCGTGGAGTGACCGCTCTTAAAGCCTGATTGGTTAGAATTAAGGAGGTCATGTTGGGTGGGGGCTAGTCAGGGCTTTTTTAATAAGGGACTCACCTGGGCCTGTTTGAAGGCGGTGGGGAGTGGCTCCTGTCACAACGGTTGGAGCTAAAGCTTGCAGGAGTGTGGTGGGAATAGGATCCAGTGGGCAAGATGTAGGGCGACTGATTGTGATAGGCTTTGATACCTCATCCTCGTGAGAGGGGTAAATTAAGAAAAGGAAGCAGTGGTTCAGCGATGCTCAGAGGATCAGTAAGGAAGGGGGAGCTGTGGTCTGTGTAGATGGGTCTGAGAACTGACTGCTGATCGCTGCCACTTTGTCGGTGAAGAAGTTGGCAAAGGAGTCTGCCGTGAGGTTGGTTGCAGGAGGAGGGGGTGGTGGGTTTAACAGAGACTTGAAGGTACAAAATAGCTTCCTGGTGTCGGTAGCGCTTTGGATCTTGTCCTGATAGAACCCCTTCTTTGCAGTTGTGACGCTTGTGGAGAAGGATAAGAGCAGCATTTGGAAGTGTGACAGATCAGATGGGTCCTTTGATATGTGCCATCTTCTCTCATTACAATCAGACATTACAATAAATGCCTTTTTTAGATGACCATAAATGATATTAAATTCAGAAACAATGTTAATAGTTGGACTATCTCATAGTGCTAAAAGCTTTAAGCTGTTTTATCATCTTGGTTCTGATATACAGGTGTTCTCATCCAACAGGTGATAAAAAACAACCTGAATCCAGTGTGGGAGCCCTTTAAAGTGTCGCTCATATCTCTGTGCAGCTGCGATGAAGAGCGAAAGCTTAAGGTACGACTCAGTGAGGGAATTCCCCAACTGGACTAATGAAACTAAATTTTTGATATATAACAAAATAATAATAAAAAAAAAAACAATATTGACGTATAATGTATTGGTACATTGGTGCACTGTCACAAAGTCGTTTAAATAAAAAAATAATCAGTCTTTTGAAAGCATGATCATTCAGTGTATTACTGTATGCACTCACAAGGGCTAGACTTTGTGGGCACATAATGTTACTGAACCTACTACTGAAACTGCCCCACATTAAAGCACTGCCCACACAGCTCTGAACAGTAAACACCCGGCATA
The DNA here is from genome assembly GCA_032876305.1 of Orestias chungarensis. NCBI lineage: Eukaryota > Metazoa > Chordata > Actinopteri > Cyprinodontiformes > Cyprinodontidae > Orestias > Orestias chungarensis. The sequence continues at coordinate 2,982,515 of JAVLVB010000768.1, read as the reverse complement.
GTGGCCCCTCACTTAGCCTCCTGCTATTTTCAGGAATTATCTGAGTGCATAGCATTTTCCCTTTTTTTCTTTTAATTTCTTACATCATCAATTTAGATTTTACAAACACTGTTTTTTTTAAGTTCATAATTTAATGCATTTTTTTTTGTTTTAGCTTAAAATCAGATTTTTGTTGACAAAAATAAACAGAAAATCTTTAACTTATTTCTAAAACAAATGTAATAAGTATGGACCATAAAATGTAGTCCGAAAATATGTCCTAAGGTATGTAAATATTAAAAAATGCTGTTTTTTTAAGGAAATAAAATCAAATAAGAAAAAAACAACTGGGAATTATGTTAGGGTATAACTTATAAAGAAATTGCATTAAAAGTTTTTCCGCATGGTTTTAGGAATTGTGTTATATGTGTTCGGTTCAATTAATGCAAAGCTATTCAGTGGATTAGTTCTGGCTTTCTTTCTATGGTCAGGCAGTGCGCTATGTAATTGTTGTATAAGCAGAACCGAACTGAGGGAGTAAGCAGTGTTTTCTGTGTGTCATAGTGCCTAGTGTGGGATTACGACTCCAGAGGGAAGCATGATTTCATCGGGGAGTTCTATGCCACATTCAGAGAAATGCAGAAAATTTCCAGTGGAAATAAGGTCAGTAAATTTAGAGGCAGAACGGAGAAGAGGGGAGCAAAGGAGAGGAGAGTCGGCTGTGTAACTGCTTCATACATTTCCAGCGTGCCTTCGTTCATGCTGGTGAAATCTATCTGACATGAACCAAATGTCACAGTGCTTTTATGTCATTAGAACGCATTACACTGTTGCTTATGTTTTTATTTTTTAACATTCTTTTTGTCTTTTACTACATTTGTTGAAGGTTTCATGGGATTGTGTGAATCCCAAGTACAAACAGAAGAAGAGAAACTATAAAAATTCGGGAGTTGTCATTCTCAGTGACCTGAAGGTAGGAATTTTCTGCAGAAACATGATATTAATCAGAATAGTTACGTTAGTGAAGATGAATCGCTACTGTTTCAGCGTGTATACGACCAGCAGTAATTTGCACCATAAAACATTTGTTCTTCTATACATTTGTATTCAGTGTTTTTACGATAGGCTTTGTAATCTGTTTTTCAAAATGACTGTCTATCAATTTGTAAGTTTAATTCTGCTTTATTAAACAACGCTTCTTCTTTGTGTAGCTGATTATTCTGTTGCAGATCATAAACACATAATAACGTCTATCCTGTGGCTTGGCCTGATGGAAATGCTACCATTTTATTGTTTTTTTTTTCTTCCCTTTAGCTCCACAGAGTCTACTCCTTCTTAGATTACATCATGAGAGGATGCCAGATTCATTTTACAGTGAGCTATTCAATCTGTGTGTACTAGCTTCGTTTTTCACATGGCTGTAGAACGTCATAATCCTGCACAATAATCTATATTCAACAGTATTATCACATTTTTTACATTAGGAAACTAAGAACATCTTTTGTCTTAACTGCTAACAGCTCCTTCTTTTGTACTTTTCTATTGCTAGGTTTATTTTTATTTTTTTAGCCTTCAGGAAAACTAGAAATTTTTTCAATTTTGTGACTTTTGCCCTCTGTACAGCTTTACCTCCTACTATTGTTTTTAGATGCATATACGTTTATGAGAACTCCTGTGATGAAAGCAGCTCCTTGCATATACAATGTATGATTACTATACCCTTTTCAGCATATGTGGGAGGATAATATTGAAGTATTTTCCTTGGATCATGATTTATTCTGATATATTCAACCATATTCAAGCTTATCTACTGAATACATTTTCTAAACAACACAAAAGGCTGATAATAATATAGTTCTTTGAAACTACATTTTTGTTCACAAACCAGTCAGTCTTTTCCAGAAAATGGCACAGATAGACTTCTGTAAATGTTTCAATATATTTATAATCATAAATATCTGCGGTTTAACTAAAGATTATACGATCACTCAACAACAGCTTTTAAGGGAATTAATCAATAATTACAATTAAAACATATCAGTTTGTTTACTAATACTAGCTGAACAAAAGAAACAAGAATAAGCAATAAAAGATGATGGATGGATGTTTTATGATCGGGGCTTACATTTGTCAGACACATGATGAATTCAAGAATCTTAAGCTCACAGAACTAGAAAAGCTGCGTTATGTTTGCTGCAGCACAGCTGTTCTGACAGCTATAACAAGCAGCCGACATAAATCTTTGAATGAGACCCATGATTTTGGTTTAAACCAGGGGTGGGCAATTCCAGTCCTCGAGGGATGGTGTTCTACAAATTTTAAATTTATCCCTGATCCACCACACCTGAATCAGATGGATGAAGCACCTCTCCAGCATAAGTAAAGTTCTCTGGAGTCCTGCTGATGACCTGATTATTTGACTCCTCAAGGACTGGAACTGCCCATCACCGGTTAAAAGGATGAATTTCATCCCTAGCTATAATTCTGGTTCTCTTAACCTGAAGGTCACTATAAGATTGTTTCGCTGGAAAATGTGACACTTCAGATCAGGAATGGTTGGATAAAAAAAAAGCATTGAAGACATTCCCAGCATATGTCCAAGGTTTCTTGCAGAACAACATAAATACCTCAAAATAATATTTTTCATATAAAAAGTATTATGGAATTAACAGAAATGTAGGTAAACTTTGGTAGTTTCTCGTATTTCGGGATTCCTGCCTGTAACTTGTGTTGTTTCGATTAGATCTTAGTGTTTGTGTGGGCATTTAAGAGGAACTCTAATTCTGTTGCATTTGTGACATGTCTACTTTGTCTTTTCTTTCTACCAGGTGGCCATTGACTTCACAGCATCCAATGGAGATCCCAGGAACAGCTGCTCGTTGCACTACATTAACCCGTACCAACCCAATGAGTACTTAAAGGCTCTGATAGCCGTGGGCGAGATCTGTCAAGACTATGACAGGTTCGTCAGTCTTTCACTTCTTGAAGACGGCTCTTGTGAATAAATCCCAGACTGACATTAACAAAAATTGTCATCTTTTGTACTAACTAGTCTGTGATTTGGTCTTACAGATAAGATTTAATCAGTAGCTTTCTTACCTTATTTTGTCTTCACTGAGATGGCTTTTTATAAAAGTTTAAGTTTACAACCTTTTCAGCTCAAATATGCCACAGAGGTAGACATTCTGTTATGTAATGGATAGAAAATTTGTATCGTGGAAGGCTATAGCAACTAATCTTTGGCCTTCACTTGCATTTACATGATATTATTCTTAAGAAGGAACTTGCAAATGAGGCCAACAAAAACAGTTGACCTGGTAATCAAGATTACCCAGTACTTTAATCCTATTATCTTCAAAATGTTTAATGAAATCCTACTCTACTTGCACAATTCTCACTCATTTAATTTTATTTATCATGAATAAAACAACAATGCAAACAAAGCATGCAAAAAAACTGATGCAGGTGAATATAAAAAGTATGTAAGTTTTAATATGGCCTGCATTATTTGTGAAAAACCAACTAAATATTGTTTTTACATGGCGCTTAACAACAACTTTTAACAGACGCAGATGCACAATGAAAAAAAGAATTGGCATTTGTCTGATTGTGAGTCTTTTTTTTGTTGTAATTTTATTTTTAAGTTTTCAAATTTACAAAACAGAAATACACATAGTGGGGACGACTGGCATTACATTTTTTCAGAGAATGAAATACAAATATATAAATATATAAATAAATCCGATCTTGTATATTTCACATATTCTGTCCACTTTGTCCATGTTTCATAAAAATTGTCTCTTTGGTTCTAAATGAAAGAGGACAGTTTTTCCATTACATAGATATTGTGGATTATTTCTATCCACTCATCCACAGAGGGAGGGTCTGCCTTTAACAATTTCCAATAGTTTTTTACCATCTCCTTCTCCGATTCTTAAAATTAACATCTCCCAAAAATAAACATTTATATGTTAATGACGATTTAAAGACGAAAACATAATTTATATGGTTACAGATCTGTGACCAATATGTTCTAAAAATGCTGCAATCCCCAAAAATGTGCTAGTGATTGGCCCCGGTGGAGCCACAGAGCCTCCAGCATTAATCTCCACTCCCTTAGAGTCTTTTTTGAACAGATGTGATAAAAACCTCACAATACTCTTCTATCCAAACTCTCGCCATGTATTAGAGCCTGTGGTCTTCCACTGAAGATGACAAATCCTTTCCCATTTTTCCATTGTTATAATCAGATTGCTCTCAGTCTCCCATCTTTTCTTGATGTATTCTGTGCTTGTGAGTCTTTTAATTCATCATTTGTTTGAATAAGCCTTGACTAGAGGTGTAAATGGAAATTGCTGAAAAAACCCTGCTGATTCTGGATTCTTGGTGTACATTGAAAGTAAAACAGGCTCGTCCAAATGATTTTATAACAGATTTATGGAGTATATAATGAAAGAACCTTAACACCAAAATATCAGTAAAGTACCAGCAGCTATATTTGATGTTAGAAGTTTCTTTGCTTGAATTTATTTCCAAAAATCTATTTGTTTCTGAAAGATTTAGATGTTTTGTGAACTGACAGGTCAACTGTATACATGCCTGCTCTTACATTTGTAGCTTTTAGAAACAGTTGCAGCCACTGGTTCTCCTCGCAAATGCTCATTACGGCACACTACAGATGAGATAGGGTCTGTCACCAGTGTAGCAGACACTTAAGACAGAAGTAGAAGGCAGGGGAAAACCAGCAGGGTTTCAAATCTGATGTAAGAACATTGAAGGCATGACGCCAGATAAGTGAGAAAATGTCTAGTACTTTCAAAACAATAATTATTTAATACTTGCTTTTTATAAAACAATTTTTGAAATAAATTACTTACAGATCTACGGGTAGTTAATTAACAAAACATTATACATAGAATCATCTGATTTGGAGTGAAATATCCTCATCTGTCAAAACGAAGCCAGATGAGGCTTAATTCTCTGACTGATGATTTATGCAGCTCCTCCTATTGAATATCAGGGGAGCACGGCCTTTCTAATTATAGTATCCAAGAGATAATCGCTGAAAACCTGCCTGGTAATGTGCAGCCGATCCTGATAGCTTTTTCCCTTAGATGTTCACACAAAAGCATCATACATGAAAATATGCCTGTGGGTTCACAGGGACAGCAAGTGTAGGAGGCCCTTCCCTTTAAAGTTGGAATTGTTACTGAGGTGTAAAGCGTGGGCGAGGAAACCTTTTAGCCTTTAGTGAATATAGGTGATGTGGAATTTTCGAGTCCTTGCAGAGGAGTGCATGATGGAGTTGGAGTGACTGTCTTTTTGTCTGTGTGGGTAGAGACTCAGTTACCTCCCTGAGAGGGTTGTTACACGGGCTAGAGCTCCATGTGGGTCTTAACAGGTGCCAACAAAATGAGAAGAGAAGGATCACTATATACTTGACACACAACTTGTAATGAACATGGCTGGGCAGTAGTCTTTATTGTTCTCCTCTGCTGGTGATGTATGAAACCCCGGCAAACCACAGCTTTAGAAAGGCATATCAAACTTTTTCAAATTTTGTACTATGATATAACAAACAGAAAATTAGTAATATAAGCTTTTTTCATTCATCATCCTATCCATCCATCGCCTGCATCTGGGAGGTACTTCTGCTTGTGTTTATATCAATAGCTCAGTAAAAAGCTGAGCCTTAGTCATATCCCCAGCATATAAGCTTATTTCTTTCCTCTGAGCTTATACTGTGTTGGTCCCAGTGATAAGTGCACTTATCTGACTAAGGCAAATAGAGTTGGACAACTGTAAAAACTGGGTGGATGTTTGAATTTATAAAATTTTGTTTTTTTATCTACCCTTTGTATCCATCTATCGATCCATGCATCCATATTGCATACATTTGCTTTACACAAGGAGTCCTCTAAATTTGCCTTGTTAACATCCATAAATGACACATATACAATGTGTCACTGCAATAAAAGGTATGGCAATCATCTTTTCCAGTTCCTGTTATTTGAGCCTATAGTTTCACTTGAAGATAGATCATCCAAAACCAAAAAACTGTTATTTTTTCCTTTGCTTGAATCAGCCTGTTTGAAATATCAAGGCCTCTATTCATGCGAGTGGTTTCATTTAGATGAAGGTGAAAAAGGTTATATTAAACAAGACATCTGTGGGTTTCTGAGAAGCGTTATAACTCGAAAGGCTTTATATACAAACACAATGTGCAGCATTAGCCAAAAATTTGACTCCTCAAGGACTGGATATTTTGGATATAAGAGAAAACATTTTTATTCATTTAGATGTTTCTTTCAGAGATAAATGAACGAGGTCAAAACCTACATATTCCAAGCAGTGATAGAAAAAAGCAATACAGTTGTGTTTCTTTCAAAAATCTTGCAAGAGTTGCAGGCACTGGATATAATGCAATGAAAACTAAGAGACACAAAGCGGGGGGAGATAATAACAAACATGGCCTCTTAGTTCTGAAACTAACTTCTACAACTTAAAATTGACCATCAGTAACGATTTTGAAGTTGCTTCACAGTAACGTTTTTAGGCAGGTCGTCCCTCAGTCAATGCTCATTTTGTTTTAGTACTGCATCTGTACTAACTGAATGAAAGATATCTCCTCCAGTGTTAGTGCCCTACACTATTATTCTTCAGAGAGGGAGATGGTATTTCTTATCTATCTAAACTGGAGAATGTGAAGAATTATTTAGTTGAACAGGGCATGAAATGAAGTAAATGCCCAGATAAAAGAAGCAACCATTAGAGAAAACTGTCTGTAGGCAAACTGTCACAGCTGTGATGGCAGCCCTGTTCTTTATCTCAAATAACAAATTTAATCTCTTTACAGTAAATTGACGAATTTGAACAGACTAACAGCACAGTACAACAAAATTAAAAATCCAGGCTATGTATCCCTGCCTATTCCTATGCATTAGGTGGGTTGAAGGGAGCTGATCCTGATAGTCAGAAAATAGGAGGTATTTGATTCCAGTGTGTTGGAACAAGGATGCATCTAAAAGTTGTGGGATACTAGGTATCGATGTATTTGCCCACCCCGACTAGGAGACCTATGCGCAAACATACGTTTAGCTCACTCTAACATGAAGCCCATTCTTTTCCCACAGTGTCTTGGTTACTGTAGGCAGCTGGACAAATTGCAAGCTAAATCTCAATGATTAAAAAAAACATAAAAAATAAGAAAACAGGATAGCTAACTTACAAATAACAGAGAAAAGTGAATGTATAAAAAGGGAGTCTAGGGAAGGGACCAAACACAACCAAGGACCAGGAAAAATTTAGTAAACAGAATCAAACACAAGAATCCAGCAGGGAGTGAATGAAAGCGAGGAACCTATTTAATGGAAACTTGGTTACTGGATGAGAAACAGGTGGCTGATTGATAACAAGTAACAGATGAGAGAGTAGACTACACTGTTTTCTGTATGGGGAAAAATGAAACTGTGTAATTATTTGAATCAGAATCAGTGGAGCATGTTTGAATAAAATGTAACTAGTATACAGAGAAATGGTTAGAATTTCTATAAAGAGAGGAAAAATTATTATCTATAATCAGTCCAATTGGATATGTTTCTAAAAATGTTAGGAATTAGTTAATTAGATAACAACAACAACAAACAACAACAAAATACTATGGTGTCTGGCTAAGGGAGAGAGTGTAATGGGCCGAGAGGATCAGAGGACTAATGAAAATGAACTGGAGAACAGGCATAACAACGACAACGACAGTAAGCAAGAATAAACTAAATACACAGGAAAGGACCTAAAATTATTTAATAAAAAGCTAAAGAAGGACTGATCAAAAGTAAAGTACAGAGGAAAGAACCACAGAGACCAGCATAAAAATAAATGTAAACACTTGCAAAAACTAGAAAAAAAACCAAACGTAAACAAACCAGGATGGCGAAACTTATTCCCTTCCCTGTGGTTAAATGTTACTTGACTTTGCTGCAGGCACAGTGGTTGAAGACAAAGGTGAAGTTGGAGGACGTAAATCACTTAGCACTCTATCCTGCTGTGTGTTTTCTTCTGGAAAGTTTTTCTATTTTGTATTCCCATTACTTAGCAGCCCATTTAAAGTAAAGCTTTATTTTTTGCATAAAAATGAAGCAAGGAGTTTCACATAGTACCGCAATACTCCTCTCACCCCATCGTCAATACCTCAATAATACTTCTCTCCCAGGCCATTAAGCAAGCATCTTATTAGGAAACCATGTGATGTTCCTTATTATTGTTGCATATTGCACTCTTCTCTTTTATTACGGTGCTTCCATCACTCACTGTGACCTGTAGCATCTGGAGCACTGTGAAGAGTGACTGGTTTGTGAAGCTCCATCCAACAAGCTGAATATATGATTACCTTACTAAGCATGCATTTTTATAATAACCTATTTATAATATTAGCCACAAAATTAAATAATGACATTGCGTCATTTGAATGACATTCAAAAAAAGCAATAACAAAAAACAAGGCTACATTGAGAAAGTTTTTTTGTTTTGTTTTCTGTTTATTTCTGCAAGTATCAATTTCACCCATCACTTCTAATAGAGTCAAGAAACAGTTTATTTATATTGCGCCAATTTACAACAGATGTTGTCTCAAGGCACTTTACAAGAAAATCAATTAAAATCAAAGATACATCATAAACAAATCAGTTTGAAAAAGTTTTCAATCTAATGAACCCCAGCAAATTGCATCGAGTCATTGACTTGCAGCATTCACTCCTCTGGAATCTGAAGACCAAAACAGTGGCTTATGTTGTCGTTGACTTTACAGCAATCCCTCATGCTGAGCATGCATGTAGCGACAGTGGAGAGGAAAAACTCCCCTTAAACAGGAAGAAACCTCCAGCAGAACCTGTCTCAAGCAGCCGTCTGCCACAACCGACTGAGGGTTTGAAGAGACAGAAAACTAAATTGGATGCGGAGGATATTGAAAAAGAAAACAGTTTATAGCAGCAGTTGTAGAGCGTCACTGGCAGCATCTCAGCCCCTGTTCTCATCCAAGAAGCTGTTTCAGCTAACAGAACGCCAGACCAGGCGTGACTACTATGGTGAGAAGAACACTAAGAGAAAACTAATGGTTAACAAGGTTGAAATCAGGGTAACTAAGCAGATTGGACAAAGGAAGAAAGTAGCAGAGAGAGAAGTGGTCAGATTGTCCTCCAGCAGTCTAAGCATATAGCAGCATAACTATAGAAAAACTTAAATAACTTAACCCTATAGAGTGAGACGTGAAGAAGGTAGCGCAAAGGAGAACCGTCTGTCTAGGCTGAGTTCTTTCCCCAACCGGAGTAGGCTGTGTCTCTACCTCTTCCTAACTATAAACTTTATCAAAAAGGAAGGTTTTAAGCTTAGATTTGAGACAGGGTGTCTGCCTCAAGGACTAAAGCTGGAAGCTGGTTCCTCAGGAGTGGAGCCTGATAACTAAAAGATCTGCCTCCCATTGTGCTTTTAGAGATTCTAGGAACCACCAGTAAACCTGCATTCTGAGAGTGAAGTGCTCTGTTAGGGACATAAGGAGTAATCAGATCTGTGATATATGATGGAGCTTGATTAATGAGGGCTTTATATGTTTATTTTCTGTGAATACTTTATATATTTATGGACTGTTTATTTTCTGCTGATTTTTATACATTGTTTATTTTCTGAATATTTTTGAGATAATTTTGCACGCCACTGAAAGGAGTAGTCCTCCAATCTTGTTGTACAATGTGTATAATGACAATAAAGGGCATTGTAATTCTAATTCAAAAGAAAAATCTTAAAATCTATTGTAAGTTTGACAGGGAGCCAATGAAGGGAGGCTAAAATAAGGGAAATGTGATCTCTCTTTTTAAGTTTCATCAGAACTCTTGCTGTAATGTTTTGGACAAATTGAAGACTTTTAAGTGCATTTACGAATTTCCTGCTATTAAAGTGTTACAATAGTCCAGCCTTGAAGTAACAAATGCATGGACTAGTTTTTCAGCATCAGTTCCTGAGAGAATATTCCTAATTTTTGCTATATTCCTAAAATGAAATAAGGAAATCTTAGAGACCAGTTTTATATGGGACATAAAAGACATATCCTGATTTAAAATAACACCAAGGTTCTTTATATTGTTGCCAGAGGCCAGTTTCATGCTATCCAGTTTAAGGGGTTGACTAAGCAGTTTCTTTTTAAGAGGTTCTGGTCCAAACATAACAACTTCTGTCTTTTCATGGTTCAAGAGGAGAAAGTTTAAAATCATCCGCATTTTTATGTTTTCCAGACATGCCTGTAATCAACCAAACTGACTGGATCATCATTGTGTATCATCAGCATAAGAGTGGAAATTAACACCATGCTGTTTGATGATTTTACCAATAGGGAGCATGTATATAGTAAATGGAATTGGGCCAAGTACACAACCCTGTGGTCAAGATCGAGAATCAATGATACGCACTCTAGTGCCAAGGTCAAGTTTTATTATGCAATCTGGTAATTCTATACATTCATTCTTCTCAGATATAGTATATTAAGAAAAGAACAACATTTACCGATTTTTGATCAAAATTAAATGCCATCTTGGCATAATTCTCCTCAAACTGGCTTTGTTGATTATATTCAGCCACAATGTGCAAAATCACATTTTGCATCTTTTTTACATGTCTGTGAAGTAAGAAGACTTGTGAAAAAATGTAAAATACATTGTAGTCTAAATCTGATCACGAAACAAAAAGAATTTATTTTTTGTTATTGTGTCTTTGTAATGTGATTTTTGTGACATTGTGTGTGTTTGGTGATATTACTAATATTTTTTGGAGCTCTTAGTATGCAGTAAAAGGTTACTCTAAAAAACTGCATATTTTAAGGAAATGCAAGTACAATCGTAGGGCAAGTTAAAAACGATAATTTTAAGATGAGGCTTTACTCTACCTGGTAAAAACTGACCAAATCGAATAGATAATGAATAAAATGTGTACAGAAACTGTCATAAAATTGTTATAAGTGCTGTACAGAGCAAAGTAAAACAACATATTTTAAAAAATCCTTTCATATTAGTAAATAATAATACATTTTTTTTTAAAGTTAAGGAGGCAAAAAGTTAAAGAGCGGAGTGACTAAAAGCCCTGTCCCAAACAATGGTAAGAAGGTAAGTTCAGATGGGAACTTGCATGTCTCAAATGGTGTTTTAGTAACATGAATGATCTATATTTGAACGGTGCTGTGTGTTATTAAATCATCATGTGGGTGACTATTCAGAGAGGTTGAATACATGCTGACAACAGATGGGAGTGCATTGTGCCAGTAGTTGCTAGTTATTGTCCTACTACATACATTAGTACGTGGAAGTCTTCCAATGGTGCCTTTATTATCATACATTATCAGAATGCAGACAAAAACAGACAATGAACAAATTTTTCTTTTCATAGTAATAATTTTAAAAAAGCACTGATAATTTTATTATCAAACTAAAGCCACAACAATAGGCTGCAAATACATTTAGAATGAGGGAGTCAGCCCCGATAACGAATTGGTGTTGTTATTTATTCACAACTGTATTTCATGGCCTTTGACGGGGGCTCACTCCAGCACAGCAGTCTCTTGCAGTCAACTCATGCAAATGGTACAATGAAATGTGAGATGAAAGACGGAGAGAAGCTCTTTGAGCAGGTGCAAACGCTGGCTGCCGGGACCATGGGATTGATTCCAAACTGTTATTCAGGCTTTTATCGTGGTGTGAAATGCAAACAAGCATGGGGTGTGTCCTTGGAAATGTAAACAGATGTTTCCAACAATTTATTTCCAGTTATTTTTTTCTCAAAACTTTACTAATACTAATTCATGCTTCAATTAGTTGAGGATTTTGCTTTTTGTTTGTAGTGACAAGCGATTTTCAGCTTTGGGTTTTGGTGCCAGAATTCCTCCCAACTATGAGGTAAGTAAGTCTATTCATCTCTTTGTTTTTTAACCACTTGTTCTAGCCCTGTATCCTGCAACATGAACATTGCTTGCATAATGTATAACTGACTTTGAGGCTTGTTAATTTCCTCTACCCTGAGACCATGTGTTCAGCAAGGTGATTTCCTTCATGAAACAACATGTCATTTCATCTCTCACATTTAAAACTTATTACGCAGTGTGTTTTATTCATGAGAACCTTGACTTAAAATATCAAGCTGTCCTGAGCTAAATGTCCTGTTCGTCTGAACTGAAGTTGCAGGTTGTTGATGCACATTGTACATATGATTCACAAGTGCCGATGTTTGCTTAAGAAAATTGCACAGTAAAACCAGTCGCCACCGTGGGGAGAAATCTAAACTGTGAGGAATAAGTGTGCACACACTCAAACACATACAGATGAAACCCCCTTCAGATTACATATCAAACAAGGCCGTCCCAAGTTTAATGTAATATTGTAATGTTATGTGTTGCACTAATAATTGTTATTTCAATCATACAAATATGCAGCAAACCAAATGCAAACAGAGTTTCTGAATTTAACATAACAGTCATTGCCTTTTCGGGGTCAAATTTGTTAGACTGTGTGCTGTTGAAACATCGAGGATGCTGGTGCTGTTGAATGTTAATTAGGTCATTATACTAATCATGAATTTCTTTCTGAACCTGTTAATCACGAGCTCTTTTGCATTAAGTGTGAAGATTTGAGTGACATGGGCTAAAACGGGTCTGACCTTCTTAACCACAGTTTATATGTACCACAGTCATGTGTGCTGAAATAACACCTCTATGGGGAGATTATTGGAAAGGGATTAGATTGAGTCAACAGTCCTGCAAATCTCATGAACTGTTGCAATTTCTAAATCATTCAAAAAGGTCTCTTTATTCTGTTGGCCACTGAATGCAGTCTTAAAGGGACACCCTAAGATAAAGTGATGTAAAACAAAAATAAACAGGATCATTTAATTTTATTTCCTGGCAGGGGGAAAAAAAGTATAATTAACTATACCACAACTTTAAAAGCAAAAAGCCCTAGTATACTGCTCTAACTTCCTGCAGCTTCCGGCAGCTGCTGTTATTATTTCTGTGCTACTCCCAAAAAATCTACAGTTAAAAGCTTTAAAATAGACTGTTTTTGCTGCCTTTGTGCCTTGTGTAAAGTTACAGCCATTAGAACCTGTAACCACACCAGACACACCCCTCCACCCTCCACCCCTCTTGTGTATGTACTAGTCTACATTACTGTGTTAATATATATACATATATATATGTATTATTGATTCATGAGACATGCGTTTTTACCCGAAGATAGTAGTGAAGGCAAATTGGCATTTTTCTGATTGCAGTTAGATCGTGAGAATTGCTGGTTGTGCATTGTTGTGTACATACAGATGCAAATCATCCAGTGCCTATAGCAACACAAACACATCAGGTGTTTTATGTTACCTGGTTAAAAGTGTTTCAATACAGCCAGTTAAAACTGTGCTGTGATGTGATATGAACGCTTTCCTTTGACCATTTCACACACAGAAAACAAACTAGATGAAATTATAAAGTCTTTTGTTCTTATTTCTATTTGATTTTTTTAAGAGTACAATTCTAAAGCATGAGAGGAAATGTTGTTGACTGTGTTTCATATTTTCATTTTCATTCTGTTAAATATCTTCACAGTTGCTTACTTTTCTAAAGTCCTCTTTAAATGCCTTTAAATAGGAGCCAGCTGGACAGGAATCGATTGTCAGTGATCTGGCAGACACTCAGTGCTTCCAGAAAAGACTGTTTCTAGTCAGTGGAAGCAACACAGTGGGGGGTTGCCAGTTAAAACACTATGTGATAAACAGAATCCAAGTGAAGTTTGGATGACAAGAATAGAACAAATAATTAAAAAAGTTACAATTCCTTAACCGAAATGAAATGCTAAACGTTTAGATTAAATAAGATAAAGTAGTGGCAGATACAGTTTCCATAAAACTAAACCTCTAAAAAAAAATCCAATCTCTATTTTTCTTTCACTGCATATTTGTTTCTGCCATTCTTTAAAGGTCAACGTTTAATTTTTATCAGTAACAAGTGACTGCATGGGCGCTGTTCATATACACAGGTTAAAAGGGAGGCATGATCTTATTCCACATGGCACACACAAAAAAACAAACTATTATTTTAGTATTATTGATTTGGTCTCAAATGTTAATTCTTGGAGAACAGATGCAAAGATCTTAGAGGTTAGGTCATTTTTGCAAAGACAGATAAATGGAGTATTTCTTTTTCAGAATGACATTCCTATAAAAATGTTTGATCTCATTACAAAAATAAGATTTTCAGTGGGAAACACATTCAGTTTTTTTTTTTTTTTACAAAGTTTACATTTAAACTTTTCCTGTCTTCATATGCAGGTATCCCATGATTTTGCCATTAATTTTAACCAAGAGGATGACGAATGTGAAGGTAAAGAGAACGCTGATTCCAGAGAATATTATGTTTTTTTGAGGGAAGCACCTGTAAATAGTTGGTTGAGAGATGTCCCCATATTAATTTATTATATAAAGGATTTTACCTTTTTCCAGATAAGATTTAGTAAAAGTTTCATAATAATTAGCCACTAGACAAATTGCCTTTCAAAAGAAATCTAACTGGTAGATAGAGTACACCTGTGGGTAATTTAATCACAAAATATTGGTAGCTGTTTTGTGATTGCCACAAGCTTTTCCTAAATTTTCCAATCTGTCTGAGCTTGATCTGGTTTTAGTCTAAATTTAAAATATATGAAGCTGGTAAAGACGTGTCCTAAAATACTTGCACTTCTACAAACTACACTGACTTCTACAAATGATTGACTCGGAGGATAACCTTCTACCTTTTAAAAGTTTGAAACCATTTATCACTTCCTTCTACATCACAGTTATTCATTACTTGTTTCTTTATTGTAGAAAACCATTATGATTTACATTAAAGTATGATTTCAAACCTATCAAAGTTTAATGTATGTAAATACTTTTAGAGGAAAATGTTTCCTATTTCTCTCTCTCTCTCTCTCTCTCTCTCTCTCTCTCTCTCTCTCTCTCTCTCTCTCTCTCTCTCTCTTTTTTAAAAGGCAAAACATACGGGATATATGTAAGTTAATGTATTAATGCTTCAAATCTTTTGTTCTCTCCTCTGTTTGATCAGGGATCCAGGGAGTCGTCGAGGCATACCAGAACTGCCTTCCTAAGATCCAATTATATGGCCCAACAAACGTTGCGCCGATCATTAATAGGCTAGCCAAGGTGGCAGCAGGCGATGGTAATATTAAAGATGCTTCGGTGAGTAGCTCAATAATATATATAGATTTAGTATAGGTTCTGATTTTGGGCCTCCCATTAAGATTCATAAGTGAAAAACGTTTGCTTGTCAGTGTTGCTTTAATACTGCTAAATGGACCAAGTGAAGAAAGATTTTGTTATAAATTTGTCCCTGACTTTTCTGTTTGTTTAAAATACCTTATTAAGATCTTTAATTGTTGGTCTATTTTTATTTTGTAGTATTTATTTATTGTTAAAATATTTATTCAATACACATAAGATTAACTTGGGTTGGCAAAGGACAAACTAATACTCAAGTTTCAATTAAAGACTATAGTGCAATGGTGATAATGGTATTTGCAATGTTTCAGAATGTATTCACCATAAATGTAACTATGTTTTTTTTGTAATTAAGGTAATATTTTAAACAAAAGTAGAAACATATTAATATATTCCCAAACAAAGGTAAAGTATAGGATATCAATCTCATTTTATATAGACAATATATTTTAGGGTGATAAGTCAAGAGAAAGATTTGATGCAAAACTAAGCTTAATGTGATTTTACCTATTTATTCAGAAATCCTGCAGATCAATTTTATAGTGACAAATATATTATTACTAGGCAAATGTTGGTAAATATGATTAAAATAACCAGAGAGATGCAAATATGTCACAAATATGTTGTGTATCTGATTTTCACTGCAATAAAACATCACTTGGATTGCAATCCATGGAATTTTTATTTTATTTTCGCCAAATCAGCGATCAATTGAAGTTTCCCGTAGCTTGATAAATTTCTCTCTCTAGGCTCTTTGTATGCATTGAACCCAAAGCAGTTTTAACTATTTAGCTTATGTAAATATAGTGTACATCTATTTGTTTTTTTAGGCAAGCTTTTGTTAATCAAGGGTCACTTTGTGATGGCTGTGGTTGACTGAGGTCCAAAAAGTCTTTAAAATTTCCTTACATGCTGGGTGTCCTTGCTTAATAGCAATTGGTGGTGAGATCACTAACACTAATTTTTACATCAAATAATATTCTCTCACTTTCTTACAGAGATATCACATCCTGCTCATCCTAACAGATGGCGTTGTCACAGACATGGCGGACACACGTGAAGCCATTGTTCGAGCATCCTACCAGCCTCTCTCCATCATCATTGTTGGTGTGGGCAATGCAGATTTCACAGATATGCAGATCTTGGATGGAGATGACGGTGTCCTGAGGTCACCGAAGGGCGAGCCCGTCCTAAGGGACATTGTGCAATTTGTCCCCTTTCGAGACTTCAAAACAGTGAGTTTTTCCTCTCCATCTGTTTTTTGGTTGGCTTTAATCTGTTTTCACTTCAAGCTGCTAAGAATCTGATTGCTAGGCCACAGAGGTGTTGCATATCTGCACTTTCTTTTCTTTTTTTGCCTCATTTGATCTCCTCAAACCTTTGTAATTAAAAAAGACTAAAAAGGCTGCTTAACTCAACAACACAAACAATAAAATCTGCTTTATGTAATACCATTATATATATTTCAAAAATAATGTAAAGGCTACCAGTATAATTTAATTCAGTTTAAAATTATATTTATTTCTTTAGTGAATAAACACAACAGAAGAAAGGGACCAGCGTATCAGCATACAGAGCAAACAGTCATTGCTTACTTTTTGTTTTAATCACATGTTATCAAACTATTCATAAAATGCCTGCAATACTGACACAGCTTTCATGCAGTGGAAAACAGAATGTTGTTTAATTTTTACCATCAAGTCTTGTTTGCCAATATTTCCTTCTGCCAAAGCAATGAGGCACCACGTGTTTCTCCATAATGAGGCATTAACTCTCCAAACCACCTCTCTTGACTCTTTTAGCCCTTTTGTGTTTCTTTACTTTCTTACGTCAATTCTCACGTCAAGGTTTTTTTCTTCCTTGGGATCTCTGTGCTCGTCAATTGCGCTTGATTATCGACCCGAGTATCGACCCAAGTCCCACGGGATCTTATGCATTGTGTTTGCATTTAATTGTTTGAACAGCTTGGACTCTGGAAAATGTACCCAAAGATGATCCAGACTTCTTAAGGACCATCTGTCCCTTCCTTATATCTGAGCTGAATCCTGTTTACATTTCCATGATGTCGCACACAGATGCGATGTGTTCGAAGAAACCTACATAACACTAAATAATTTAAAGGCATACAAACCTTGGGGAAAAATAATGTATATCATATCTTAAAAAAGAAATAGAAAAAACGGTCTCTCAATAGTCTGGTAATTATGGTTGAAAAAGGTTTTTCTTTCCATGTATCTACACAAACTAAAACAATTGTTTTACAATTAAAAGGAAAAATCAATGGAATATCTAAATATATTTTAAACACTCCTGGTAGGATGTCATTGGATATGATTTGCAAACATGCATACTAGTGTTTGCTACCCTCTCTTGAATTGCTTCATCTGTCCACTGTTTTCATTGTTACATATACAATATTGTGTTAACATGTTCTATTATAAAGGCTATAAAATCCTGTGTGCATGGGTGAAATAATGAGAAACCAGGAACCTATACATTTTGAAATCACTGTTTATTGGATGGCAAAATATGCAAGTACAAAAGTTGTTTGCTAGCCTTTTGCCTTTATACCATGATGTCTTCTAATTTAGATAATGAGCTTTAGTAGATTTTCCTGAAATTATCTTGATGTTGTTCTTCTACACTGATGTTTTACTAACACTAATGCTTTGTTGTAGAGCCAATCTGGGTCCTTTGTCATTTTTTAGCTTTCATTAGAATATTGCCCCTGGTGACACCTACGTATTTGCAGCCATTAAGTTGTTATTCCAGGAGTTAGGTATTGACATTTACATTCCTACAAAGTGTATTGTGAATTCTCTCAAGCAAATTTCTTGTATGGTTTGCTTTGTGTTACCAGCTCATTATAATAGCAGAGATAGAAGAGTAGATACAAAAAAAGATAATTTAGTCAGAAAATTACATTTATTTAATATCTAAACTTTAGAAATCAGAAGCTGTGAAAAAAATGCAGCATCATTTCAGTAACTCCATGTTTAGATTTACGTACAGGTATGTGAAAACGGATGCGGAAGCAAGCGGTTTCGCTACATCAAAGAGGGAAGGCTGCCCAGAGAGACAATGAGAGGCCTGAAAGAGCTTTGCTGCTGTAACCTGAAACACACCCAGCACTGAGGTGCAGCAGAATCTCTAATGATTGATCAAAGCTGTAGCAGAGAGAAAATAGGGCTAAAATGGAGCCTGGAACTCTGGTTATTACATGAGACTGTCTAGACATTTTAATCTCACCAGTATACCTTCTTATCCCCTGAATATTTAGTAAACTCCTGACCTACTGTGTGTTTTCTTTACTCTGTGTTTATTTTGTTTCAGGTGCCCAATGCTTAGTTTACTCAGACTTCAAACCTCAATTAAAAAGTGGATATGTAAATATTACAGTTAAAATAA
>JAVLVB010000768.1:2953392-2963737 GCA_032876305.1 Orestias chungarensis | reverse complement strand
TATATATATATATATATATATATATATATATATATATATATATATATATATATATATATGTTTATAAACTAACAATTGGAGGGAAAGTCTGTTGCTAAAATGAACCTTGTATGTATTTTCTGAGCAGATTTTTGCGTGTTTCCTGTGGTTTTTGAATGGGTTATCTTTGGTATGGGCTCCAAGTTTTTCACTCTAAAAGCCCACCATGCCCATTCCCTAATCTTTAGTTCAATTCACAGATTTTGTTACTATTCAAACCAGGCATCTAACTTGACAGCTCCCCAATGTTAATATTACTTTCAGTTATTTGGAAAACCTGATCATAAACATTAACATGCCTACATTTACAAGGTATTAAAACTTAATTTTAACATATACATTAGAAATTATTGCTGCTTTCAGGACATGAATACAATGAATGACATGTTTAGCTGGATCTTCTTACTTTGGATTTTTTTGTTTTCCTAAAATTTGCCAAAAGCAAAACAAATCGTCTGAATAGTTAAATATTTGACTGTGAGTCGATGCTCTTCTGATCTGTTGAAAGGCTTTCTCAAGCCACTACTAACATTAAAATCATGTTACTGTCAGCTGGGATAAAACTATTAAATTGTGCTCCATTGTTTTTTTGTTTTTTCTTCTTTCCCAAATGTAAATAAATAATTTTAAAATAAATGTGTTCATATCTCACAATATTATAAAAATGTATCTGTTGGAACTAAATGTTTTTTTTGTTTTAATTTATAATTAAATGCTACAAATGAAACAAAACTCAGAAAGTGACGCTACAAACTGCAAAACATGAAATTAGATGTTCATATAGTCTTTCTCTTTTTTAAGCTCACTCAGGCACAGTCTCTTCCTTACTAATGGGCACTGTGTGGTTTATGTGCTTTAGTTTGTCATCTTTCTTTACAGCTTAATGTCAGTAGAGACAACCTTCCTCAACCCTAAATATAGATGGAAAGTGAAACCTAAGTTATACATAAAATCTAGAAAACCTAAACACTTTGTTACTGAGTGATATCAACAGAAAGTTTTGACCCACAGAAAACATAGCAATGCAAAAGGCTAATGTGGCCTCAGCTTTTGGGATCAAATCATGAAGGGGCTTTTCTTTTGTAGTAAGATCGCTGTCAAAAAGGTGTACGCACAGCTCTATTATTCGTATTCATATTTATTGTCAGCCGACGCCCCTCCACCCGCCGGTATCATTGATGGGCACCCTGCTTATGATGTCCGGAGGATTGTGGCTGCCCGATTGAGAGGGCTACGGTCCCGAGGAGCGTAGCTGGGTGACCCGCTCCTTCATTCTAGACCCCAGCCTGATTAATGACTTTGAGCCCTCTTCCTCATCTTCTGGACCGCCGGGTAGCGGTCCTTGATGGGGGGGAACACTCCAAGTGAGTCTTTTCAGCTTCGTCTCGGGGTTGTCCTCATTAGGTCGCCTTTGCTCTCTCTCTGCTGGAGCGCCTTCCACCTCCAGGTATGCCCAGTTGCCGTTGATGAGCTGAGCCAGCATAAGAGGAGTGGTGGATCAGCTAATCGACGCCTGAGTGTTTGTTTACTCCCGGTAATTTCAAGTCCTCAGTGCCAGTCTCAAGTCTCTAGAGCCACTCGCTGCTTTTCTGTGATCTCTAGCTTTAGTTTTTTTTCTAGTGTTTTCTAGTTCCTCTCCAGTTGCCTTTTTGAGTTTATTTGATACTTTGTTGTATTTTCCATGCCCCTAACCTTCCTTGTACTCACCTCACGTTTCTACCATCTCCAGTGCTAAATCCCTATCAAGATTTCTCTCTGGTTTGTCCCATTCATCTGGTTTCCCCGCTCTTCTTGTCTCAGCTTGGTCTGCCCGCTCCAGCATTGCTCCATCCGCCGCACACACCCCCTGGACAACTTCTCCAACGGATCACTGCTGAAAAGTGCTCACCACTCACTCCTCCCTGGCGTCAACCACTCATCCTCCCAAAGAAAGATCGTTCCAACATTACTCTCTTTAATTCATCTACTCACCTGCCCTGTCCTCACCCTAAGAAGTCTCCGGTCTCCCACGTCGTCTTGTCCTCAGAGTCATTTCCCGCTGCCACGCTGTTCCTGTTGCCCCGCCGTACATTGCCGTTGCCCGCTGCTTCCTGTTGCCGGATTCCCCTCCTCACCTTTTCTATTGATTAATTATAATTTATCTCCTGAGAGTCCTCTGTTTATGTGGGTCCGAAGCTTAAACGCTATAACAGTACACTCAGGCCAAGCAGAACCACGAGGCTCTCAGGAAGGTTATCACCAATCAGTCAACCATGCTTTACTCTCAAGAATCTGTCCTCCGATCTCTTTCAGAAAAGCAAGCCACAACCAATTAAAGCCTAGATCAAATAACTCACCACCTCCAAAATCTTGTCACTAGACACTCCGACCTGGTTCCCCCACCGTACAAGGGCTCAACAGCCTCCCTTCCACCGTCACCACGGTTTCCCGAGGGGTTCCCCTTTCATGTTGGTTTTTGGCCATGAAACAGATTTTTTAACAGTTTCCCAAAAAGTACAGAGGATAAAGCAGTGTTCTAGAACGGTAGCTGAGTTCTCCATTGAATTCCGAACATTTGCAGCTCGTTTAGAATGGGAGCCTCATTCACTTAAAATCACGTTCTTTTATGCTTTAAATAAGCATTTACAGTAGGAACTTGCTCTAATTGATGAGTGCCCCACCCAAAATGAGTTTATTGCTCTGGTTGCCCAAGATGACGGCCGTCTGAGAGAAAGAGACCGTTTAAGGGTAAACCGGAGAATTTCTGCCAGCATGGCCTCCGCTGTCATTCAGCCTCCACCTTTGTCCTTAGAACCTCCTTCCAGAGCTGTTCCTGACTCCCGCAGATCGTCGCCCCCGGGACCTGAACAGTTGTGGGTCGGACAAACCAGACTAACACCGGAGGAACGGCAATGTAAGATACAGTCAAAAGAATGTCTGTATTGTGGAACCCCTGGTCACATCATTGCAAACTGTCCAAGCTTCAGGAAGTAGAAGCTCCCCGAGAGGGTCCGCCTGTGAACGCTAGGCCACAGGCGGACCAGACCACCCGTCCTAGTCAGCCTCGTCTTCTTCTTCCTGCCACCGTCATTCACAACCAGAAACTTTTCAACCTCTCCGTGTTAGTAGATTCCGGTTGTGAACAATCTCTCATAGCTCAAGCCCTAGTCAAACAACTACAGTTAACCATATCCCCATTAGATACCCCATTACGTGTCTCAGCATTAGATGGTAGTTCCCTTCCTTAAATCACTCATGTCACTAGCCATCTAGAATTAATCCTCTCAGGTAACCATAAAGAGCATAGGTCGTTTTTTGTGTTCTCCTTCTCTGAGCCCAACATTATCCTAGGTTTCGACTGGCTTCACACCCACAACCCCACCACAAACTGGTCAGATTGCTCCATATCCTCCTGGTCCTGTAACTGCCTCTCCTCTTGTCTGCAGGCTGCGGTTCGTCTTAGCCCGCCCCAGGATGACGTCTCCATCGATTCCCAGGATCTGAGCAACATACCCAAAGAATACTTGGACCTTAAGAGGGCCTTCAACAAGAGTAAAGCCTGCTCTCTAGCACCTCACAGACCATATGACTGCGCCATTGACCTTTTACCCGGAGCCCCATTACCTTCAAGCCGTCTGTTCAACATTTCCCACAAGGAGCGGGAATCGATAGAGACCTACATTAACAAGTCCCTCGCCGCTGGCATAACCAGGTCCGCCTCATCTCCCCTCGGGGCAGGCTTCTACTTTGTCACCAAAAAGGATGGTTCACTCCGGCCTTGCATCGATTACAGAGGTTTGAACAACATCCCAGTAAAAAAACCATTACCTCTCATCACAGCCGCTTTCGAGTCCCTTCACAGAGCCACCATATTCACAAAACTGGATCTCCGTAACCCCTACCATCTCATCCGTATACGCCAGAGGAATGAGTGGAAAACAGCTGTCAAAACCCAAATCGGTCATCTAGAATATCTTGTCATGGCTCTTGGTTTATGTAATGCCCCATCCGTGTTCCAAGCTTTGATCAATGACGTTCTCAGCGATTATCTCAACATTTTCGTTTTTGTTTACCTAGACCATATCTGCATTTTCTCCAGAGACCTCACCAAACACAGATCCCATGTCCATCAAGTGCTCCAATGCCTCCTCCAGAACCGCCTCTATATCAAAGCCGAAAAATGTGAGTTTCACAAATCCTCCATAACCCTTCTGGGTTATATTTTTGTTGGCGGGCAGATCCGAGCCGACCCCACAAAGTTCTCCGAAAGGCCCACTCCAGACTCCCGACTCCCGGCGTCAACTTCAATGCTTCCTTGGGTTTGCCAATTTTTATCGCTGATTCATTAGAAATTACAGTCAGACCGTTTCATCTCTCACAGCATTAACCTCCTCCAAGAGACCATTTATCTGGAGCCCCGAAGCAGATAAAGGCTTTCATAATCTAAAGACTCTCTTTTCTCAAGCTGCTGTCCTTGTTCAACCCGATTCATCCCGCCAGTTCACCCTTGAAGTCGACGCATCTGTGAATATTTTCAAGGCTGTCCCACGTGCTCTAGAAACAAGACCAACAATAAACCTCCTTCCGGGCTTCTGCAGCCTCTTGAGATCCCCAGGGCGTCCATGGTCCCACAACGCTGTCCACTTCATCACCGGCCTTCCTCCCTCTCAGGGTATGACAGCCATCTTCACAATTTTTGACCGTTGTTCAAAGTCCTCATCCCATTACGAAAGTTACCATCTGCTTTTCAGACTGCCCTATCCCACTCAAATCAGTCTCTCGCAAGCTCTCACCTCGCTTCATCGGCCCATACACTATTGAGTTCATCATAAGTCCTTCCACCGTTCGTCTTAGTTTTCCCTCAACTCTCAGAGTCCATCCAACCTTCTACATCTCCCTGATTAAGCCGGTCCGAACCAGTACTTTGTGCCCTCCAGCCGATGCCCCTCCACCCGCCGGTATCATTGATGGGCACCCTGCTTATGATGTCCGGAGGATTGTGGCTGCCCGATTGGGACGGCTACGGTCCCGAGGAGCGTAGCTGGGTGCCCCGCTCCTTTATTCTAGACCCCAGCCTGATTAATGACTTTGAGCCCTCTTCCTCATCTTCTGGACCGCCGGGTAGCGGTCCTTGATGGGGGGGTACACTCCAAGTGAGTCTTTTCAGCTTCGTCTCGAGGTTGTCCTCAAGGGGTCGCCAGTGCTCTCTCTCTGCTGGAGCGCCTTGCACCTCCAGGCGTGCCCAGTTGGCGTTGATGAGCTGAGCCAGTATAAGAGGAGTGGTGGATCAGCAACTCGTCACCTGAGTGTTTGTTTACTCCTGGTAATTTCAAGTCGTCAGTGCTAGTCTGAAGTCTCTAGAGTTACTCGCTGTTTTTGTGTGATCTCTAGCTTTTTTTTTTTTTCTAGTGTTTTCTAGTTTTTCCCCAGTTGCCTTTTTGAGTTTAATTTGATACTTTGTTGTTTTTCCATACCCCTAACCTTCCTTGTACTCACCTCAGGTTTCCGCCATCACTAGTACTCAAATCCGCTCAAGATCCCTCTCTGGTTTGTCCCAATCATCTGGTTTCCCGACTCCTAATGGCTTGGCTCGGTCTGTCCGCTCCAGCATCGCTCCATCTGGAAAACCTCACCATCAGATTACTGTTGGAAGGAGTCACCACTCACTCCTCTCCGGCGTCAACCACCCATCCACTCAAAGTAAGATCGTTCCAACATTCTTCTCCCCCCATACTAGATCAACTCACCTGCTCTGTCCTCATCCCTCAGAGGTCTCTGGTCTCCCATGTCATCTTGTTGCTCAGAGTCTCCTGCCGTTTCCCGCTGCCTCGCTGTTCCTGTTGTCCCGCCGTACATTGCCGTTGCCCGCTGCTTCATGTTGCCGGATCTCCCTCTACAACTTTCAATAAATTTTTGATAATTGATCTCCTGAGAGTCCTCTGTTTATGTGGGTCAGAAGTTTAAACCTTATGACATTTATATGTCTATAAAGTTGTTATACCCCAAATTCTGCTGAAATATTTGTGAGTCTGAGAGTATGAATCTAAAAGCTGCGAGTGCAAAATGTTATGAACACAACTCTAATTTTTACAACTACGAACAAAGTCTTCCTTGCTCTGTGGACACAAATTTAACTTTGTGGGTACGAGCAAAAAATTGTTACAATGACGTCACAGGTCGGAGATATCGATCCTCGATCACATCAAACACAGCCCACTAAAATTTAAAGATGGCCGAAGACAGTGGACTGTGTGGAGCAACCACTTGTTTATATACAGATATATATTGATCTTACCTGTGATGCTTCACTTGAGGCTGTTGCTCTAACCACTACACGGTCTTCCACCATCTTAAATTTGGAGCAGGCTGTGTTTGATGAGGTTGCAGATTGACTACACTGCCCTGTGACATAATTTCTTTATTCGTAACCACAAAGTTGAATTTGTGTCCACAGGGAAAAGAAAAAGTTTGTAGTCCTAAAAATTTGAGCTGTATTCATAAGACTTTGCACTCACAGCTTTTAGAGTCCTACTCACATAAAAAAGTTTAGGTACAAGAACTTATTGGACATAAAAATGAACACGAATGTTAGAGTTGTGCAAACACCTTTTTGACAGCGACGTTAATCCATATCTTCTCGCATGCTCAAAACTTAAGTGTTCCAATAATGTCAGGCAGTGACGTACCTTTTGTAATTAGCCTGAAGGAGAGAAAGAACACACTACCCACATCCCTTGGAGCTTTACCAGAAAACACGTATAATAGATTAAACAAGGCTTTACAATTCTTTTGACGATTCTAACTGTTCTTTCTCTGTTGCAGGCGTCTCCTGCAGCTTTGGCCAAGTGTGTTCTTGCCGAAGTACCTGGTCAAGTAGTTGACTTTTTTAGCCATAAGGCCATTTCACCCATGAGCCCAATGAGGGAGTTGCTGAGTCCCATCCTGAGCCCAGTGGCCACCACACCAACAGAATAAATGCTTGCTCCATACCTGCAACCCACCTTGGAAAGCAGCCCCGGTCTGCCACACAAAAAAAGAGAAGAAAAGGCATGTCTCTAGATGAGAACCGAAGAGGAAATCCTTATAAATGTGTTATTTATTTTAAAGAAAATGTTTTCAGAAAGACGAAAATACAAAAGATAGCGGCTATATTTCTGTTCTCTATGTAGGTTGGACACTTCTCTCTAGCTGTGCAAACTGACCGTCCAGCTTTAAACAACACAAACCCTGAGTAGAAATATGTTCTCATCTTAATGTTTATGCATGCAGGCCTGCACCATCATGATTATTTAGTGATAAGACAGATTTGTTTTTTCCTTTTCAACCTCAAACGCGTTAGAGATTTCTTTCCCTTTTTAACACATGATTTGATTAGCTTTAATGCAATCAGAGCTAGATTATTTAACAGTGTTTAGTAAAGATAAAATAATTGTAAGAAATGCTTGACTGTATTGCTTAATTCATAATTTGCCTGTAGATTTAAGGACGGGTCTGGCAGCAAAATTGGCCTTATTTTTTAATCACATTTCTAAGTAGACATAGATCACAATTTCCATTTCCACCACGGAAACTGCTATCAGTATAGTATGCACTGTAAATGTCTAATTTTTCTATTCAGTGTATTTCTTGATGTAATATATCAGTAAAAGCTTGTTTGAATGTTCAGCAGCCACTTACAACAAATCAGAACATTGAACACTAGAAGGAAAATAACCATGCTAAATTCATGTTTATTTGCATCCACAAATTTTTAAATGAGGCAATATGTTAATATGAATATGGAATCAACGTCCAGCTACATTTTATGAGCTGAAAGCTTACATGAAAAATGTATTACATTTTTTTTTTTTTTTTTGTAATGGAGAAACGTTTTTTGTTTTTTTGTCAAGTGGCTATTGTGAGCATTGAAAATAACGCATCAAGGCAGGTTACTCCGAACTATTGTATTGTTCTCATCCGTTGCCACTGTATAGGTAGTAACTATTAATCTATCTGCTGTACGTTTTTTGTTTTGCAGAGACACTCAATTTATCTTTTTTGCTGCTTTTATATGTAATGTAATTCTGCCAAATGTTAAATAAAATATTCAAGTTGTGAGAAGCTTAAATCGAAGCAACACAAAGCAACCCACGAAAGCCAATTCTTGGTGTGTTTCTTGCCAAAAAAATTGTGTATCCCAAGAGCAATTTGCTCTTTTAATCTATTAATTTAATTTCTAATTACCTCTCGCCTGAAGGGAGAAATTGACAACTTTGTGTTATTTTGTTGAGCTCATCATTTAAAAAAAAGATAACCTTCATCTGTACCTATTCCGTGGATTCCGCGTCGTACACCATAGCGTTTAGGGTCTAACACGGGACATAGTTTCTATAAAAAGGTATTAAAGCTATAGTTAACAAAGAAAGTTTATGTGAACAAAAACAAAACTTAATAGACAAACACAATGCATCATCCTGCAAATGGTCCAAAATGTGTCCATCAGACACAAGGGAGCTGAAAAATAAAACAAAACCACAAAAACTGTCAAATTAATGTGGGATTACCTAGGGAATAATCTGAAACAACTACCTTACTACTACATATTTTTTATCAAGCTGTGCCATCCTACAAATATCCTTCCAAAGAAACAAACATTTATCCTTTTTTTGATTTGTACTGTACGGCGATGGCAGTGCTTCCCAGACATGTGTTATTGAGTCTTTCTGAATGCACGAGAAACACGGCTGCTTTTGCTGTCTAAACTTCTTTTAAAGAACAGATAATGAGGAGTTCTATGTCACTGTGGAGCACAGCAGGAGGCCCATTGATTTAGCAGACCTCATGTTGGAGTTATCTCCAGTTTCTCGCAAGTGAGAATCCCTGGAGGGAGGTTGGATTTACAACTAAAGCTGAGCCCCATGTGGTTAGCCTAATGTAGTGTAGGAATTATGCCAAAATTAGATGATACTCTGCTGGAACACGCAGCAAATTACAGGCTAGTTTTGAGAAAGCCGGATGTCATGGTTTGAGCATGCCATGTTGAATTATTGTAAGTTTACTCACCTATTATTTAACTCTTAAGGATAAATTCTTGACCTTTGCATCAATTGATCTTCATTATGATAAAAAAGAAGCAATAAGATTTCTTTATAATTCTCTACATTAAGATTTATGCTAAATCAACCCGAAAATATACACTTAATTTAGTGAATATAAGAAGGATCTCCAAAAATAAACAATAAAGAAAAAAATATATATATTCTAGTCTATATACTACTAAAACATGCTAAATTTATGACTAGATACTAAATATTCAAAACAAAATTCTAAATATTTACAAGCTAACATTTGTTAAGAGTTTCACCACTATTTTTAAATTCAAATAAAGAGGCCACATTTTAATTGCTATCTCTAGTATTATTTACGACAATGAGAACGAAACATTAAACTATTTACAGCGGTCAGCTTTTGGCCAATAAAAAGCTGCCACTGAAGCAAGAATTGGATATCCTACTGAACAAAATATGGGGTTGCTTTTTCAATCAGTGCACAAACTTAATTTTGAAGCACGAGAGACACTAATGTGGTTGATTGTGCTAGATGGTGCACTGATGATAAAAAAATAGCTTGCAGGAAAAATTAGTATTTTTGCTCAAAATTGAATATTTGTAAGATAAAACACAGAAGACAATAAGATAAATTTTTTTGGACTACCGAGAAACAGGCTGTGATGGATTTTGTCTATTTGTTCATTGGTGTCTGGCAAAAAACTAACAGCATATCAGTTTATTCGAGGTTTTCCTTTCAGATAATGTTTCTCGCTCTCTCTTTTATGCTGTCTTTCTCTTCCATGGTAACCGCAAGGTTTTCTGTCCATAAGCACATTATGCAGCTAGCAGAACTACAGGCTGTGTAGGGAGGAAGAACACATGTTTTATTTTTTCAAGAAACTGTCAGGATCCATGTTTTGGTTTGGTTCAGTTTGTTGTTGTTTTCACTTATATTTGGTTTTTGCTTTGTTTAGTTCAGTAGTGGTTGTCTTGTTTTGTTATTATTGTCTTTGCTGTTCATTTGTGTTTTCTATATGGTTGTGTTCTCTGGCTTGTTCCTCCACTCCCCTCTTCTCTGTTTCTTCCTGTGTGTGTGTGTGTTCCCTCATCTGTGCTTGTTTCTCCACTCATCCTTCATTCACATCTGTCATCAATAATCCAATCATCTTCTCCACCAATCCAACCCCGGTTCCCCTGTATTTAAGCCGCTGTCATTATTTTACTCACCGCTGGATCGTCTGTTGTCCTTCCCCGATGTCCTTCCCTGATGTCCTTTCAGTGGTTCACCCTGAGGTTCT
>JAVLVB010000768.1:2941274-2953292 GCA_032876305.1 Orestias chungarensis | reverse complement strand
GTTCCCTCATCTGTGCTTGTTTCTCCACTCATCCTTCATTCACATCTGTCATCAATAATCCAATCATCTTCTCCACCAATCCAACCCCGGTTCCCCTGTATTTAAGCCGCTGTCATTATTTTACTCACCGCTGGATCGTCTGTTGTCCTTCCCCGATGTCCTTCCCTGATGTCCTTTCAGTGGTTCACCCTGAGGTTCTCCCGTAGCTTTCTTGCCGCCTTCTCGTCTCGCTCCAGAGTTTCCTGCCCCACATCTCCTGTAAGCCTCCTTTCCTGCTTGCTGAGTTCTCTGTTCCTGGCTCTTCATTTTTGTCCTCTGCCCTGGGTCTTCATTTAGGCTTCTCCCCTGGTTCAGTCCTGCAGTCTCCGATTTTCCCGTGATCATTAGTGTTGTTTGTCTTATTGTTTGGTTGTGTTTGTATGTTAGTATTTCCCGTGTCTCGTTTGCTCGTTTGTTTGTTTACATTTAGTTGTCGCGCCTCCGCTCTCTGTTTGGTTTCATTTCCGCATCTCAATTCTGTAGTGTCCGGTATCTCGTGCTTCCCCTCTCGTATTGTTGTTGTTGGTATTTTGTCTGTTAGTTTATTTCCCCTTCCCATGTTCATTAGCTGGTTTGTTTTGTGTTAGATTGTTGTGTTTATTTACATTTGTTATTCCTGCGTTCCGCTTCTGCTCTCTGTTTATTTACGTCCCGCGTTTTTCCGTTTCCGGTTTGCTGTAGTTCCTGTTTATGTTCCGTTTCATGTTTATGTTCTTTATTCTTCCCCAAAAATAAATATTCTTTCATTCAATTCAACTTCTGCTCGAGTCATTTAAACTTTACATGACAGAAACAAAAAAATAATTTATTGCATGCTTTCTTTTATTGTAAAGTCTTGCTCTTAGGTTATTTCTTTAGGATTTTAAGTCACTTTAATGTAAGTGTACACCTCCAGTTTGCACTCTCTGCCCCAAAAGTTTGTGTATATCTGTTTTGTCTAAATGAAAGGTTTGTGTCAATTGGGACCGGATATTAGGATAAAAACTTTTAGACAGGTTTTTTAGTTTTTCTAGAATGTAAGTGGCAGCTTCACCGGATTATTAAGAAATCAAGCTTAAAATGTGGGCTATGTTATCATATAAACACTTGCATTGTACGGTTTGCTGAGACACACTCTTCTAATTCCATCAGACAGTTCCTTTCATTTAACGGCTATTGTCAAGAGCAGCGGGAAAAAAAGGGTTTCCATGGTGACACGTACTCGCAGGAAGGCAGAGATCTTCGGTTTTGTTTGATTCAGGGATGAATCTGCAAGATGGGCTAAGGACTCAAAGAAGAGGTCATCTGCACATGATTGTGAAAAGAGGAGGTTTTGGTTCTGTTAGCTTCTGCCTTGAGCAGGGCAGCTAAATGTCCAGTGGGGCTAAGAGTCTATTTGGAGCTCCTTGTTTAATACACACAGTTCAGCTCTCTCTTCTGTTTGATTGCGACAGATTTACAGCTGCAATTAAATTATATTTACCACCGCATTAAATTCATAGGCAATAATGTCTACAGCAGGCTGTCACTCTGAGACAAGGAGCTGTGATTTGGTAAAACCACCTCTTTCCCTTCATATTATTACCAGACCACTTTTTAAAGCCTTTATACTTGCCTAGCTTTTCTGGTTCTGATATGGCTGGGGTCAAATAAAACCAGAAAGAAGAGATTTTGAGTTTAGTCTTAGGGAATGACTCTAATAAGCAAATGTGTTATAAAAGATGAAGTGCCACATTATTTTGTTTTAATTTCCCAACTGTATTTGAATGAGTACATATTTTTAAAGCGCTACAAGAAAGATCATTTGCTTCAATATGCTCATACCCCTGTATTTGTATTTGTATATCTATCTCTCTATCTCTCTATCCATCTATCTATATTTGAATATGAATAAAAACGTAATTTTTTTCAGTAATTTATTTTAGAAAGTGAAACTTACATAACAGATACAATCATGTTCAAGAGTAATATGGATAATCCTGCATAGCAGAGGAATGTTTGTGTATAAAATGAAGCTGTAAAAACTTAAAATATTCTATTTTGTAAGAATATGGCAGTGATACAAATTCAAATGCTATGTTTAAATATTTATATAATGACCATATTCACCTCATTACCTTTCCAATATTTCTTCTGTTTTGCTTTCTAAAGTTCTTCTAACTGAACAGCAATGATCTGACAGCACAAAATGAGTCTGTATAATTAATACAATTACACTTTGTGAATTGAATTAATGAAATAAAAGTAATTGTGGAGAGTATTATTTTTACTTAATATAAATTCAATTACACAGAAACTTTGGAAAATACTTGAGTATATGCTGCTTTGATGTTGCTTAATGAAGTGCGGTTCACTTGGATCTACCAACCTAATGTCTTTTTTTCAGGACATGTTTCTTGTCAGAATACCTTTCTTTGCATCCTTTATCGATCATGTGTGCACACAGCTTGACTGAACTGGGTGCAAATAAATGAATTATCGTAAAAAAATAATAATAGAAGAATAAAAGATTCACATTCCTTGATGGGAACAAAGTGAAAAGAGACACGCACTTTTCCATACTGAGTATTTTCTGTTGATTTAACTTTAATAACAGCTAAGTGATTGACTTGAGCTATGATTCATTTGCCATTACAGTTTGCGGTTCCCTCATTTAAGTAATTGTTACGTATTTCTTTTCAGGTTTAAATATGTATCTAATGACTCATCAGCTATTGTTGTTGGTGAATAAAAGGAATTAAAAACTCCTATTATAAACCTTCAATATATGTTTTACAACATGTAAAACTTCCACATCAGTTTGGGAACCTGTGTATTTCTGATAAAACCCAGCATCAATCTGACCATTACATTACTGCTATTAATTTTTTGTTGTAACTATAGATTTTAATGTTAGCCGGAAAGACAGGATTGAGACAAAGAGCATTTTCCCACGTGTTCATGTCCTGAAGTCTTTGCCTTTTCTTTTTAGAAAAGGATTTGTGACATTTGTGACTTTTTCAGACCCACATGACAAACTTGCTGTAAAGTTTAATATTTTCTTTTCTTGTTGAACTGTATTTAGTCGTTTGAACTACATACGGGTTTATTTTAAAAACAAATTGTTCTCTATTAGAAGGTAAAAAGCAGATTTTTTTTTCACAGAAAAAAACCCCCCCAAATGTTTTTGATCCAGAAAAACCAAATTAGGCATTGTAGCTTTATATACTCAACATAATGTCTGATTAAAAATAACAGGCATTGCTCATCACCAGACCAACCACCATCCCTATGTCAATGTATGGTGGGGGCACCATCTTGCTGAAGAGAAGTTTCTGTGGTAGAAAAAATAAATTAAGAAAATCAAATTGTACTGTCATTGCTCCTACAATGGGCTTAAAACAAATTTGCTTAAATTGTCCATGGGTGTGAATAAACTTGATTACCAAGCCTCTGGGAATTCAAATATACACATATTAAAATATATATACATTCTGTATCACTCTGCAATTCAGATCTTTAAAAAAAATCACCTTGAATATCTGTGTCAAGTAAGAATATGGAATTCAAAGACTTTCTGGTTGCACTGTATTTTCCTCTTGTTACTTCACCTAATGAATGCGAAGTAAAGTATGGTCTCAAAGTGTGTGTTTTTTTGTGAAAGTTTGAACCTTAATCCTAACAATTTCAGAAAATAGCAATGGACTGTTGGCCAGATGAGTGTACAAGTAAAAAAACTATAGGCTGCTTACAGTTACACTTGACTATAGACAACTGAAAGTGTTCTTTTCTTTCCCGTGTCTACTTTTAGATGTCTCAGTCATTACAGACCCTGTATCACTCCCATCCTAATTTTCTTCTGTTTATGCTTCTGACACCCACAGACAAACATTAATTTGATTAAGCTCCACAGGGTCTGGTGGACCAGCTGGACTAGATTTGACTGGAGCCTTGGTGTAATCAGTGCGGAGATTGAGATGAGATTGCATCCAGTGGAACAAAGCAACTAAAGCAATAAAGATGCAACATAACAAGTACATGGTTTTCCCATTAAATATAATAAAACCAATTTACACCTTCCTTTCATGAATATATTTGATAAGTAACCTAAAATCTAATTAATCTAGCAAAAAACACCTTTACAGTAAAAATGCCTGCAAAATCGGGGGTGCAGCAGATACTCCAGAGTATGGATTTTTTAGCAACAGAAAGAAAGCATGTTTCAATGCTTTTATTCTTACTGAACCTGAATATGATAACATGCAACCAGGACGTACATGTGGGTAAGATTCCTAACGAACCCCTTTGTTTTTTATGACTTTGATTGCTTATAACACAGCTGTCATCCATACTAAGTGCTATTATATTCAGTTATATGTAATCTGAAAACACATACATTTCTAAAAAGGGGTTATATTTACACACAAATAAAACTGTAAATGTATGCTTCAGTGCTTTAAAACTCTTGCTCTGTGGGGAATGCCAAATAATATTAGTGTGACAATATGTTCAATTTTATTTCATTTCAAGAAGTGCTAATCAAATGCAGACAGCTATTTATTGATATTTTAAAAGTTTGTTAATGGGTACCTGTATCCTTTTGAAGACATTTAGGAACTTGATATAGTATAAAATAAAATGGATTTTGACACCCTTGTTCTAACTTGTTGACGGTCAGCGCTGAAGGAGTTGGCTTATTGCATAATAATGTAAGGGATCAGGCTTTGTTAACACCCCTTCCATGTTGAGATGGTTGGGAAGAATTGTTTGTGACTCCTAGAGGATTTTTTTGAGATAAGTGTACAGTTTGTAGATTGTACTGTGTAACTGATACCAAATTACTGCTGAAAAGTTAATGCAAATTACTAATATAAAGAAAGTTCCTTTGTAATCAATGCTAAAGTTGTCAGCTAACCGTCTTTTTAGATTTATTTCTGGTCTTTTCATCCTGTACTTAATTATTCATGAGTTTCTTTCTAAAACAAGGATTTATGCAAAAATATATAAAAAAGAAATACATATTACAATAATATTAAGCAATAATATTTTGCAACAGCTGTTTGGGGAGCACAGAAAGAATGAGCTATGTATTTTCAGCTTCATGATAATAACGCCAATTACAAGTTAACCAGGTTAAATAGACTTGTCTACACAGTCTTGTGCTAATCAGTGATGGGAGTTTTTTACAGTAACTGTGTCCCATTTCATTGTTTAGGTTTCACAGTTACGGTGTATGTGCAGCATTTGCTCAGTGGTCCATGTTATTTTAACTAATCCTTATCTAATCTGTGAAAAGGTCTCAGTATTCAGATACAGGAAAGTACTGACAGCAGTGCTTACGTTTTTGAACTTTTAAGCACAGATGTTCAACATGACTAACATTTTCTGCCTCTGTGGAGATAGTTATCTTTTTGTAACCAATGTCTGGATTGTTTGAATAAACATGAGCTGTTTTGTCCCTTGCTCGCTTTTTCGCCATGACATTTAACATTGAGTCAGGGACAACTTTATTACAGTGGGGAAAATACCTCTGAAAACACTGCTAATCTCAAAAAGTTAAAGAGCCAGATAATACCAAGCAATATTAAATATTAGTGACTTTATACTCAATGGAATGGAATAAAGATTGTTATCTGATACACGATGGCACAAAAAATGTAAAGGTCAGGATACAAACTGTAAAATATTTCTACAATATTGGCTAGTGCATGTTTTTAGACGCTAAAGGTAATGAAGGCATTTTGAATCAAAACACAATTTTGTATGTAAGCAGTGAAAACAAGGCTGGGCATGATAGGCTAAATTATTAACTCAAAATAAGCAGTTGATGTCAATAAACTGCACAAGCTAGCTATTAAAGACTCTAAGGTGTTATGCTTAAGTTCACATAATTTATAAATTGAAATATATTTAGAGTTTTTAAATGCATTTAACTAAAAACAGCTTTCTGTGCTTTTGCCAAAAGTTTTTTAACAGTATTTATCAAGTAAAACTAGTTTACCTTAGTATGGGCAGCTCTGTTCAAACCCTAAGGTTGACCAAAGAACCCATCAAACTGAACAAAAATATGCTACTGAGATCAGAATATAGCATAATGATAACAAATGTAAAACTCATCTACCAAATGCCCTTTAAAACAATTATTCTTATTTCTTTTTACAATAGAGCGGGTAACAAAAACACATGTTGTCATGCAATGATCTATACAGAAAAAACAAATAGCTAAAAAGAAATTTGATTGTGTAATTTGGAATATTGTGAAATGCATGTTTGTTTTTCAACCACATTTTTAGTGTAATTATACTGCTCAGGCTCATTCCTGCATGCTCTTTAATTTTTCTCATCTGCCTGTTTTAGCTAATACTTTGTATACACCACTGGATAAGAACATTAAGGGACTAATTATCAAACAAGCAGGAGCTCTACCCATTTTCCTCACCTATCAGTTCTATGATAATTTCTGCCACAAGTCCGTTTTTGCATCTGTCAGAAAGTCTCGTTAGTTCTTCAGTGATTTTTGTCCTTTGTCCACTTAAGGGTCTGTATTGAACCAAAAGCAACATCTTCAATTAAGATCTTCCGCATTCATTGATCGAAAGTTACATTTACAGGAGTTAAGACCACTCTCCAAAAGAATCTGAAAAAAGAAAAAAAATACCACGGCTTGTTGTTAATTGGCTTGACATCATTTAGCTTAAAAGGAGAAAAAAACAAAGTCACCTGCTTTGTAATGGGGGATTACCCTACCTAGGACACACTTATCATCAATTAGTAATGCTATTCAAGGAGCTTGTAGTTACGCTTTTAAAAAAGTGTATGTGGGGACAAGTCAATCAA
Organism: Orestias chungarensis; assembly: GCA_032876305.1. Taxonomy (NCBI): domain Eukaryota; kingdom Metazoa; phylum Chordata; class Actinopteri; order Cyprinodontiformes; family Cyprinodontidae; genus Orestias; species Orestias chungarensis. The sequence continues at coordinate 2,946,458 of JAVLVB010000768.1, read as the reverse complement.
CGTAAATTTCTATTACTGATTTGTGATTTTGTGATCTTTAAAGCTGTCAGCCCATTTTGTCTTTTGCCTTTTCCGGGGCTCTGTTTTTGTCATCTTAATTTTGATCTCTAGTAATATCAAGTTTGCAGCTTGTAACGGCTCTGTGAACTGATGAGTAGATTTCATGGTCTAAAAACACCATCCATTTGATTGTTTTCTGTTAAACACTTTTATTGGCAAGAGCTTCCTGTTTCTCTTTGTGTTCATTTTTTAAAGAAGCAATCTGAAAGTCCTCAAAACAGCTCTTGTATAAAAGTATTAGCCAATGATTGTGCCTTTAATTTTTAAGTTTAGAAAATCTTGTGGATGTTTTATTCCTTTTTACTAATCCTGGTAATCAGTCAGCAATTATGGCCAAAAAACACATAAACAGATTAATTTATTAAAAGGCTGCAAGAAAAAAGAAAAAAAAAGGAAAGTTATCCATAGTAATTGATCTGTTTATACATTTGTTTTCTTCCAGGTTCCTATAAAGAGGATAAAATAGAATAATAGTAAAAATCCTAAATAAAATTTACACATTTATTTGGTGAAGCTCTTTCTCATGTTCAACAAACCAAAACTATTACATTATTTAGAAGCACATATTTTGCAGGATGTTTAGATGAGTCATGGCTCAAAACATTAGGATCTGTAGAATTAGTTCCTCTAATTATTATTCAAACAAGAACTTTATGTCTTTTTTAACTCTTTGAAGTCGCGATAGGTGGTTAATGTAGCTCCAAATAGGTACAAACATCTCAGCCCGGTAAGTCAGTTTGAACGGCTTCTGGTGCAAAAACGACTTTTTTCACTTTCCTCCACAAGTTTACTAACCTAACATGAGATTATGGCCACAGTGTTTCATAACGTACAAAAACCTTAACAGAAGTAAAAATACCTATTATAAAAAGGAAAATATGTTGCTGTACATGTTTTGATTGAAGACCTGGAATGAATGCTTAACTTTGGTAGACAACATAATTATTATAATTTTTGCTTTCATGCAAACTTAGTTGATTGTGCTTGTAGCTTGAGAACTTTTATTTATAATTCACTGATTAAAATATTCGTTTAATTGAAACCGTTTCTCGTTGAAATCAGATTACATGACAAAATAACTCAATTGTGCAAAAATAAATGACCAAACCATTTACTGTAAAATATGTAAACTGTAAAAAAAAGATATAAAAAATGCAAAACAAGCTTTAAAATGAAGAACAACTTTTACTTTTTACTTTTTACTATTTACTACGACTGCTATACTATTTCTATACTAGAACTCTTTACATATATATACATCCACACACACACACACACACACTCCCCGGCCAGCACGCCGCTCCACAGCTTCTCCGTGATGTAGTTCGCGTGCTGCGAGTTCTTTAGCGCCAGGTAGAACAGGTAGAGGCGCAGAAGGCGCGTCACGATGCTGCCTACCGTGAACACGTCCACGCTGACCAGCCGGCGCAGCTGGTAGAAAACCACATAGGTGTGACTGGCCGAAAAAAATTATTTAAGTTCAGAATGTAAGTTGTGATGGAAATTTTAAAACACTGAATAACACGGTCCCCTCTTAACCCGCTGTTCGGTCAAGTCACGTTCCCCCGTCAGATACTGTTTCCCCTTGTTCCTGATGGTTTATTCATTATTTAGGTCATTAGACATGCATTACATTTATGTTAAATAATTAAGTTAATAGTATTATCTTTGTTTATACCCTTTATTATTTAAAGTTCTGTAAAGAGGATTTTTCATAAAGAGTTTTGTAATTAGGTATCAGTAATTTTGTAAAGTTGTAACGATTGTTATGTAAATATGTTGGTCAATGTTGTTATGTTTAAACAGTTAATGTTTATTTGTTGGACCAATTGAAAGAATGTTTGAAAATTTATTTTTTTGCAAAAAGTTGGAATCATTCATTACTAATATGCAAGAAACTAAAAACATAATTAGTTTGAGCTTTCACGGTGTCCGTCGTTGTTTTGCGGCTCGTTAGGAGCGTTTTAAACAAGCACGAGCGATCTTTGCCGCGTGTGCGAAGAGAAGAGAAGCGGCGCGGCAAATAGACAAAGGGGAAAAAGTATCTGACGGGAGAACGCGACTCGACGGAGCACTGCAAAGCTTGTAATGAGCTAGCGGCAGCTAAAACACAACTAGCAAGTTAAGTTAGCAAGTTAAAATGCTTAATTAACAAAAACTGGTAATATAAAATATTACAGTGATACAGATGCTTCACAACAGCAAAAAAAAAAGTTTTACTTTTATCAACTTACCATAGAAAACACTTCCGAAAACACAGAGAATGCACTACGTCCAATGCTGGAACTGCTGGTGTTTGAAGCTATTAGAAGCTCCATGCTTCTTTCTATGGAAGTCAATGTGAGTGTCTGAACTCCCTCTCTATGGCGCCTATTAGCGTCTAATAAACGAAGGTGGAGACAGCCAATCACACAAGAGATCCAAACAACAGAGAACCAATATAGTGCTTGTGGGCGGTCCAAACTCAGAGAAGCGGGCTTCAGCTTGAGCGGTTGTTTGGTCCGCTTGGTCCTAGTGCTGACAATTTCGGTGTAGTGTAACGGATCTTTGTTTTTGGACAGTAAAAAGTGCAGGGGAGCAAATCGGACATTTGAAAAAGTCCAGGGGACATGTCCCCTGTGCCCCCCCAAAAAATATGTCCATGTCCTCAGTATTTTGTGCAATGCAAAAAATGTTTGGAAATTGTAACTTTACTTTTTTTTTGAGAATGACTACACAAGTCAATTTTAGTCAGTTGTATTTTTTATTGCTTCATCTGAGCCATTTTTCAATTTATTTCAACTTTCACCCTTATTTGTTCTTTTGACTTTTATAAAATATTTCAGATTTGAACCTCAATCAACTAAAATAAGTCTAAACAGCCTTCTGCTGATAATTATCTGATAATTTGTTAATGGGATTGGATGACTATATGTCCTTGCAGTATCCTAACTTGTAAATTACTTGATGCTCTCAGATAACAATGCAGGAAAATAAAATACCCCCCTGGTCGAATAAAATGTGGGTGATGCAAAACCTGTCCTGGTAGTTGGTTTAATTTAATGACCAATACTATAAAGGTATGAGCTAGCCATTTCTCTGTGGACTAAATTCTGGCTTTGTGGGAGGTCTTAATTTTGCACAGTGCTAAGCCAGCATGGCTCTAACTCCCAACCAAAAGAAAAAACAGAGCAAACCTACAAACAAACACTAATAAATGCATTTATAAGAATTTGTAAGCAGAACAAAGAACAACATTTCTGTACAGGCCCAAGTTAAAAGCAACATGAACAATGAAAAGCTATACATGGGTTTTGTTGAAGTCCACCTTGACTTCCTCAGGTTGGTTGATCTCAGGACAGCATATTCAGGTTCTCACAATGTTCAAATAAAAATACAAACTCAGTCCACTCAGCAAAAGACATCTCGTGGATCATCCAAGTTCCTCCTGCAGGAGGGAGAGCCGAGACCGTCAGTGCGATGGATCCCTCGGGTCTGAGCTCTAACCCCCGCATCAGGCTGTTTTTATTGCAATCAGGGAGTGTACAGAGTCACAAAACATTCACATGTGATTGACACAAACTGCTTCAGAAACCGTCATTCCCGCACCTCGCTGACCCCGTTCTACCTGAACAAAGAGGACAAGAGATAGTGCAGCTTTGCCATCTGTTTCCACCGTCTTTAACTGACAGATTTACTCCTAAGAATGACAGGAAGCACTTCCCCTTCCACCCTGACTCAGGTCCCAGAGAAAGAACAAACAGGCTTTATCAGGAAATTTATAGCTCCTGTTATATACACAAACTTCTAGTATTAAAAGAAACATGAACATATGAAAGAAACAGGAATATAAATGATTATCATTCCACAGTTTATTGCCCGTTTTATTATCAGCTGCCATGTGATAGATCAAGAACAGATAATATGAATCAGGAATTTTGTTTCTCTGTCAGCTCTGTGACCACAGGTTTAAGTGAAAGGTGAAGTTTGACATAGCCTGTTTGGATGTCCACTTGTAAGAAAACAGATGATTGGGAAATTATCTACTGACTTTTTTTTCAGATGTGGAGTTCAAAATTGCCAACAAGAAAGAAAATTTAACATTTTATTGGTTTGATATGATGACCAAAACAGCCCTAAAACTAATTGAAATTTTTTTTTTTTCATCGCAGATTCAACCTGACTGGAAATGGAGGCAGTTAGATGTAGTTAAAAAGACTGAGGAACAAGATCTAGTAATTATGTGGAAAATTGTGTCATAAATTATTGCTAAGGGCAATTCTAAGTCTACAAAAAGTAAGTAGACTTTATTATAAGAGGTTAGGCAGAGGTTTCCTATTGTTCCGCTGACATTTTTTAATACACAAAAGTTTTCTTTTCCTGAAGGTTTTGTCCTGGAGTAGGATGTACAGGATCATAAGTAGTAAAAAAAATAGAGAAATGTCACTTGTATAAAGATGTCAAGAATATGGAGTTACATGAGAGATGGAGAACATGCTTCACTTACTGCCATTAGACCTGGTTAAAGAAAAGACCAACTATTAAAATATGACAGCTTAAATAAGACGGGAGAAACGTTTTCACAAATCAAAACATTTAACATATGCAATAATATATATTATTTACATGATATGATAAAAGTTATTGTAGTAACACGTTTATAGGTTAACTATTAGTAAAAAAACAATTATACATTGTGATATACGGTAATTCTAGGTATAACCTTATCTAACATCATTATTGCCCATCTGAACACATCCATACAAAAAAAAGTGTAAGAGCATTAAAGATTAAATATTACTGGAAATGCTTCTCTTATTGTTCATTTGCTTTTCACAAACTGCCCTTTTGTATATATTCATGTTTTTACAGATTACTGCATTTTCAACAGCATCCTTTTTGGATCCTGAAATCTTTGCCGATTATGTCTCTTTTTTATGTAAAGCAAAGAGTTTGCGCAGTTTATAGATACATTAGCGAGACAGGTCGGCTTTTTTTCGATATTGAGAGGTAGAAGGCTGGTCTAGAAAACAAAGAAAGGCGCGCACACATGCACACACACACACACACACACACACACACACACACACACACACACACACACACACACACACACACACACACACACACACACACACACACACA